>OX235276.1:29873495-30473495 GCA_944472155.2 Trichobilharzia szidati | reverse complement strand
AATTTCATGTATCTGTAGTTTTTCTTTAAATATAGTCAATGTAAAGTTAATGTTTTGTACAAATGTGTTGAACATCTGTGATAGCCTCAACCAGTTTGCTTTAATTTCGAAAACACTCAAACAAGCACATTTACTACCCACATGTAAAAACTGCTCTTCAGTATATTCGACGTACAACTTTCTTTGTTTGCGATAACAGCTGCTTACCCAACTGGTGTAGTATTCATGGTAAAGCATTCGACATACACACTTTCCTCTAGCAGTTGCATCATCTAATACGAAATGAATTTTTCGGAGGTCGGTTACAAGTATTCCGTGTTACGGACATGTGTAGTTTATTTCATGGGTAGATGGATAGATAGGTGGGTGGGTAGACAGGTAGATTCTAAACTTGCATTGCGAAACTCAGAGTGAATGAGAAATCTTTGTCTGCGAAGTATCATACGATTTATTTTGATTAGGAGATTATTCAATTTCGCTGTCAGTCACCCTATCAAAGTAGCCAGCCATAGATGAGGTGACCTACATCCCACCACCTACGAAAATATTTGCATACAATTATTCTGGTATTCTCACTTTGAATTCACGCGGCTTAATATCTGAGTACACAACGAGAAAGTCATAAATCTTTTCAACTTTCTCTGTATTATAACCGCATGAGTTGACGTTTACTCCCCCTCAGTAGCATCTGTCTATTCCGAGTTCATTAGACAAATATTTCATCATTATTGTAAACACTGAAATCTATTGTTTTTCAATAATAAGGAGTTGCTTCATTTCTTCATTGTTATTTCTCCGCTAACATCTGAGCTGAATGAAACGGATAGCCTTGAGCATCCAATTATTCTGTGTGTTTTATTTCTTCACATATTTTGCTTTACTCTGAATATTCTAGAGTTTTGGTTTACTGTGATTTCACCACTTTGGTTTTACAAAATCTCAGGGTGCATAATAATTCCAGCGACAACTTAAGTGATCACACTTCATTTACTGAGTTTCATCAACATAGTTGACTCAGTTCTATTGCGAAATACTGAAGTGAATGAACACAAGATTAGAACTGCGTTTACAGACGGCATCAACTGAAAGTGGAAAGAGTGAATACCCAGTGGAAAGAATAAATTATACGGAATGCTAAAGATTTCATCAATGGAAGGAATTATGAAAGAATAGGGAGATGTACTGCACGAGAGAATAATGTAATAAGTCATCATTAGTTCCTAAAAGAATAATGGTGAAGACTACAGTATAAAGTACCTGAAGGACAGTATAATGTAATACGGCATAGTAGAAACAGGATATACATGGAAATAGCTTACTGATAACTGTTAGGAAAGCAATAACTTGACTGATAACTTCAACGTTGCCACTCTTCCGATAATATGGAATTTATATACTTGTATATAGAGATATATACAAGCATAAACATATAAGCAAAAGTATAGTCCAATATTACTGAATAAAATCAATCAGTTAGAGGATACAAAGATAGAATCGAGATCTTTCCTGGGTGATTACTGGCAAAGACACTTCCAAGAAAATCCCTTCACAAGTTAAACTCTACGTCTGCATCAAAGTAAGACATGGAAAAAATGAAGAATACGCAGAGCGACGTGAAACAGGGCTATAATGAACAAGGTTAGTAAATGTCGTGTCATAACTGTGAAAAACAGCTAAGGCAGATGTTGTTATGTGGATTTAGCTTAAAAATCAAATCAGTTGGTTAGGTAGACTTATTTTGTGAACAGAAATGGATTCTAGTAAAGGTAACATTAATGAATTAACTTCTTGTCATGTGAAATTTAGAGTGAATAATGTTTGAGATTTTTCTTTCAAAAAGGGAAAATCTAAGCAGGTGTATACTATCAAACGATGAATTGTTATACTGCCAACACTGTTTCATCTGAGTGAAGCTGTGAAGATCACTTTTCAGGTTTTATTTTTTTCGATATTCAGTGAAAGTTAATTTTTTTTGATTGAACACTAGTCAGTAACTAGTGTAATGCGTCTAGTCCTATCTTCGGTGCAGACTGAATTCTATCATCCATGTTTGCAATGTGGCCACCATGCTAGGTGGCTCGCCATTACGGTGCACTGTGAATTGTTGGTATTAGATGGTTGGAGGCAATCGGCAGGAAGCCTTGGACCTAGGTTTCGTGCTGGTTGGCACTCATCAGCAAGGCGTATCTGCAACCTTGAAGGAACTTATGTCCCTTCAGAGATTCGAACCCGCGTCACCCAGTGCTGCAGTCAGAGACGTTACCACTGAGCTATTCAGGCTCGCGACTGACCTCCTGTAGGACTGTATTGGATATTTTTGATTGAACACTAGTCAGTTAATATCAGGGAAATAAATGCAATTCTACATATGTGTGATCATCAGTTATTTCGTTACTCTCAAAATTTGTAAAACTGCCTAAGTTCTTTACTAATTTAAAGACTACCATCCTATACTTAATAGTTGCCCACTACAGCAAAGCCTTACTACTTAAGAAAGTGAAGACATTCAGTTCAAATTAAGAGGTTCAAAATAATCTTCAAAAGTAGATCTGAAAGATGCTAATTTACGAATTCGTTTTGACACAGCTTTAAGGGAAGTGGTAATCACCATTAAATCATTCGGATTAGTTTTGCATAAGTTTTTACCTTTGAGCCCAATGGCACTATCTATCATATTTTAAAAGGTAATAGATTTGATGATAGCAGGATTAGATGGTAGCGAACCTTATCAAAATGACATTATAGCCTACGGTCGAAATATTTAATCACCCAGTTACTCAGGTATTAATGTGATAAAATTGGTTATTTCAATCTATCCAAGTGTCATTTTTATTTGTCATTCGTGTCGTGCTGAGGAAAAATTCAGGCTTGATAGGAGTTGTTTAGTTCTTCTAATACAAGTGCCTTCACCCAGTAATACTATGTCGTTGAGAGTATACAGTGACACCCCGCAGTTTCACTCCACTTTTATTCTCAATTTTATTCCGTTATTGTGTCAATCTTTTTAAAACCTTTCTCACCGAAGATAAGTTTATTCTCCCAGTGTGAACTGTTCTTGTTGGTGTAGGCTAACTACTCCATCAAAGTGAACAGTATATTATTTGCATTTTTCCACGCTCTAGTAAGAGTTAACAGTAACGCTTCCTAACCTAGAATGAACAGCTACCTATTGTCTGGACAATAAGGCATCTTCACAATCATCCTTTCGGCACCAAGTTTCACATTATGACTGATCATCAAACTTTGAAATTCATTTATCACCTCTTTAAGAATTTCAGTATTTCATTCACTACTATGGTTCAAAGTTACTTTTAAGAAGATAAACCAAATGCAGACCTCTAATTGCGTATTTCTTCGTTTAGTTTAACTGTTGACTATGATCGAATCTGATTAGTACGAGACACCGAAAATATTAGGGAAGTATGGTAATAGCAGTGAAAGGAAGTTAGAATATTCAATGCACCTGAAGTCTACCGGTAAGTTGGGAAATCAATATATCCTAAAGGATTTTTGTGTTCTGATGACTGACCTATAATTCTCAAGTATTGGATTTGTGGGGATTTTGTTTGATTGCATGGAGGATTTCATCATGAGCTGACATCAGTTAGAGAACCACTGGAAAACCTGCCAGGCAGTACTGGACAGCTGTTTCGTGCTAATTTGGGACTCTCCATCAGTACGCACCCATCGGGATTCGAACCCGAAGCCTTCTGATTACAACGCCAGCTCGTGGACCATTGGATCGGGTCCCAGTTGCTCAATGGTCTAACCAGAAGGCTGTGGGTTCGAGTCCCGATGGGTGCGTACTGTGAAGAGTCCCAAATTAGCACGAAACAGCTGTCCAGTACTGCCTGGCAGGTTTTCCAGTGGTTCTCTAACTGATGTCAGCTCATGATGAAATCCTCCATGAACTATTATTCCTGTGGTATTAGCATCTCCTGTGCCGTAGGGCTATTCTGCTCATCTCAGAGCTGAGAAGACGAGATAACATTCACATATGCTGATAGCCGGAAGTTTATGCTGATATTACAATAAGATCTAAGAGCTGTTTGACTTATTTGCATATAATTTTGTATGAAGATTAATGACTATCATAGCATCAGAGGAACCGCAAGCTCTTGAAGAACTTCTTTACTTAATTTCTGCGACGATTAACGACAGAATACAATGGAACTTGGCAGCAGGATTGTCTACTTAGTAAAATGATGTACGCTGAAGGTGAAATATAAAAGTCATACAGTGAAACCTCAACTCGCGAAAATGGGTTGTATTTTAATTCTTCTGTCTTAACTTTTCGCTTTCTATATTGTTTCATAAGGATCTGCATTCCCTCTCATTTCAGCTTAATCAGTCTCCCGGTTATTCAAGATTCTTGTAGAGTAAGTGATCATCACAACAATTGAAAATTCTTGTCAGTAGAAAAGGCAATATCCCTAAATTTCCTACTGCCTCCCTAATGTCTCAGAGCCTCCAAACACGCTCAAGAACTAAGACTTCATTTGACGTTCTTTATTATGAAGGAAACAAATACTGACTCCCTGCCGTCATAATGGCACAAAAAATTGAAGATCGAACAGTGAATATTTCGGACCTCAGGGGGCATTCTATTCAAAATAGGCTCATGCATCTTGTGAAAACTGCTGTGGTAGGTTGTGTTCGTGATCACTTTAGTGATTCCTTTGTCAACTATATATCTGCTCATATTCGAAATATTTGTTACTGTTGTGAAACTTACTGAGGCAAGAGCACTTGGTGAGTTTTGGAGTTTTCATGAATGTTTTCTGCACGCTCTTTCATTTCTTTGGGCAGCTTCTTTAATTTGTAGTTTTCCAGTATCTCTATTTTTCACAGACACAGTCTTACGCGTCTGCATAGGCTAGTAACATTAGGGATTTAGTGGAAGTCGGTGCATGTCAAAGTGTCTTCTTTTGTGTTTTGCAGAATATGATGTTGTGATGTTCTGTTTTATGTATTAATAATATTTAAATAATAATAATTTGTGTTATTTAAAAACAGTACTAGTGAAACAGTATGGAATTTTCAGCATCTGGTGCAATATTGCATCTAGTTCTATTGAATAACATTAAAAATAATTGTAAATATAATATTACAGGATTATTATTGGCGGTTCCTATTTGGTATTTGTAGTGACAGCGAGGTTATATAGATACAAAAAATTGTAAATAATAATAATAATGTTAGTAGCTAAGATTGTGAGTTAATTGAGATACTGTCACTGTAGATTACAAATAGGAGATAATAAAAGAGCGGATTATTTTACTGACAATATAGTGAAAGTGTTTTATGTGTTCAGCAAATAATGCTGTGTCCTTCACTCTTCGTTGATAGCATCACTCTGATTGTAATATGGTGACCCTTCACACCCACCTATTCAACTGTTTAAGAGTATATCAGATTGCTGTTTCCAAAACGATTTTGGGAAACTGTTCAACACTGTTGAAAAGTCCATGTAGTCGATTTTACCCTTGACGTTTTCCAGTCCTTAAAGTCCCCAATCAGAAATACCACTAAACTGAACTGTCTCAACTGTGAGAAATAAATTTCATTCTCAAATGAAGTACACAAGCAACATCTACAAGCTAGATGTACAACTTGATGATTTTATTTCACGAAGAATTAAGATTAAAATAGTCCAGCTCGCAAAGATACATGGTTACCGACTGTTAACAGTTTCTTCTTCGTAACAATATTTGTTGAAGCTCATTACAGCAAAATACACACAGGGAAATGTTATCCACACGCATTAAAATGGTTAAAAGACGTTTAATCAGTTTTATTACCGTTTTCCTTTCAGTATATAATTCTGAACTTATTAATTGACTTACGAACTACTACTACCTTTTGGACTAGATTCATAATGAAACAGTTCCTACATATTTTGTGAGAATAAAAGTTAAAAAGGGTGAACGCAGGAGGTTTTTAACAACACTAAGAGATGCATCCCAATGCAAGATATTGACTTAATTAACCTCGGAAATACTGCAGTATGATTTTGACGGTATCTCAGAATTTATTGCATGACAATGTGATGAGTTGATTACTCGACATAAATACCCTTCAACTTTGAACGTTATAATTTGATTCTATTGGAGTAAGTCACATAATTCATGTTGCTCTCAGGTGTTCCTTTTCAAAAGGAATTGAGTTAAGATTCACCCCATAATACCTCAGTGAACGGGAAACCAATAAAACAATCAATAGTTAAGGAAATATATTCGGATTCAGTGTGACAGCATTCTGTTAAATAGCGAGTAGAAAACATAAAAATAATACGACCTTGGATACACCTGTATCATCAATATGTGAGCTATTTTAATACCAAATAAGTTTCCCTGGATCACATACACAAATGCTGACAGTTATGCACGACAGTATAAGAGTGATGAATTGATCAGGTGACAAATTTTGAAAAACACGATGAATTTGAAATAGTACACTTGGAACGAATCAACTCAGTAGTTGGATTTCCCCATTACCAGGGAAAAACAGATAAGTAAAGTGACAAATGGTATGTTGGCGTTTACTTGAAACCTGCTAATGTATTGTGTGTATTTAACTTTTGCGATATACTCTCTGACAGGAATGGATGTGCATTTAATGGTTTTATTAACAACGCCGTAGTCATATAGTCTGACAAATCAAAGTAGTATACGTCCCAGTGTACAAACCAGAAGACGTCTTTCCTGTAACTGAAAGCATTTCAATGATACAACTGAATCCCATGTAAAATTTAGTTCATTCAGGACGCTTTTTAAGTCGACAGTGACAAACTTTGTTTGGTTGTTCACCAATGCCAAACTAGGCAATTCTGTGATTGTAATTGCAGCAAGAAATGTGTAGGTGAATGTGTACACCGCCTTGTCGGTTTTTATTCATGTTAGACTGTTGTTCGGAGCAGCTGATAGATTATTTGTGTTTCCCAGTGAAGGCGTATACGTCAGAAATCGGAATGTGTTTGTACATCAAGCCATAAACCGATTGCATGTACTAATGTCTATAGAGATTATCATTAAAATGTTTGGAAAAGTTAATTAAGAGTGAAGACAAGTATTTTCAAAATAAAAACTTCAAGTTGCAGGACATAAACTCATTGTGACTAGTAGAACACTCAAGATTTCTGAAGGGTCACACTGAGGAAAACTGTTGTGCAAGAGAAAAACCAACTAGACAAGGTATTATAAAGTGATCATATACGGAAAGCATATCGAAGGCTTTGAAGTGAATATAAGAGTAAGACAAGGCTGTTTATTACCTCCGATGATATTCCTAATTGTATTGGGCTGGGTTATGCGTCAGATTGAGTTAGAGAATTAGCATGCGCGTCACGGAAATTCTGTCCAACACGTTAACGACATTTGTCAACAGCTGCCTTCGCTCCATACTGAAGATCAAATGACCAGAAAGAATCAGTAATAAGAGACTGTGGGAACGAACTAACCAAGACCGTATGTCTTAACAAATAGGCAGGAGAAAATCGAGACAGGAGACAGCTGAATGACATCGTGTTAGTCATGCCATGCGCCCGAATGGGACCCGAATGAGAGACAACGAATGGGTCATCCGAGGTGGACATGAAGGAGATCGTGCGAAGAGGAGATGAGGGAATATGTTCAGTTGTGGGCCCAGCTAAAGGGGACTGCAGAGAATAGGATATAGTAGAGACGTGCTGCTGAAGCCCTGTATTACACTTAGAACCTAAGGGAACCATAACGACAGCGTTTAGGCCTGTCACTCATCGTGAAAAATGTTACAAGCTCATTTCACATTGCAGCATGTGCTGAAAATGTCGTCCAGTAAAGGACATTGAAGTCTTCGAGAATAAACCATCCAAACAACTACATCGATATCGACCACCTGTACTGAAATTCTCTTTCATTAGATCTAAATCTATTTCTTCTGAAAAGTATTTTCCAATACATATGCAATATGCGATATTGATTAGCAGTGTTTAAGAAAACGAAAACGCCACACAATAGTGTATACGTCTGATTATATTATCTGAGTTGAGATTTTTCATTTAATCATAAAGTTACTGAGTACAAGAAACAAATTTGACTTGTGCTTTGTAACTACAGACATAAGTCACAAAATTTCACGTTTTTCTAGCTAGCTGAATGTAGGTCACTGACAGTGATTGTTATCAGTAAATTCCATTACAACCATTCTAGTCGTTTATCTAACTTTCACCAGTCTTATTGTTTATTGTAAAGTTGTAATTAACAAACTGTCTGTCACAATGTATCATATCGTTCTCGTTCATATAAATAGCATGAAGTTGTTAGTAGTATTCATATTCATGGTAATGGCGAAATTCATACTATGCAGCCTCTTCGTATTCCTCTTATTTCAGGAGTTATCCTTTCAGATAGGTGAGTATAATATGTGATAAGACCTTATATTATATTTATGAAAGCACTTGTAGGTTTAGTAAATTATGCCTTTTACTGTCATGCTTTTTGTTACCTGATATCGAGATAACAACTTTAGCAAACTTTGTTGGAAAATATGACATACTAGACTGTTTCACATAGTCGTGAATTTAGCCCGTTATCTCGACTGAAATTATTTCGCTTCACTTGAATCTTACACTGAAACATTTTCTAATGCTTAGATTGTGACTCAGAAATATGCGTGTTTGCAACGAAATTTGGGTAATAAAATATCAGTGAAAAAGAGCATTCACGGATAATTTTTTCTTTTGAATTGTGAGAGATAAGATCTCACGTAATCTCCCTGGTCTTTCATTCTCACTGTAGCCTGATTCTCAATTATCACTAAAAATTGAAGAATATTTAGCATATCCCTGAGCTGCTGTGTTTCTTTCGATCACGTTACTTTTAATTCGTACGTGGATGTGAATTTCACTGATCATAAGCAGAATAAACCAAGGACCAGATGACACACATTTATCTCAATAAATCTCTACTGGTTCGTCAAATGATAAGAGCAACACTTGAGGTTCGAGACGTCTCTGACAAAGCACTCCTGTTTGTTCACTTATCCTCCTTATTAATCATAGAGCCACTTGAATACATAATGAGATTGATTGAAAATGGTTCAAATGGTTTTCCTACTAAAGTAAGGACATCAGGAAACTGTTCAAACTGTGATGAAATAGTCATGAGAATTCCACCAGGACCCATTCTTGAGAATTTATTTATAGAAAATCTTGAATAACAGGAAATTGAATCCGCAGTTGTAGAGATAAATCTTTGCTCAGGGTATGTGGATGGTATTTCCGACATTCGGAAGGACATGGACGAGACTTTTGAGTTATTTTTAGCTATTCTGTGATGTGCCTCAGAGCATTAGTTTTACGATAGGATATGAGGGCGAAAATCACTTTCACTTCGTTGATTTATGTGTGAGGAGAAGAAATGATCACATAATAATAGAGACAGGAATATGTCAAATGGACGCCGGAACTAGGTAGACCTCAGACTATGCTAATTCTCACTCAATAAAAGTACAAAGATTGCGGAAGCGCAGAAACTTAGTACTGAAGATAGTTTGCATGAAGAGTTTAATTCACTTTGAAAGCGATTGTCTGAAAATCGTTATTCGAAAAAGTCCACAAGATAACGTGTAGGAAATTACGACAACGAAGACACGTTGCTAGAGACAGGAAGAAACCCGTATTTATCCAGGTAAGCGTCACAGAAATGGTGTATCACACAGAATAAACAAAAGACTAAGAGCTGCACCAGCACAACTTATCCGATGGCCATTTCCTTTCCTGTTCAAAGCACGAGTCACGGTATTAATTAATGCGTGTTTTGTCGATGAGCATTATGTCACAACATTTCAAATTGTCTTAAAAAGTTCTGATATCTAACTAGTTTCTTTTTGTGTCAGTTGTAATGATTGCATCACTACATTTCACTAATTGGTGTCACTTAAACTACGGTCCTCATACCCAATTTTAGCTCAGTATGTTCTTACTTGATTAATCCTTTGAATATTTTCGGCTGTCTGCAGCTGGGAAGAAGAAGTGGGGATGAAAGATTTCACTGGGCATTTCCGCTAACAGTATAATCAACTGTGCGATAAATATTCCACTTAGGAAAAAGTTGACATAGCACTTTTGTAGCAACTAAACTTAACATGTGATATGATCACGACAATCCTCTACACGTGTCATAGACAATCAACTACCTTGGAAGTCGTAATTGACTGCCTATGTTCCTTCTATGCAAGTAGAGCGAGAGGTAAGCTCAGCAAATTTGATTCGTTTGATGCTTTTTTTACGTTTGATTTTGTTATACAAAATCTACTATCACCTACTTTTCCTTCTCCACTTCTTAAATTTCAAGACATGTCAGTTATAAAAAAAGAGATCAGCACACTAACTGCATACGGTTTTGGAAATGAAAGTAAGATGATTTTTCCTTATAAGGAATATTAATGACCTTATGTCAACCTTTTCCAAGTGCATTAAATTTGTGACTATTTCATACCAGCCATTTCTCACACACACCATTCACTCACGTTCTCTCATCAGTTATCCAGAACGTATAAGTGATTAAGAAGTGTGAATAAATAAAGTAATAATAATAGTATGAGATTTGATAGTGTGGAAAATTCCCATATTATGAATTAAAAGTCAATCTGAAAGAAGAATAATCTTTTCAGTAATTTCTCTTCAGGTTCTTACAAATATTTTATTTTATAATTGTAAGAACTTGAAGAGAAATTATTGAAAAGAATATTCTTCGTTCAGATTGAATTTCAATTCATAATATGGGAATTTTCCACACTATCAAATCTTATAACTCTCATGAGCACCCTATTGCGTTAAAGGAACTCAATGACGTCCTGAAGTTCAACGTACGGCTCTCCGAATCTAGAATATGTATCGAATTTATACTGGATTGTATCCAGAAAAATCGATATCCTAAACTCTACTGGAAATCATTACGTAGAAACAGAATACCACAAAGTAAAATGACTTTAAAACGACATGCACTTAATCAACTCGAATCAATACAGTCTGACATCACACAACTGGAATTAAATATATCACAACGGAATTATGCCATTCTCGACCTTCCAGAGGATATGAGACTACAATTTATGGAATATGTCAATGAAATCGTCGAATATAATTCCTCGAAAAAACTAACACGACTGATGAAAGGCTTAGAAAGCCGAACTCTCGAATGTAGATTTCCTGCTAATCCCAAAAGGTACGTGCATAACTTTTCTAGCGTGAATCTTGACAAACTACAACTTGAAGCGTTATCTCTAGGACCTAAGTTTCGTGATTTTCGTACGGAGATTAGTCAGATTGACACCGATGTACAGTTCGAGAACTTCTTTATACAAACAGGGGACTTGGTCATCTCCTCTGATGAGGACCTAGAAAGATTCAAATCAATCCTGGTAGACTGTTGCTATCAGTATAGACAGAAGGATAAGAATAAGCTCCATAGTATACTCATAAAAGCACATCAAGAAGCTGTCAAAAGACTAAGACGAAATGAAAACATAGTTATTACCAGGCCGGATAAGGGACCGGGGATAGTCATTGTAACAACAGAAGACAAGGCTGGCAACAGATCAGTTTTATTACGATAACCAACATGTATTTATATGCATTTTACATACATTAATAGACTTCTGCCCGCAGAAAGAAGGCGGTCTTCTGATTGGTTTTTTGCACACAAACGCAGTCTTCTGCTTTCTCGTTTTCTATGTTTCTCGGAAATGCGAGCCACTTGTCTGCGAATCATATTTGTCCATGTCAAGGTCAGCTGTGATTGGTCCTTGAATCAGCCTAGATTAATTTCTACCAATCAGCGTAGATCAATGTCTACCAATTGGCTAGCAGCTTGCTCTCACCACACTCGTCCCCCCGTCAAATAGCTTCGTACGCAGGCGTTCCGACCTTCTTGGTGCTACATTCTCTAGTTGAGGATTGTTGCTGATCGGCTTGTCCCACTGTACCCATCGTTGGAGCTGACTGGCATTAACTCGTTTCTGTTTGTCACCTCTTCGGATGGTATATACTTGACCCCGTCTTTTTGTGATTGTGTATGGTCCTTCCCACTTTGGCAGGAGTTTCCGTGAACCTGGCCCGCCTCCAACTGCATATCTCCTGTCTCTACACTTCACTTGGTCCCCGACTGCAAAGGTGATGCACCGCGTCTTTTCTTTCATCTGAGACTTCGCGACATCACTCCGCTGCTTCCGTATTACATTCTTGACGGCCTCTTTCCGCTCTGCTTTTAATTTCGTCGTACTCCACTTTTGGTGAAGGGGCCAGGTCTCGTTGTGTATCGGTAATCGTGGTTTTCTACCATACATCAGTTGAAAGGGTGACTTCTTCGTTGTTTCCTGAGTGGTAGCCCGATGCGTCAGTAAAATCAGTGGAAGCTCCGTTTCCCAGTTACCGCCCTTCGAGGCCAGCCACTCCTTCAGTGTACGGTTGTTTCTCTCCGTTAGGCCATTCGTCTGTGGATGATATGGGGTCGTTCTGATCCTCTTGATGCCCAGCTGTTGCAAACGGGAAGTAAATTCTTCACTTTCGAAACAGGGACCTTGGTCCGTCAGTATCGTCTTTGGTACGCCGTGGTCTGCAACGATGTGTTTAACTACTGCGTCTGTCACGGTCTTTGCACGTTGATCTGGGATCGCTACGGCGTCTACCCATCGTGTCGCGTGTTCCGTCATCACCAGGAGGTACTGATTACCATTAGATGTCTGCGGAAATGGACCCATAACATCTACGGACCACAAGTCACCTATCGCCGTAACTGGAATCGACTGAAGCGGTGGTCGTATGCACCGGTCGCCTTTCATTAGCTGGCACCGTGGACATCCAAGTACGTATCTTGCTACGTCTTCTCTCATACCTGGCCAGTACATGCTTTGTCTTAGGAGGTCAGTTGTTCTGGCCACGCCTGTATGTGCTAGCTGGTGACATTCTTCTATCATGTTGTGGCGCGAGGACTGAGGTATGATAGCCAGCCAGCTTCCGTCGTTCTCTCGCCAGGTCAGAGTCCCGTAGGCATTCACTCTTAGTCGATCTCTCTGTCTGAGTAGTGTGGTTAGCTCCTTACTCGCCGTAGCTTGATCTACTTCTATCCCGTTGGTTATCACCTGTATCACTGTATTCAGCGTATCATCCAACCTTTGCTTGCGTGCAAGTTTTAGGGGGTCTTGCTCTACAGCATGCACTCCGTAAGCGACCTCGGGCAACTCAGGCTCGTCTTCTGGTCACGATAACAAATCTGCCAAGACATTTTCACTTCCAGGAACGTGTGAGATCGTAAAATCGTACTCCTGAAGACGCAACATCCACCGTGACAATTTCCCCCGTGGGTCTCTCGCTGTCTTCAAAAATTGTAGCGGCTTATGATCAGTTTCGATGTGGAACCGCCGGCCGAGTAAATAAGGTCGCCATTTGTCGACTGCCCATACCATTGCTAAACATTCTTTCTCTATCGTTGAATACTTTCTCTCTGTGAGTGTTAAAACTCGACTGGCATACTCAACGATTCCATCACCTTGTCTTAGGACCGCACCTATGGCGTAGTCACTGGCATCTGTGCATACTGTAAACTGTCTTCCAGGTACAGGTAGTTTTAGCGTCATTTGTTGGTGGTCGAACAGGTGTTTAATTCTGTCAAATGTCCTCTGCGATTCTTCCGACCAAACAAACTTCGGCTCACCTAGTAGCCTGTATAGAGGGGCTGCTATCTCATTGAAGTTCTTCCCGAATCGACTATAAAACGCCGCTCTACCCAAGAATTGCCTCAATTTCCTCTTTGAATTTGGGGCCGGGATCGTCTTTATCGTCAAGATTTTCTCCGGTAGTGGTTTAATCTCACCACTTCCCACTTTATGTCCCAGAAGAGTTACATTCTTTTTGGCTATCTGAGACTTGGTTTTGTTGACGCGCAGTCCAAACTCTTCGATGCGTCGCAGCACGGCTTCCACATGGTTCACATGATCGTTTTCGTTTTGACTATATATGACGAGATCATCACCGTACACCTCAACGTTTTTCAAGTTCTTAAGTAATAGCGTCATCAGTCGTCTGAACGTGAACGGTGCACCTGCTAGTCCAAATGGCATGCGTTTAAATCGATATTGTGTCTGGCCTACGCTGAATGCCGTCTTATCTCTATCACCTGGTTTTATCGGTATCTGCCAGTACCCTGAGCGAAGATCGAAAACGGAAAACACATTCGCGCCTTGTAGGCGGTCTAAAGTTTCCACCACTGTTGGCATGGCACACGGTTTTAACTCTGTCATACTGTTTAGTTGTCGAAAGTCAACACAGAATCTATACTTCCCATTCGCTTTCTTTACTAACAGCACTGGAGAGTTGTACAGGCTATCAGCTTCTTCAATAATATCGTCTTTTAACATCTCTTGCACTTGCCGCTTCACTTCGCCTTCCAGATGACATGGTATTCTTCGCGATGTAAATGACATTACTTTTGGATTACTTAACGGAATTTCATGATTCACCTTGTCGCAATAGCCGTATGGATCGCCATCTCCAGTGAACAGATGATCGTATTTCTTAATTAAATCTGTCATGTTGTATACCGTCGACAGGTTCACCGCTGCTATCTCGCTGGTCTCATACATTTTGATACGCCTGTATTTCGTGAGCACCACTTTCGCTTGCGTGTCAATTATTGCACCAATCTCCCGCAGAAAATCCGCTCCTAATATCGTTCGCTGTAGTTCGGGCACAACAATGAAAGGAAACGTCACCTCGCACCCTCCAACAACAATCGTACAGTTCGACCTACCCGTTATACGCAACACATGCCCACCTACTGTTTGTACTGTCAACGAACACGGACTAACGCTCTTACATAAATTCTTATCTATCAACGACACGGCCGCTCCTGTCTCTACTAAGCATACTACTTCTCGATCATTTACTCGCAACTTCGAATACATAGCCCCTTTCTCAATCGCCCCCACTAAGTCTAGGTTCATACGAAAGAAAGAACAAGCATTATACCGTCTGAAATTTTTCCTTTTCTGTCTTTCTGGGCAGTCTCTTCTCCAGTGTCCTGGCTTGCCGCATTCAAAACATCGGTTTTTTCTATTACCCAACTTTAACGCCGCCACTTCCCGCTGCAATGCTTCAATTTGCTCCTCATATTCATTTGGTTTCGGCTGCTCTATAGCGGCTACAGTCGTGCTCAGCAGCTGTCTGGTCACCTTCGCTAGTTCACTAATATCCATCGGTTGCGTTGCGTTCACCAGTTTTAACTGCTGAGAAATGTGGTCTGGTACACTCTCGATGAATTGGGAAGATAGTAACTGCTCTTCTGATTCTTTATCCAACGTGGGAAGCGCCCGTCGAAGTAAATTCGTCAATTTCACCGCCAATACTAACGGGTCTCCATCAGGTCCCAGCCTCGTTGATCGGAACTGCTGCATTGCTAGCTGCCTGTCTGTTGCGCTGTCGAACTCCGACACCAAATTTTCAACCAATTTCTTCCAAGACACTGTGCCGTTTGACCGGTCTACGCTGTCATATGCCGCCTTCGCTCGGCCTCTCAACAGCGTCCCCAGAACAACTGCCTTCGCCGCCTGCTCCTTGACACCCACCAGCTCAGCTATGGCTTCGAAATCACGTAGGAAGCTCCGTATGTCTCCCTCCTCAAACGCAGCTGGCCACGGGATCTTCATTTTTCCGGAGGCAGCGACACCAAATGTAACAACAGAAGACAAGGCTGGCAACAGATCAGTTTTATTACGATAACCAACATGTATTTATATGCATTTTACATACATTAATAGACTTCTGCCCGCAGAAAGAAGGCGGTCTTCTGATTGGTTTTTTGCACACAAACGCAGTCTTCTGCTTTCTCGTTTTCTATGTTTCTCGGAAATGCGAGCCACTTGTCTGCGAATCATATTTGTCCATGTCAAGGTCAGCTGTGATTGGTCCTTGAATCAGCCTAGATTAATTTCTACCAATCAGCGTAGATCAATGTCTACCAATTGGCTAGCAGCTTGCTCTCACCACATCATTATGGTTAGGCAGGACTACATCAACAAGATGAACTCCATACAAGCTGACGGCAGCAAGTTTCAGAAGCCGAAAGCAATGAAAGATCATACGGAGAAAGTAGAGAGAGAAATAACAAACTTATTAAAGGATTTGAAGAGTAAGAGGTATATATCACCAAAAACTTTCGAAAACATAAAACCCACAGGGTGCACCATCTCACGCATGTATGTTCTACCGAAAGTGCATAAATCAGGAGTACCCCTACGCCCCATACTAGACATGTCTCATTCACCCTATCACGAGACGGCGAAGTGGCTGGTACAGCTACTTCAACCCTTGCATGACGAGTTAGTAAAGCATAGCGTCAAGGATACCTTTCAATTTATTGATAAGATCAAAAACTTGAACGCAACTGGCAAATACATGGCATCATTTGGTGTTTCATCTCTATTCACTAATGTGCCTCTAGTGGAAACCATCGGTTATATCTGCGAACAGATTATAGAAAAGAATTTGTGCACTGATATTCCGATTAGTAATCTGAAACAACTACTTGTTAAATGTACAGCAAATGTTCAGTTCTTGTTTAATAATGAAATATACAGACAGGTTGATGGAGTAGCCATGGGATCCCCACTGGGACCTATTTTCGGGAATATATTTCTAGCGAAACTAGAAAATAGTCCGTTGAAAGAGGAAATAGCAAATATGGAAATGTATTGTCGTTATATGGATGACACTTTTGTAGTGTACGATGAAGGGTTAAGTAGTGATTTGATTTTGAGCAACTGCAATAATGCTCACCCAGCTGTCCATTTCACCTACGAAGGTGAATGCGACGACTCTCTACACTTCCTCGACGTCCTACTAACGAGAAGAGAGGATGGTCCCATAAAAAGAACCATACTTAGAAAGCTAGAGACCAAAGCTCAGTATACACACTTCCTTAGCTTTGTACCGATGAAATACAAACGTAATCTGATCAAATGCCTAGCATTTAGAGCGCAGTCTATTTGTTCCGAAGACTGTGTAGAGAAAGAACTCCAAGTCATCCGGGACATTCTGAGCGAGAACGGATATCCAGAGAAGTTCAATAAAGCCAACATAGGTTACAATAGTCGTAAACATGAACTGGGAACGGTGGAGAAAAAGCCTCTGTTTTTACGTCTCCAATTCAAGGGAGATACTCTTGCGGAGATTCTATCGCAACGTTTAACCAGGGCGATCAAGAAAACTTTCTACTCTGCACGTCTGTGTCTATCCTTCAGTAGCCGTCCAATGTTCACCTAGCAACTCAAAGATGTCTTACCTAAGCTTAGCTCTTCTTCATGCATATACCATTTCAACTGTTCCTGTGGTTCAAATTATATAGGGCGCACGATTACGCAGGTCCGTCAACGGGTTTGAGAACATTTACCAGCTTGGTTCAGTAGGGGGGAAATTAAGTGCATAAAAAGCTCGATCCTGTCACACTTGGTTGATACTAGACATCATATCGATGTCAACACAGCTTTCAGGGTTATATACTGAATTCCGAAGTCGTTATCACGTACAGTTCGCTTACGTCTTCTACACATAGCTGAAGCTGTTGCAATAAGATCGACTAAACAGGAAATTTGTATCCAAAAAGAACACATCCAGACGCTGTTCCTACCGTGGCCAAACTTGGATTGATCATTCTTTTTCTCACCTAGAGTGCTCCTTCCCCTTAACCCTCTTGGCTTTTTTCTTCCTTTGCTTATCATTACAAATATCATGATTACAATTATTATTATTAATATTATTATTCGTCATAATTTATGCCCTTCATGCAAACATTCTCTCAAAACTATCGAATTTTTCGTTTATACTATCCGGACTTATTATTAGTGATATTATCTCTTTTCTCAATATATGCCTCCAGCTGTTTCATTTCACATATTCGTTATTTCATTATGAACCTCTCATTGCAGCCTTACTATCTCCTGTTTAATACAGACCACTTTGTACTAGCCACTCATCTGAAGCCTTTTATAACCTTGAACTGACTTATTTGTCAATTTCTCCTACCCCATATTCTACGAATCTATTATGTCTAATCATCACCGCTGTCTCCCAATTTACCGAAATATTTTGTAATCGATTTCAGCCCAGGGCACGTTTGTCACACAAATACGACTATTTTTTTGACACTCCTTAACTAATCTGTTATTCTACGTTAAAAATGTATCTGCCGCATAACTGGCCTTCATTGTAAAGACAACAAATATTATATTTTATAACTGTAAGAAACTGAAGAGAAATTATTGAAAGAAATATTCTTCGTTCAGATTGACTTTTAATTCATAATAGTAAGAAATGAAATGGAAATTTTTGTTATTACAATCACAGTAAAAATGTCAATTGGCAAAACAAGTATTTTCATACACAGAATAATTCATGGGATACATAGGTGTTGGAAGGGAGTCTAGAGTTATAGCATTAACACGTCACATAACATGGGGTGAAATTTGATGACATAGAATCTCTACATTGCCAGAATGACAAGTGGTACAAGTGAAACTTTACCAAAGACAGTTCACAGTGAGAATAATAACGGTAACGATCAACGTAATAAGTGAAGGGTGTACAAATTGAATGAACAAAATGCAAGAGTCTGTTCGCTGAATCGCCTGTTTTGATTTTCTCTATGTCCCAATGGAGATATTCCATGAGTGCATAGTGTAACATTGACTTTCCAGTTTATGAATTTTATTTTAAATCACTGGGTGTGTCATCAATTATAGCCGAACACTTAAGAGGAATTCAGCAGTAGCTGAACAAAATTTCTTTTGAATAACTTGATATGTGTTATTGATATACGCATCGAAAATTTGGTCACTACTTAATCTTGAACTATATTTTGTCTGATTATAGTAATTGGAGAAAACAAGTCTAAAATCGCCAAGAAGGCCGGAGCAGAGATGAGGTATCAAAAAGGTATATCATATCGATCTGTGTATACATTTTGTACATAATGTCAATGATGTTCGCCTCATAATTGCTAGAAAGTGATTGGCGATCGACTATCAAGTCACGATAACATTCCAAAGTTATTAAGTGTGTTTACAGATTGCATTCACTTTTGAAAAGCATTGAATCCCATACACGTTTATTCAGTGGCGACATCCACTCTTCATATCTGTCAGTCTTATTTTCCAAAACATGAATTCAATGCATAGTTGAATCGAAATTCAAAACCATTTATTCATAATATATGCGTATAAGTTGTATGCATATAGCATTCTCTCTACTCTGTCATATGCCTTCAGGAAGTGATAGTGTCAGTGAAATAGTACTTTCGTGTTCTATTCAGTCAACCAGCTACTTGATCACGGTCTAAATCAACTTGTACAAATTCAAAATTACTACGTCACCGTAGAGACATAAATTAGCAGCCACTTGTGCAGATATCAAAATCAGTCGGAATTATGCTTATTAACTTACTAAACTGCATATAAATACACATTATCATCTAACCCTCATCATTTGCTTCTTTCAGAAAAAATAAACGAACAGCTCGCTAGTCAAAACAAGACACTTGACAACTGTAGGTTTTCATTGATATCGAAAGTTATACGAATCTTTTGTAGACATCGTTTGTAGATCTAGATATTTCACATTGCGTCACAATGCAGCTGTCTATCGAGGTATGAATATTTTACGTGTTTCCATTTCACTGTATGATGTTGGTGAACAGGGTAAAATGTCATATCCTTGTTTTCGATTAGTTGACACATAGGTCATCGTTATTTTTATGCATTCGATTTGGAAATTTGAACGTCACAACAGTTACAAATGTACGAATGGACAGGTGGAAATACTACTGAATCCACTGTCAATACAAAGAAGGAGATGGCTTGACGCTCATGAATGTCACTAATTATCGAAATAGGAACGTGTGTTTGTTAACACGTTGTTGAACAGCTGAACATGCTAGTGACTGACGGCATGTGATAACTAACACAACGAGCATGTTCTGTTCACGGAATTAGAACAATATAAAATCTGATTTCTCATTTTCTTATTAGTATTATCTCGTGTCTGAGGAACTCACAGTTTGCAGTCAACTTTCATTAGCACACATTTTATTCAGTGTTTGATTTACTCAGACTCATTTGTTCGTGCTGAAACTGTGTGTTTTTACGAATATTTTAGATCTGCTGACGACAATCGGAGGAATGAAAAAACTTTATCGTGCGTCACAACATGCTATTTCGCTTTTCTTGTCGCTCAGTTATCTATTTAATTTGATTGAGTTTACTTTTTGAATTCCGTTTGACTAAAGTCACATGTTGAAACTTTGTGAATGGGTATTTTCAGTGCACTCTATTTGACTAACACGATTTGGATTATGTTTCTTACTCTTTCCTTCAGCGGAATACTTCAATGATTACAAGGAATTGGTTGCAAAATTTCAAGACAAATTAAAAAGAAATGAAAGTGAGAAATGTGTTGTTTATTCTTTAATTAAAATTTATACAACCAATGAAATTCATGAAATCAGTTGTTTTTCACGTAATTACCAGTTGTTAATAAACCGGAATTTTCACCTGTATAGCATGGCTAATATACGGAAGAGTTCAACAACTGACTGATATGCGTACTATATGGTTCGCACCGTGTTATATCGTCTATAAAAATATCGATACTTTCACACAAATCATCCGCATACTGATAAGCGTTGTACCATTGTATGCCAATAACTAATACTTGAGTACCCACAAAGACAACCACACTGTATAAAATGTCATCAAACAGTTGAAGGTCGACACACATACACTGAGAATTGTTCGGTGTCAAAATTAAATGTCCGCTGTATATAATGTGCAAAAGTTCCAGGGACTGATAAGACGCACAGTTTGTGAAGGACGCATTATCTACAACATCAATTTACATGCCCTATATTTCTCTACATGCATCAAGCTTACATATTATAAATACTTCGAAGGCAGATATCAAAGAAATAGTCTCAATCAAATTCTCCTTTGAATCCATAGGAAAACGTCTGCTTCCGAAGTACCAGAAGTGTGACAAACTTCTCCCTATTAAGAAGAATAAAGGTAATTCAATTTTAATAAATGTGTAAAACTAAGACACTCTGATAGTATATCATCCCACATTTATGTGTCTTTCAGACATATCACACAATGAAATAGTTTTATTCACTAGTTGGCATTTCGGAAACAATTATCTGCTCATAATCATGTCAACTGTGTTTGAAACGTGATATATCCAATGAAAGATTTAATATGGAAATTTAATTTTAATGCTGAGTTAACCAGCCAATTAAATATTTCACACAACTGATTTAACAATAATTCCGGACATCAACTTTCAAATGCTAATGGGATCATTTTAGTGTGATTACGTAGGTATCATGAGAAAAGAAGAAGTATTAGTTGAGGGAAAAACTTCCTTAAAATCTCTGCTGTTAGAATCATTTCTAAATATTCATCAGGTCATTCCTGACTACATTAAACATTGAATCCATAAGATGATATAGTTTGATTTCTTCCTGTCGATGTGAACATTTGTTGAAATGAAGCTGTGACAAGCTGATGGAGTGAAAGCATCAGATAGTTAATTAATCACACAATGACGACGAATAAATGTTACACAGTCAGCTATATCATTGCTACTTTGATAGTGTTCACTCATGTTATCCACGAATTGATTTTGTGCTGAATTCACCACCAATATATTTTAGCAATCAAACGAATCAACAAACTGATATCTAAAGAAAGATTGAGTGCATCTATGTCTGAGAAGTATAATAGTAAGTTCAGTGAAACGAAATTTCTACTTTTCTTCTCCTCTAATCTCAGTAGACTGAAGTGTTCAAATCCTTTTATTAAGATTACTTTTCCCATCGGTATATTCCCACAACCGAAGTAAATAAATATGTAGTGAGATATTTATCTCTTTAATTCAAAGTAGATGGCAATATATTCTTGTTTA
The DNA here is from genome assembly GCA_944472155.2 of Trichobilharzia szidati. Lineage (NCBI taxonomy): Eukaryota > Metazoa > Platyhelminthes > Trematoda > Strigeidida > Schistosomatidae > Trichobilharzia > Trichobilharzia szidati. Next base: position 30,451,507 of record OX235276.1, on the reverse strand, counting down.
ACGAACAGATTATTTCGCATAATTGTTAGTCAACAACCACTTGCAATTGTCTGCAGATTTGACAATGATCCACACCTGTTGTGTGAGAGATGGCAATTCCACCGGGCTGTACAGACATTCCTAGGTGGATCTCGACTCGAAACTGCGGCTATGTGGTTGTTGGAGAGTAAACGAATACGAATTGAGAAAATATCGAAGAGTTACGTTTGGGAGAACGTCTCTCCATTTAATGTAGGAAAGCAATCAGAATCCAGGTTATGCTCTATAGGTGTTTGTGACCATTCACAACGCTTTGTAAAGTGTATCACTGACTATTTATTTAAGTATTTCCAGATCTCCTGCAAGAGAAACTGGTTGGTCTGTTATTATTTTCTAAACACCAATAACGATCAGTAGTTTCCGTCGTATTTCATTTACTGTGTCAATGTCACCATGCGTACTAACTATGAAACACTAAATGTGGACTTACACACTAGTTGTAGGAGAAATGTTGATTCAATCTTACGTATTGAGTCTATTTGAGAAATTGTGATTTGAAGTGCAGCTCAGAACATTTGGTGACTTCCGTTGATATACTTGCGCATACCACTCTACCAAGTGAAATGCAAAATTTTGTCCTTGAATTATAGCTATCGGTGAAATTTATCACAATATTGCTCTATTGATGCATGTAAGTCAACCTCATCCGTAAAATGGATCACCTGTTTTCTGCGATTATGAAAATAATCATGATAATATGTAGTATGATTTCTATGCCTGTTGTGAATTATCATTGTGGATAATTAGTCTGAAATTGAATTCATGTATCTCGACAGATCAATAATGAGACGAGATAACGACTGAGTGTTATTCACTGCATTAGTATTCTAAAAATACGCCACAATATATCGGATGGTGTGAATTAGAAAGATAAACAAACACCTCCTTAATTGAAAGCGTTGTTTGTATTTAACCACAATATGACTTCATAATGGAAACTTTTGCCTTCTCACAACTTAGGAAAACGTATGAAAGTAAATTATCACTTAACATTACAATTACTCATTCTGTTGCGTTTCTCCTGTTATTTATCATGATTTTACTTTAGGAAACTCTAGTTGAACCTTTTACAGAAAATGCCGACGAATGAATGAATACAGCCAACATCAAGAGGTTGTTGGTGTTGTTGTTGTCTTATTTGCCAACATCTCGACATATTCACTAACTGAATCAAATGATTTTTAATTGTATGACGTTTCTTATGAAATCGCCTCTCGAAAGCTTTCTCAAAACGCTGTTCATTTTTGCTTAAAATTTCATGTATCTGTAGTTTTTCTTTAAATATAGTCAATGTAAAGTTAATGTTTTGTACAAATGTGTTGAACATCTGTGATAGCCTCAACCAGTTTGCTTTAATTTCGAAAACACTCAAACAAGCACATTTACTACCCACATGTAAAAACTGCTCTTCAGTATATTCGACGTACAACTTTCTTTGTTTGCGATAACAGCTGCTTACCCAACTGGTGTAGTATTCATGGTAAAGCATTCGACATACACACTTTCCTCTAGCAGTTGCATCATCTAATACGAAATGAATTTTTCGGAGGTCGGTTACAAGTATTCCGTGTTACGGACATGTGTAGTTTATTTCATGGGTAGATGGATAGATAGGTGGGTGGGTAGACAGGTAGATTCTAAACTTGCATTGCGAAACTCAGAGTGAATGAGAAATCTTTGTCTGCGAAGTATCATACGATTTATTTTGATTAGGAGATTATTCAATTTCGCTGTCAGTCACCCTATCAAAGTAGCCAGCCATAGATGAGGTGACCTACATCCCACCACCTACGAAAATATTTGCATACAATTATTCTGGTATTCTCACTTTGAATTCACGCGGCTTAATATCTGAGTACACAACGAGAAAGTCATAAATCTTTTCAACTTTCTCTGTATTATAACCGCATGAGTTGACGTTTACTCCCCCTCAGTAGCATCTGTCTATTCCGAGTTCATTAGACAAATATTTCATCATTATTGTAAACACTGAAATCTATTGTTTTTCAATAATAAGGAGTTGCTTCATTTCTTCATTGTTATTTCTCCGCTAACATCTGAGCTGAATGAAACGGATAGCCTTGAGCATCCAATTATTCTGTGTGTTTTATTTCTTCACATATTTTGCTTTACTCTGAATATTCTAGAGTTTTGGTTTACTGTGATTTCACCACTTTGGTTTTACAAAATCTCAGGGTGCATAATAATTCCAGCGACAACTTAAGTGATCACACTTCATTTACTGAGTTTCATCAACATAGTTGACTCAGTTCTATTGCGAAATACTGAAGTGAATGAACACAAGATTAGAACTGCGTTTACAGACGGCATCAACTGAAAGTGGAAAGAGTGAATACCCAGTGGAAAGAATAAATTATACGGAATGCTAAAGATTTCATCAATGGGAGGAATTATGAAAGAATAGTGATTAATTCTCCTGAGAGACAAAGCAACACCTTTTTGGACAGCATGGTTGATTTTGTGAATCATGCTGCGATACATCATCCTGTGTGGCGTTATATATTCCACGAGTGAGAAACTCTTCCACACTTCGAGTGTCTCAGGAATTCTACGGTCACCACTGACGGCACCTTAAACGGCATCGAAATGAATCTACGAGTAGAATAGAAAGGTCAAACTGGATTAACTTAATATTGACTACGAAAACATGTAAGCCGACCCTGGATGGCTTGGGCGTTTACATTTTTGTCCAAACGAGTACGCATTCGACCAGAATTAAACGTCATTTTGAGTGTCTACTTGGTGTTGATAACACAGTCATCCACAGAGTCCGTAGTCCAGCCATGCGAGTCAGATAAGTCTGAAAATCATTCCCTCAAATAACCACAACTTTACCCTACTAAAATATACTGTTCATCAGAACAAATTGCTAAATAACTGAGTCATCATCAGTGCGTGCAGGTTGGGTAGTGTACTGATTAGGCAGGCAGTTGAGGACATTGACACTAATATGAATGTTAAAGTGTAGCATGTCGGTAACAGTCAGTCCCTTACACACCCACAATGCACTCAGTTCGCTGCCTTCTCAAGGTTGAAGGCCGACTGTCTCAACATTTCATTTTCACACAGATTATTTCTCAGGGCCTCTTTTTACTGGTGGAGCCTTTCAGTCAAAGCTTCAATGAAGTGAACTTCACTATGCAGAGTATCTAGCAAAGTGAACACTACGTCACGGTTACATGGTCTTCAGACCAAACAGATAACCTACGCCCTATTGGTGGTTCAGGTCCTCACCACCAGGAAACGAGGATCCACTGACTGTCTCAGATATTTGAATGGTCATGTCATTCTCCACAAGCTTCGCGCTTGATGTACCGTCCGAACCATCAAAAGAAAGCGGATAAGACGTCATCAAACTAAAACCTTCAGTCTGTTGCTTACTAAAGGTTGTTAAATTCACATTTGTGGTTCCATAATCACTGAATGTGACTCCGCCTTCAAGTATAAATTTCGAAAACGGTAGGTGCGACCAATTGTACCAAAGCCATAATACGACTTCATATGGAACTATCCGTAACCGTCATTTCCGCATATTTGCCTCCTCCGCCAAACAAACCTAGTTCGGCTCAGTGTTTCATCAGAGGGTACTGAAAGCGATTCACGCAAGGCAGTATAGAATTCCAAGATAAAAATGGACTGACATCATCCAATCGCAAACGATCAAGCTACCTGTCCACACACTCCAGTACTACTCGCTAGGAAGGTAACTCCAGTCACACTGAAGACACCCACGTCTTCAGTAGGACACCCCTGTTTCAGGACATCTCTGAGCTCTACCAAAGACGATGCGAGTTTCTCTACTCACTCTCAAGTTGTACAGCAGGAAGTAATTCGACGTAACTACACATCTCCTATTGAACCACAGAGATTTCACACTAAACAGGTCAATAATGATGGTAGTACAAGTTTCTCTAGTATCAACTGAGGGAAAGGAGGAAACAGACCAATTATTTTGGGATCGATCAATCAACGCAGACACTGATGATTCGTCCGCTAGTCCCCACCCCAGTAGTCGTCTTACAGCTAGGCGAATTGGTGAGGCTTCTTGTCAAGTTTCTCAATATCAGTATAAGGAGACTGAGGAGAGAACTGACTGAAATCAGGCTTCAGTATTCCTACTCTCATCGAGGAATTATAACTCCACCGTGCTTGTAAGAGCAACACGCTGACCCAGGTGGATATTTCATTATCACTTATGTCGAATGAATATCAATATACTACTGTGACTTACCAAACTATTTTACTGCCTGTTCGCATACTAGATACTTATCAGTTTCTTCTTATTTTGCGCATCCTGTACTGCAAAACAGGTTTTGGCCATCAATTGAGGCCTGCCGAAATCACATGTCTGTCTAAATTTCCTATCCATCAAGATTCATAGGTTTTACTGCGTTCCACATTGTTTCAATGATCTGGTTACCACAGTCAAGTATAATCCAGACTCGCTCACATCTTCAAATACGTTTTTGAAATAAAACGAGGAGTTTCCGGAAGGAAATTGAGGGAGAACATTGGGGAGACGTGTTCTAGCCGGCTTCGATTGTAACAATACCTCTTCAAATGATACAATATGAGTGAAAAATTCGTCCACGCCTATAATTACACATTGAAAATAAAAAAATTACGCATTTGACTCTTTTCTCGTGAAGTCCTACTCTGGAAGGTCTCCAGGGCGGGAGTCGGGGATCCACCGTTGTCTTAGAATGAGACCTGCCTGTAGGATATGGAAATTTTCGATGGTGAACCTTGAACAATCTACATAAATAATTTCAACCACTAGAGTAACTGAAAGAGTAATTTTGTATCCTTTGTTATTCCTGATTTTCATAAGTGATCTGCAGAATTACCTAACTTCTCCAGAGCTTCTTTACAGGGCACGCATTCACGCCTCCTGGAGTTCATGCACTCTGAGGTCCACTGACAAGCTAAGGTCGGTTTCTGAAATCTCAGTATGGATAATCTCCACCAGTGCTCAACGTCCGTCCGTCGATAGTATTGCTCAGTTTGTGAGCCATGCAAGGTCGGATACAGGTTATCTCATTTCGATGTGGTCGATTCTGCTATAACATAGGCAGGATGAAGAAATCTTCCACTAAATGCGTTTGCGTATCACGTTACGACTGTGTGATTGCTAGTACGTTGATGAGTTTTGATATGGACGTTGCCTACTAGTGAATCGCCAGTAGACAAAATATTTTTCAGTTTCAGTGACTTCCTACTTTAGCCCGTCTAGTGTGGTCACCCATGTTCCCAATCCTAATGTTGTGTGACGGAACCTTAGTTTGTTCATTGTGTGCCATAGTCATCACCCATAGTAATTTGATCACAACCCATGTTACTTGATGTCGTAATGGTTCAGTCAATGTGTGCCTTATACTCTGCTCGACAGGATGATGGTCAGTGGGTGCCACTCAATAGGTGCATGCTGTGGCTGATGGTGAAATGAAATCACTTCGGGTCTTGGAGTTGAGCTTGTTACCAGTTCGCAGTCGGTATGCATATGAGCTACTAGATAACGAATTCGATAACTCCATATTCCTTCCTAACTATCCCTGTGTCGCCTGAATATGATGGTGTCTCCTATGCCGACTTCACTCTTGACGACAGCAAAGGACAGCCATGTATTTTGGAAGAATATTGATATTCATTCGACATAAGTGATAATGAAATATTTACGTGGATCAATGTGTCGCTCTTACAAGCACGGTGGAGTTATAATTCCTCGATGAGAGTAGGAATACTGAAGCCTGATTTCAGTCAGTTCTCTCCTCAGTCTCCTTATACTGATATTGAGAAACTTGACAAGAAGCCTCACCAATTCGCCTAGCTGTAAGACGACTACTGGGGTGGGGACTAGCGGACGAATCATCAGTGTCTGCGTTGATTGATCGATCCCAAAATAATTGGTCTGTTTCCTCCTTTCCCTCAGTTGATACTAGAGAAACTTGTACTACCATCATTATTGACCTGTTTAGTGTGAAATCTCTGTGGTTCAATAGGAGATGTGTAGTTACGTCGAATTACTTCCTGCTGTACAACTTGAGAGTGAGTAGAGAAACTTGCATCGTCTTTGGTAGAGCTCAGAGATGTCCTGAAACAGGGGTGTCCTACTGAAGACGTGGGTGTCTTCAGTGTGACTGGAGTTACCTTCCTAGCGAGTAGTACTGGAGTGTGTGGACAGGTAGCTTGATCGTTTGCGATTGGATGATGTCAGTCCATTTTTATCTTGGAATTCTATACTGCCTTGCGTGAATCGCTTTCAGTACCCTCTGATGAAACACTGAGCCGAACTAGGTTTGTTTGGCGGAGGAGGCAAATATGCGGAAATGACGGTTACGGATAGTTCCATATGAAGTCGTATTATGGCTTTGGTACAATTGGTCGCACCTACCGTTTTCGAAATTTATACTTGAAGGCGGAGTCACATTCAGTGATTATGGAACCACAAATGTGAATTTAACAACCTTTAGTAAGCAACAGACTGAAGGTTTTAGTTTGATGACGTCTTATCCGCTTTCTTTTGATGGTTCGGACGGTACATCAAGCGCGAAGCTTGTGGAGAATGACATGACCATTCAAATATCTGAGACAGTCAGTGGATCCTCGTTTCCTGGTGGTGAGGACCTGAACCACCAATAGGGCGTAGGTTATCTGTTTGGTCTGAAGACCATGTAACCGTGACGTAGTGTTCACTTTGCTAGATACTCTGCATAGTGAAGTTCACTTCATTGAAGCTTTGACTGAAAGGCTCCACCAGTAAAAAGAGGCCCTGAGAAATAATCTGTGTGAAAATGAAATGTTGAGACAGTCGGCCTTCAACCTTGAGAAGGCAGCGAACTGAGTGCATTGTGGGTGTGTAAGGGACTGACTGTTACCGACATGCTACACTTTAACATTCATATTAGTGTCAATGTCCTCAACTGCCTGCCTAATCAGTACACTACCCAACCTGCACGCACTGATGATGACTCAGTTATTTAGCAATTTGTTCTGATGAACAGTATATTTTAGTAGGGTAAAGTTGTGGTTATTTGAGGGAATGATTTTCAGACTTATCTGACTCGCATGGCTGGACTACGGACTCTGTGGATGACTGTGTTATCAACACCAAGTAGACACTCAAAATGACGTTTAATTCTGGTCGAATGCGTACTCGTTTGGACAAAAATGTAAACGCCCAAGCCATCCAGGGTCGGCTTACATGTTTTCGTAGTCAATATTAAGTTAATCCAGTTTGACCTTTCTATTCTACTCGTAGATTCATTTCGATGCCGTTTAAGGTGCCGTCAGTGGTGACCGTAGAATTCCTGAGACACTCGAAGTGTGGAAGAGTTTCTCACTCGTGGAATATATAACGCCACACAGGATGATGTATCGCAGCATGATTCACAAAATCAACCATGCTGTCCAAAAAGGTGTTGCTTTGTCTCTCAGGAGAATTAATCACTATTCTTTCATAATTCCTCCCATTGATGAAATCTTTAGCATTCCGTATAATTTATTCTTTCCACTGGGTATTCACTCTTTCCACTTTCAGTTGATGCCGTCTGTAAACGCAGTTCTAATCTTGTGTTCATTCACTTCAGTATTTCGCAATAGAACTGAGTCAACTATGTTGATGAAACTCAGTAAATGAAGTGTGATCACTTAAGTTGTCGCTGGAATTATTATGCACCCTGAGATTTTGTAAAACCAAAGTGGTGAAATCACAGTAAACCAAAACTCTAGAATATTCAGAGTAAAGCAAAATATGTGAAGAAATAAAACACACAGAATAATTGGATGCTCAAGGCTATCCGTTTCATTCAGCTCAGATGTTAGCGGAGAAATAACAATGAAGAAATGAAGCAACTCCTTATTATTGAAAAACAATAGATTTCAGTGTTTACAATAATGATGAAATATTTGTCTAATGAACTCGGAATAGACAGATGCTACTGAGGGGGAGTAAACGTCAACTCATGCGGTTATAATACAGAGAAAGTTGAAAAGATTTATGACTTTCTCGTTGTGTACTCAGATATTAAGCCGCGTGAATTCAAAGTGAGAATACCAGAATAATTGTATGCAAATATTTTCGTAGGTGGTGGGATGTAGGTCACCTCATCTATGGCTGGCTACTTTGATAGGGTGACTGACAGCGAAATTGAATAATCTCCTAATCAAAATAAATCGTATGATACTTCGCAGACAAAGATTTCTCATTCACTCTGAGTTTCGCAATGCAAGTTTAGAATCTACCTGTCTACCCACCCACCTATCTATCCATCTACCCATGAAATAAACTACACATGTCCGTAACACGGAATACTTGTAACCGACCTCCGAAAAATTCATTTCGTATTAGATGATGCAACTGCTAGAGGAAAGTGTGTATGTCGAATGCTTTACCATGAATACTACACCAGTTGGGTAAGCAGCTGTTATCGCAAACAAAGAAAGTTGTACGTCGAATATACTGAAGAGCAGTTTTTACATGTGGGTAGTAAATGTGCTTGTTTGAGTGTTTTCGAAATTAAAGCAAACTGGTTGAGGCTATCACAGATGTTCAACACATTTGTACAAAACATTAACTTTACATTGACTATATTTAAAGAAAAACTACAGATACATGAAATTTTAAGCAAAAATGAACAGCGTTTTGAGAAAGCTTTCGAGAGGCGATTTCATAAGAAACGTCATACAATTAAAAATCATTTGATTCAGTTAGTGAATATGTCGAGATGTTGGCAAATAAGACAACAACAACACCAACAACCTCTTGATGTTGGCTGTATTCATTCATTCGTCGGCATTTTCTGTAAAAGGTTCAACTAGAGTTTCCTAAAGTAAAATCATGATAAATAACAGGAGAAACGCAACAGAATGAGTAATTGTAATGTTAAGTGATAATTTACTTTCATACGTTTTCCTAAGTTGTGAGAAGGCAAAAGTTTCCATTATGAAGTCATATTGTGGTTAAATACAAACAACGCTTTCAATTAAGGAGGTGTTTGTTTATCTTTCTAATTCACACCATCCGATATATTGTGGCGTATTTTTAGAATACTAATGCAGTGAATAACACTCAGTCGTTATCTCGTCTCATTATTGATCTGTCGAGATACATGAATTCAATTTCAGACTAATTATCCACAATGATAATTCACAACAGGCATAGAAATCATACTACATATTATCATGATTATTTTCATAATCGCAGAAAACAGGTGATCCATTTTACGGATGAGGTTGACTTACATGCATCAATAGAGCAATATTGTGATAAATTTCACCGATAGCTATAATTCAAGGACAAAATTTTGCATTTCACTTGGTAGAGTGGTATGCGCAAGTATATCAACGGAAGTCACCAAATGTTCTGAGCTGCACTTCAAATCACAATTTCTCAAATAGACTCAATACGTAAGATTGAATCAACATTTCTCCTACAACTAGTGTGTAAGTCCACATTTAGTGTTTCATAGTTAGTACGCATGGTGACATTGACACAGTAAATGAAATACGACGGAAACTACTGATCGTTATTGGTGTTTAGAAAATAATAACAGACCAACCAGTTTCTCTTGCAGGAGATCTGGAAATACTTAAATAAATAGTCAGTGATACACTTTACAAAGCGTTGTGAATGGTCACAAACACCTATAGAGCATAACCTGGATTCTGATTGCTTTCCTACATTAAATGGAGAGACGTTCTCCCAAACGTAACTCTTCGATATTTTCTCAATTCGTATTCGTTTACTCTCCAACAACCACATAGCCGCAGTTTCGAGTCGAGATCCACCTAGGAATGTCTGTACAGCCCGGTGGAATTGCCATCTCTCACACAACAGGTGTGGATCATTGTCAAATCTGCAGACAATTGCAAGTGGTTGTTGACTAACAATTATGCGAAATAATCTGTTCGTTAAACAAGAATATATTGCCATCTACTTTGAATTAAAGAGATAAATATCTCACTACATATTTATTTACTTCGGTTGTGGGAATATACCGATGGGAAAAGTAATCTTAATAAAAGGATTTGAACACTTCAGTCTACTGAGATTAGAGGAGAAGAAAAGTAGAAATTTCGTTTCACTGAACTTACTATTATACTTCTCAGACATAGATGCACTCAATCTTTCTTTAGATATCAGTTTGTTGATTCGTTTGATTGCTAAAATATATTGGTGGTGAATTCAGCACAAAATCAATTCGTGGATAACATGAGTGAACACTATCAAAGTAGCAATGATATAGCTGACTGTGTAACATTTATTCGTCGTCATTGTGTGATTAATTAACTATCTGATGCTTTCACTCCATCAGCTTGTCACAGCTTCATTTCAACAAATGTTCACATCGACAGGAAGAAATCAAACTATATCATCTTATGGATTCAATGTTTAATGTAGTCAGGAATGACCTGATGAATATTTAGAAATGATTCTAACAGCAGAGATTTTAAGGAAGTTTTTCCCTCAACTAATACTTCTTCTTTTCTCATGATACCTACGTAATCACACTAAAATGATCCCATTAGCATTTGAAAGTTGATGTCCGGAATTATTGTTAAATCAGTTGTGTGAAATATTTAATTGGCTGGTTAACTCAGCATTAAAATTAAATTTCCATATTAAATCTTTCATTGGATATATCACGTTTCAAACACAGTTGACATGATTATGAGCAGATAATTGTTTCCGAAATGCCAACTAGTGAATAAAACTATTTCATTGTGTGATATGTCTGAAAGACACATAAATGTGGGATGATATACTATCAGAGTGTCTTAGTTTTACACATTTATTAAAATTGAATTACCTTTATTCTTCTTAATAGGGAGAAGTTTGTCACACTTCTGGTACTTCGGAAGCAGACGTTTTCCTATGGATTCAAAGGAGAATTTGATTGAGACTATTTCTTTGATATCTGCCTTCGAAGTATTTATAATATGTAAGCTTGATGCATGTAGAGAAATATAGGGCATGTAAATTGATGTTGTAGATAATGCGTCCTTCACAAACTGTGCGTCTTATCAGTCCCTGGAACTTTTGCACATTATATACAGCGGACATTTAATTTTGACACCGAACAATTCTCAGTGTATGTGTGTCGACCTTCAACTGTTTGATGACATTTTATACAGTGTGGTTGTCTTTGTGGGTACTCAAGTATTAGTTATTGGCATACAATGGTACAACGCTTATCAGTATGCGGATGATTTGTGTGAAAGTATCCATATTTTTATAGACGATATAACACGGTGCGAACCATATAGTACGCATATCAGTCAGTTGTTGAACTCTTCCGTATATTAGCCATGCTATACAGGTGAAAATTCCGGTTTATTAACAACTGGTAATTACGTGAAAAACAACTGATTTCATGAATTTCATTGGTTGTATAAATTTTAATTAAAGAATAAACAACACATTTCTCACTTTCATTTCTTTTTAATTTGTCTTGAAATTTTGCAACCAATTCCTTGTAATCATTGAAGTATTCCGCTGAAGGAAAGAGTAAGAAACATAATCCAAATCGTGTTAGTCAAATAGAGTGCACTGAAAATACCCATTCACAAAGTTTCAACATGTGACTTTAGTCAAACGGAATTCAAAAAGTAAACTCAATCAAATTAAATAGATAACTGAGCGACAAGAAAAGCGAAATAGCATGTTGTGACGCACGATAAAGTTTTTTCATTCCTCCGATTGTCGTCAGCAGATCTAAAATATTCGTAAAAACACACAGTTTCAGCACGAACAAATGAGTCTGAGTAAATCAAACACTGAATAAAATGTGTGCTAATGAAAGTTGACTGCAAACTGTGAGTTCCTCAGACACGAGATAATACTAATAAGAAAATGAGAAATCAGATTTTATATTGTTCTAATTCCGTGAACAGAACATGCTCGTTGTGTTAGTTATCACATGCCGTCAGTCACTAGAATGTTCAGCTGTTCAACAACGTGTTAACAAACACACGTTCCTATTTCGATAATTAGTGACATTCATGAGCGTCAAGCCATCTCCTTCTTTGTATTGACAGTGGATTCAGTAGTATTTCCACCTGTCCATTCGTACATTTGTAACTGTTGTGACGTTCAAATTTCCAAATCGAATGCATAAAAATAACGATGACCTATGTGTCAACTAATCGAAAACAAGGATATGACATTTTACCACGTTCACCAACATCATACAGTGAAATGGAAACACGTAAAATATTCATACCTCGATAGACAGCTGCATTGTGACGCAATGTGAAATATCTAGATCTACAAACGATGTCTACAAAAGATTCGTATAACTTTCGATATCAATGAAAACCTACAGTTGTCAAGTGTCTTGTTTTGACTAGCGAGCTGTTCGTTTATTTTTTCTGAAAGAAGCAAATGATGAGGGTTAGATGATAATGTGTATTTATATGCAGTTTAGTAAGTTAATAAGCATAATTCCGACTGATTTTGATATCTGCACAAGTGGCTGCTAATTTATGTCTCTACGGTGACGTAGTAATTTTGAATTTGTACAAGTTGATTTAGACCGTGATCAAGTAGCTGGTTGACTGAATAGAACACGAAAGTACTATTTCACTGACACTATCACTTCCTGAAGGCATATGACAGAGTAGAGAGAATGCTATATGCATACAACTTATACGCATATATTATGAATAAATGGTTTTGAATTTCGATTCAACTATGCATTGAATTCATGTTTTGGAAAATAAGACTGACAGATATGAAGAGTGGATGTCGCCACTGAATAAACGTGTATGGGATTCAATGCTTTTCAAAAGTGAATGCAATCTGTAAACACACTTAATAACTTTGGAATGTTATCGTGACTTGATAGTCGATCGCCAATCACTTTCTAGCAATTATGAGGCGAACATCATTGACATTATGTACAAAATGTATACACAGATCGATATGATATACCTTTTTGATACCTCATCTCTGCTCCGGCCTTCTTGGCGATTTTAGACTTGTTTTCTCCAATTACTATAATCAGACAAAATATAGTTCAAGATTAAGTAGTGACCAAATTTTCGATGCGTATATCAATAACACATATCAAGTTATTCAAAAGAAATTTTGTTCAGCTACTGCTGAATTCCTCTTAAGTGTTCGGCTATAATTGATGACACACCCAGTGATTTAAAATAAAATTCATAAACTGGAAAGTCAATGTTACACTATGCACTCATGGAATATCTCCATTGGGACATAGAGAAAATCAAAACAGGCGATTCAGCGAACAGACTCTTGCATTTTGTTCATTCAATTTGTACACCCTTCACTTATTACGTTGATCGTTACCGTTATTATTCTCACTGTGAACTGTCTTTGGTAAAGTTTCACTTGTACCACTTGTCATTCTGGCAATGTAGAGATTCTATGTCATCAAATTTCACCCCATGTTATGTGACGTGTTAATGCTATAACTCTAGACTCCCTTCCAACACCTATGTATCCCATGAATTATTCTGTGTATGAAAATACTTGTTTTACCACTTGACATTTAACTGTGATTGTAATCACAAACGTTTCAATTTCATTTCATACTACTATTATTATTACTTTATGTATTCACACTTCTTAGTCACTTATACGTTCTGGATAACTGATGAGATAACGTGAGTGAATGGTGTGTGTGAGAAATGGCTGGTATGAAATAGTCACAAATTTAAGGCACTGGAAAAGGTTGACTGAAGGGAATATTAATGACCTTGTAACAAAAATCATCATACCGTGATTTTCGTTACTGTACTCCTCGTCTTCATCTGAAGTGTCTTGAAATTTCAGAGGTGAGAAAGGAAAAGTAGGTCGGATTATATTAATTTATGACAAAATATTTTACCATTTACAAGTATTCAAATTGTGAGTATTCGGGCGTTTCCTTACTAATGAAGCAGTTACTCAGGGAATATGTTCCACTGACGATTTTCGTCGTGGGCAGACTAACGACGTTTGTGGTATAAAGGATAGGCATTTTGTATCTATAGTTTTCTTCAGATGGGGATATAAATTTCTATAGCAATAAAATTTGCTGAGCTTTTCTCTCACTCTACTTTTATAGGAAGAACATAGACAGTTGATTGTCTAACTAAACGTACACGTTATTACTTATTGCTGTTTACCTTTTCGCAAACACTGCTAATGTATAGTGTTTATTTAGTTGTCACGAGAAACTGCATTTAATAGTTGTATTAACAACGTCGTTGTCTTGTAGTCTGACAAATACGAGTGATATACTTTCCAGTGTACAAACCAGAATACACCTTCCCTGTAACTGAAAGCATTTCGCTGATACATCTGAGTTCCATATGAAAGTTAGTTGTTTCAGGATAAGTTTTTAGTCAATAGAGGAAGTGTTTTCAGTGTGTGCACCAACGCTTCCAGAATAAAACTGTTGATATTTTCTGATTAATTTCAATTTCTGTGAATCAGCCATTCAGGAATTGCATTTCCTCACATAACAGTAATAGCTTTCTCATGTTCTTCTGAGTCAACCTGTCAATGGGTTATAAATATATTTTACGAGTTGATCACGGACTGATATCAGTTAGAGAACCATTGAAAACCAGGGAGTATTGCTCATTTACCAACAATATTCGTCGAAGAAGGTGGTGGAATGACATGCGCGACAATATCATTCTCATACTCTAAGTTGATGAGAGTCTTCCCTGACTTGAAGTCAATCTCTAAGTCATTAACGTCATTCACATCCACATCAACTGGTTCGTTTATGATGAAGTTAAACAAAACAGGGGACAACAGCCACCTTTTAAGAACACATCTTCTTGTAACTTGAAAATCCCCATTCAGTCATATAAAAGAAAAGAAGGCGTTCAGCGAAGAGACTCTTCTCGGCGAATTCATTCACTGAGCTGTACAATCGCATATTTATACAATTTTGTTTGTGTGTGTGTACATTAGATTTATAAAGTTTAGATAATTATGTAATATAAGTATTTTTTTGGCTTGGAGACAAACGTTAAGATGGAAAATAAAATAGAATTGATTAAGTGAATTGGATGACGTAATACAGTTGATTAGAATTCAGATTAGATCAGGTTGGCAACAGTGTTAATGAGTGGTTTGAAGAGAGAAAGAATGAACATGTTTGCAGGATAATACGAGCTCGTTTTATTTCGTGGATTCTCATCAACTGCATACATCCTAAACAAAATCAAATTATAGGTTTCAAGAAAGTTGTGGAACATACTTTTTCATAAATACTTTGAGTTATAGATAGAAGGCATAAGGAACATAATTCCAGAATTTGATGTAGGTAGACAGATTATTCGGTGTCAAAAAACAACTAATTATATATAGTGGAATTAGATAAGAGGGGTTTCGCCTTTCTGTCAGTATGCCTGTGTGTTTGTCTTGTTACGTAACATTCTATTCAATTTTGACCTTCAAGTTTCTAAATCTACTTAATTGTTTGTCTGTTTAAGTTATAAATGTTACTTCACTATTCACCCCCACCCTCTTAAACTCTCCACCACAAGATGTGTAAATTTACTTTGTTCTCTGACCCTGACCCTGTAATATGCCTCTAACCAATCTGTGTTGTTTTCCAATAGAAATCTGAACTCTTACCCCTCTTATCCAATTCCACTATATATAATTAGTTGTTTTTTGACACCGAATAATCTGTCTACCTACATCAAATTCTGGAATTATGTTCCTTATGCCTTCTATCTATAACTCAAAGTATTTATGAAAAAGTATGTTCCACAACTTTCTTGAAACCTATAATTTGATTTTGTTTAGGATGTATGCAGTTGATGAGAATCCACGAAATAAAACGAGCTCGTATTATCCTGCAAACATGTTCATTCTTTCTCTCTTCAAACTAATAAAGGGAACCGGTTGCATGAAATTAATGAGTGGTGTTTAAAATCAAATAAGGGTGGGGTTAGAGAATATTACAGTTGAAAATAAGTAAGTTAATCGGATGACGTAACACAGTTGACTAGAAATTGGACGTGGGTCAAGTTAGTAACATTGTTAATGAGGGTAGAGATTACAAAAGGTTGGGGTAGAGAATAATATAAATGAAGATGTGAAATAATAAAATGCAAGAGACAAAATAATACAATTAGTAAGACTGAAATTAAGAAAGATTACGTCCATTGTAGATTTAATGAATGAACGAATTTCTTTTGTATGCAGAGTTCAGGATTTAGCAGATGAATTGCCATTGCTTCTGCGTTGTGGAGAAGTTTGATCCGTACACTTTTAGCAAGATTGCCTTGTATTCTGTAGATAACTTTGAAGTTTATTTCTGGTTTGACTTGGTGTCCAGAGTCGATTAAATGTTCAAGGATAGAGCTGCGAGGGCATCGGTTTTCTCCTTTATAAAACCATGAAGGTAAATGTTCGTTGACGCGTTTGGATAGCGAACGCTGAGTACTGCCGATATACCTGGCTCCACACGAGCAGGTGAATTGGTAGATGCACATAGATGAGGCCAACAGCGGTAGCTTATCCTTCACGTTCATACGAATCATTGGTCTCGTGGAGAACATCAGTCGTAATTCAGCTGCAACGAAGATTTTCTTCAATGAGCGGGAGAGCCGATTTCTCAGTATTTCTGTAGATTGGTCTCCATTGAACTGTAGGTTCATATAGAGAAGTCTTTTTGGAGCACTGGGTGTGGACGGCTTCTCTGGTCTGGGTTTCATTGATTTTGTGACAAATCTTTCTGGATAGCCATTTTCAAGGAGGATTTTCTTAAGAGTGTTCATTTCATCTTCTATGGCGTCCAGGCTGCAAATTCTACGTATTCTGTGGCTTAGTGAACGGATTAAGTTTCGTTTAGTAGATAGAGGTACCCAACTGTGGAAGTTAGTGAGCTGTCCGTTCCACGTTGGCTTTCTGTAGATGGATCTTTTTAATGTTCCGTCTTGTTGGCGTCTCGTTAGTTGAACGTCAAGAAAAGATATCTTTGAGTTAGACTCTTTCTCTAGTGTGAACTGAATTGCAGGGTGGCAGTTGTTGAAGAACTTCAGGATATCTTCTAAATTCTCTTCGTTGTTGCAGATGATGAAGGTGTCGTCGACGTATCTCTTGTAGAGTTCAAAGTTGTCAGTCATATTCTTTAGACAAGTGTTTTCGAGTTTCGACGTAAAGAAATCCACAAGCAGAGGGCTTAGTGGTGAACCCATAGCTATACCATCCTTTTGACGATATATTTCATTGTTAAAGGAGAACTGGACGTTTAGGGTGCATCTCAGCAGAACTTCTTTTAGATAGTAAGTGGGTATGCCAATGTTTACTCCTTCTGAGTGGATGAGCTGGCATATGTGACAAATTGTTTCAGTTAGTGGAACATTTGTAAACAATGAGACAGCATCTAGTGAGATCATCGTTTGATTAGAAACATTGACGTTTTCGACGCAGTTGATGAATTCAAATGAATCTCGCACTGAGTGACGGGAAACTCGTTTTCTGATTGGCTCAAGTAAGTCTACTAGCCATTGGGCAGTGCGGTGGTAAGGTGAATTAGTCATGTCGAGGATCGGTCATCATTTTAGTAGACAACTCTCTATAAGGTCTTACACGGCTACCATATCTCGAATAAAGTGCCTTGATTAGTGTGATATACATTCTCGGTATTGACTTCAAAGAACCTCTCAGAGAAGGAAATAGAATGCCACATTCAGCTGAAGAGGTATAAAAAGTTTTCTAACTCCAGTAAGTATGCATATACCCTAGAATATGTCACAGGGTGAAGATATGACCAGTAAACCCCCTTGTATGCCTAAAGCCTGACTTGTTTGTCTCTCTTGAGCACTGCTTGATTTATGCATGACCACTGGACCTACAACTTTAGCTAATGCATTAGTCCAGCTTTTCATTACAGGAATACCTGTCTACCTTCTTGTAAACTGGGATAAACAGTGATCCGCACTATTTTGCTATAACTACCTCTAATTCCCACAAATTACTTAATGCTTTAGTTAGCACAGAAAACATTTCACCATAGGTGTCAATGACTGTGAACATTGAACGTTTGTTCATTGGCCTTAGTCGCCATTGGTGGGCAACTCGGAGGCGCAAGTGATTCGATCGTGTACAAGTTAGAAGAAGACGAAAGAATACGAATAAAATTACAGTACATTCCTTGTAAAACATCTGTTTATAGACTTAGTACACAGTATTGATTTTAACTGTCGAAGAATACAATTTCTTGCCATTCTTTGTGTTTTGGAGTTAAAGTCGATATTTTACTTAGTACAATCGTCGATTAGGAGCGTCTTCGAAAATAATAGGAACTTAGGGTTAAGTTCCTTGACAGTTTTTATTCTTCTGTTTGTACTTCTTGGGCGCCTTTTGGAACCCTTTTTGAGAGTACTTACTTGGTCTGCTGCCAGCATCTTTGGACACGGATCAACGCAACGCATTTCAGATATTTTGATGACGTTGGATAATGCTTGGGCCAAAGAAGGGACGTGGCACTTTGCAAGCAGACAGTAAAGTAAGTGATGTTGAGTTGCCTGTTATTTGTGATGATGTGTATGATGCTCAGCATGATTAGCTTGATGTTCATGTTTCACCGTCTAGTGATAGTAGGGGTTTTAAGTTACCGAAGTTTGAGCCTCGGTACTTTGATGGAAACCCAGCCGACTATCCACAGTTTGTCAAAGAGTTTGAAGTCATGTTGAGTGGTTTTGTAATAAACGACGGAGTGAAGTTGATGTATTTCTTGAGGTATTGCACTGGTATTGCTGCAAGAGCTATACAGTGCTGCAAGTTTATGCCCCCAAACGAAGGACACACTGAGGCCATGAGGATATTACGTCAGAGGTTTGGGAGGCCATTCATGATATCCAGGAGTGTTTTTGAGACCATTAAGGGCAATGGTGCGCAGTTAAATGATGACTCCAAGGAACTTGCTGAGTTTTTGGATAGTTTATTCGTGTACAGAAATACATTCGTTTCTCCCAATTGTAGGGATGAATTGAACTCGAATTCTATTCTTGAGGCAATCGCCAAGGGATTACCAGTTCGCTTACGAAGAAATTTCATAAAATTCAGCTCCCGTTTAGCAGAGGATGGTTTAGAGCCCGGGTTGGATGATATTGTGAGCCTGGTGAAAGACAGTGTCAACCAAGCTATGAGTAAGTTTGCTAGTATATTGCATCCCACCCCTGGAATAGAGAAGTCAGAGAGCAAAACGCAATCGTTTATGACAAAGGGGTCTCAGAGAAGTGGATATTGAGAAAGCTGTATGGTGTCTAGTAATCCATACAAACTTAATGAGTGTGACAGCTTTCGAAACATAGGTTACAAGTTGCGAAAAAAACACGGTTGTGTTTTATCCGTTTGAAAGAAGTGCATACAAATGTGAACTATAAAGCAGTGAGCAAGTTTAGTGATAAGCTAAATGTGAAGTAAGCATCATCGAGTTCTGACTACGAATCGTGTGATGATGACGGTGTGGTGAAGAAGCCTGTAGTTGCAACTGGTAAGCGATTGTTGAGTAGCGTGTTACAGACGACGCCGCAGTTTGTGGAGAAGAAGAGGGTTATAGTTTCAGAGTCCAGTTCTGACTCCACAAGTTTACAAGGTATTACTAGTCAGAGTAAAGGTATAAAACCTTTAAGGATTCATGAGGAAGAACCCAAATCATCTACTGCTGTTATTAAAGAGGTTGAAAATGATGAGGTCGATCATACAAACGGTGGTATAGTGAATATTTGTGACAGTGATCATGATAGTGCACATTTGTCTTTGGCTGATCATGATGAGACTAGCGGAATGCCTACTACTATTGAGTCTAACAAAGGTTCTGTACAACGTGAACGTGAAGTAGAATTAAAGGCAGAGGTGGCTGCAGAAAGTATGGATAGTCATGAGACAGTCAGTGTAAATGATCCACGTGTAGCCCACTTATCGACAGATGTCAATGCTAAACTGCAGCTAATCATAGAAGGTAGCAGTGGTGGTAATCCAGCGGTTAGACAACCTTCTAAAGGTCGAAAAACGCCAGCTTCTGATGCACCGCTAAGTTAACCAACTTGTATCAGTCAGTCGTCGCTGGTGTTATCATCCACACTGAAAGGGCCGTCCATGAACCCATGTGTCAACCTATGAACATGTGTTATATGTTCGCGTTATATAATACTTAATTCATTGTGGTCTCTTTCCATGGAATCCATGAATTTCAACCATAAACGTTAAAATCAGTGAGTTTACAAACGAAGTATGTACAATTCCTATTTCTGAGTTGGCCGTAGACGGATAGAGATTTATTTATTCATATATTTTGTTTATTTAGCTATTCTATGTACCTTTTCCTTATTACTACGATTACTATTATTATTATTATAGCTATTACTATTCGCACTCTGAATTGTTCCCGCTTGTCACACTTTTCATTTTAAATCCAAAATTATAATTTTTTTGTTTTTACAATAGTGAATTCTATTGAATCTAATTTCACATCATATTTTGTAACATTTTATATTTGCCTACTAATCCTATAATTATGCAACCCTTTCCAACATCTATACGCCTTAAGTATAATTTTGTATATGGCATTAATTGTTTTCAAACTTGACATTCAATTGTGATTATAATCACAAATATTTCAGTTGCATTTCATATCGTTATTATTTCATGTGTTTACACCTTTGATCTAATTCCCTAAACGGATACAATTTCTTAAAAGATATATATATATATACGATTGTACAGTTTGATAATAAATTCGTTGAAAAGAGTCACTTCGCTGAATATTGTGTTCTTAAGTTTGCACATCAACAGGTGGAAAGTAATAGAGATTCCGGAAATCCAACAGTGAAGTGAAAACGCTTAAGAAACACTTGAAATTCGTCTAAATTACACTCACATCGACAGAACATCTGCAACACCACTCAAAGACTGGTTAGTTGAACACTTACTCCAGACACGTATGACTGAATTTCGAAATGTATAGAGAAGGAATAAACCAAGTCGATTGTGAGAAGACACAGCAGTTGACTACACCAGCTAATGATGAATACTTTGATTTCAACTGAAGTGATTCAAAAACGGTTATTTTTTCGGTCTTCGGTACTCTGAATCTCTCCTATAATCCTCCGAGAAGTAGTTAGGATCTACTTCTAATGACCACGACTCACTAAACTGCTGGAGATGCAGCTTTAAGCCCCTAACGATCAGGAGACAGTTATCCAAAGTTTACATTTTGAGGGGATTTCGATTCATTTTAGTGTAGATTCCGTCAATTCACTGGTGGGACTCACCATGTCAGACTAAGGAGGATGCTCATGATGGGTGTTTAATTGCTGTGCCACGATATTGCGAACTGCCACAGCTTATGATTTACACTTCATTCAAAATCGACACATTTGCTGGAAAGCATTGATTCTCCTCGAAAACTGAGGGTTCAAACTCTGATATCCAGTTGGCTTAGTGGTCCTCAGTGTAAAAGAGTTCTCAACCAGGAAGAAACAGCTGTTTAGTGGTACTGGGTTTTTCAGTGATTCCCTCATTCGTGATCTCATTTCATTCGATTGTAGTGGTATCACTGTGGTATTTACATTGTTTTTCGGTAGTGCATCTGTATGTGGATTGAGCCAACGAATACCAATATGAATGGCTAATGATCAGAACCTCATATATATTTAGTACAGGGCATTTATCAAAAATTCATTTTGAAAATGTCCGAATGTCTTCTGTTCCATAGCGTTAACGCTAATTCCAGCCAACAACTGGAACGGCAGTCTACCAGTCAATCAAATGTCAACTAAATTCTCTCAACAATGACTTAGACTAGGACTCTTGTATACACAAATTTCGACTGCATCAGAAATCTTGCTAGATAATACCAATGATTGAGAGTAGATATGTTGAAATTATAGTTCACTCACAATCCTGTGTTCGAAATACTAAGCAGCACAATTAAAACAATCAGCAGTGTTGCGTAAACACCCTCAGCCTATTCCGTCCCTTCACATCTGTTTAAATCTTCACTCATCACCACAGTGCTGACGAGTTCATTCTACACTTGTTATTCCTTTTCGATTAATACTTACACCTTCCTGATCAGCCTAATTTGCATGGTCATTTATTTCAATGATTTCTGACAGCTTATCATTAAGAGAATTCGCTCAGACCCTTCAATGTTCAGATGAGAGAATGTTTATTTCAAGCTGTATTAGCGGGAATCATTATTCTAGACGAAGCGAGTTTCCTGTGCTCTGATAAGGTACCTTGACGGATACAGTATCTGTGATGGTGAACACTGTAAACTGTGTGGAAATAGTGGTGTAAAAGTGGTGAGCAGATTATACATTTCAGTAAAGTAACTTTGTGTAGTTTACTGCTATCTACTTAAGAAAAGCGTAATGGCTTTATATTATACGGTTTACTAAGAGGATGTGTGAGAATTACTTTATTGAAATATTCATAATTCAACAGAACATAAACAAATTACTGTAACAGTAAACAGCATAAAAATAATAGTTTTTCTACACTATTTGTCTGTCTAATCATTCAGCACAAGAATATATAGCAGTATATGTAGGATAATGTTCATTTTCCAATGTTAGCTCAACTTTGTTCATACAGGTGAGGTTAGTTCATGTATCAGCATCATACTCTAATTCAGATTTTCTTCGAGTGTTCACGTTGTGGGATTCTCACTCTGGTGTTAAATGAGAGATTGTAAATGTGACTGGCCAAGACTTAGTTGGATGGCACATTTCATGATGAAGCGTTTGTTTATTCCACATGTGAATGACTAAGGCTGTATTTCAAGAGATATCTGCATATTGCCTGAAATAATATTATTTATTCATGGAACTACTGAGGACCAAACTGTGTTACTGTACATGATTCAGCCTACTACATTGTGATGTTTATTCGAAGTGGATTAAAAGTAAGTTTGGTTGTCCTTAATGTCCTGCAGTCAATTGGTTGAATTTCACAAATCAAAGGAAGACTCACAATGCACGATTATTATTATTATTATAGTTAGATATCATGACTGATTGTCTTGAAAAACGCAAATATTTTTTATATAACTGTTAAGAAACTTGTAGTTGCATTAGCGAATTTCCTACTTAGTCGATTCTCGAGCCTTTTATTTTAATCAATATAAGCCACAGCAACGACAGAGGCAACGCGAAACGACACCACCAAAAACGAGATGCAAGACGACAAGACGAGAAAACTGACTGTTGAGGTGGAGAGCTTTTAGTGTCTGGTATCAATAGGGAAAATGACTGACAGCGCCTGCATATACATATATACATATATGCTTTAAATGGCCATGAGAGACACTAATCACACTGATAAACTAAAACAGTCAACAACCGATATGTCATAATTGGGATGAGAGAAGTAAAATCAGACATGTAAAAGGGACATGTACAAATTGACTGCCATATATCGATTTCGGCATATTTCCAGTGAAACAGATTTCACAACAAATACTGATTTCATTGGAAATATTTCAAGTTGTCTAACTGAATGTTTTCAGGTTGTGAATATTTTACTTCGATATCTGTTGAAATCTTGTCCACTGATTTTAAAGTGAATAAATATGATTGTCAAATGTTTTTCAAACGATAACAGATGTGTTCCAATAGGTACCGTCTCAATTTACGCATCACTTAAAGGTAATTAATCCTGGATCCAAAGTCATTAGATTCTGTGTTAGATAACATATTTTGATGATTAATAAAAATCCGAATAAATCTGCTGAAGAAGCTGTGGCTTACACAGAGAAACGTTCAGAAAAATCTTGTTTTAATTTTCTTAACACGCTCGATTATTTTAAATAATTTATAATGAGTTAAAATATAACTGCCCAAAATAGGTGGAGAAAAGGTTTTATTCAAACCGCGTTCAATTCACCACTTCCATATTATGAGATCTGAGTAAGCTCTTGTTGTTACAAATATCTGTATTTATTGGAAGTGCATCAATGCATCCTGTTCTGCACTGTGGTACAAATAAGATATCTAAAGTATGTCTGGATGAACTTCGTTAACTGAAGGTCTAGTGCTAAAGTTTTTGTAACAATGAGGTGTTGTGGTTTCTAGCCAACTCGATTCTATACAGAAAATGATTTCATAAGAATTCACAATAGTTTCTCATTAAAAACAAATTAGTTATACTCAACCCCTATTGTGTGATATATATTATTCTATTCAGTGACTCATCTCAGCCAACGGACAGTCTTCACTTTCTAAGACATCACCCAGTGCTTTGATTGAAATTATATAATATTCCTCATATAAAGACACGTTATGACGATATGAATGACAAGAGCCTCGTAGACGTCCCAAAATTCCGATTGCTTTTTCAACCCTCTATGATGTACAATTAAATTCACGTATCTGAATTGATGAAGGCAAAGCTTATTCAGTAGGACATTTCAGACAATCACTGATATACATCAGACAAGAATATGCCTTATGAAAAGTATATTTTATACAGGCATTTACATTCAACTTCATTGTATCATCTAGTAGTGAGCTGGTTGTTAACTGTCAAAGAATAATGAACATGAGGAATATGAGACCACGTTGTCTTGTGGGATTTGTTTTACACCATTTTTAAATTTCGTTTGGTATGTTTTAAAATAAATGAAGACCAAAATACAGAAGTGATTCAATACTATTAATTTGACTAACAACTTGTGGTGGTTCGTGATTTGTAGTGTTCAGTATTGTCACAATGTAAATAGAAATTGAGTAAAGTGTAAAATGCGATTCAACTGCAGGTTAGTTCGAATGATCTGTATAAACTAATTTTATCAATAATCTCTTTGTTGGAATGTATTTCACGTTTGGCCGACACACGATATGACGCTTTATTCTGGCCAATTATATGCTGATTCAACTCAGTTAATTGAGACTGTTTATTTGTAGTGACACTGATTGAATTATTTAGTCTGTCTGATTCTTTTGTTCACTTGTCAAAGTGACTAGTGTGTTTCCTCCTAAAATAACAAAATAAGCAGCGATAACATGGGCAAGCATAATAATAATAATAGAGACTAGGGCAAACTTGTACGGATTTTATGATTACAGAATTAATATGAAATGCCACAAGCTTTGTAGGTTCTGATGTTTCAAATTTCCAGCTGTCCTAATGAGTCTCATGCATCATATTTACGTAGATAACTGTGAGATAATTCACTCAGATATAACGGTACAGACATTTGAGGTTATATAACACTGAATCTAATGACTTTGGATCCAGGATTAATTACTTTTAAGTCATACGTGAATTGAGACGGGACCTATTGAAACACATTTGTTATCGTTTGAAAAACATTTGACAATCATATTTATTCGCTTTAAAATCAGTGGACAAGATATCTGGTATTGAGCATAAGAGAGTGTAGTTAACATGACATGTCTCCTTGGAAACGGTTCATTCCACAGTATCTGCATTTTAAAGTTTTATTTCCTAGGAACTTCCCGACTTTCGATTTAGTGGCACAACCAATACGAAATGATCATAAGTTGAGGAATTCAACTCATATTATAGATGATCCTAAGGGACTCACCATTATTGCTATCTTGACCAATGCAACTTTTAATCTGGTTCTGGATTTGAAGAACAATAACAAACTAAGGAGCACGCTTACTCCTCTGACAAAAGGAGAGAAGAGAGGTTTCATGAGTTTAGAAAGCTGAAACACAGTTATGTATGCGTAAAAGTTGATCAACGGTAGTGTATGTTTCCATATCGTACTTTTCATTAGATGTATCGCGGAGATCAATAACTTCCTAGTTGAACTGAGTATCGAACAGAACTTGGAGACACACAGCTTCAAACCCATCGTCCGATGATGGTTTTAAATCTTGTTTGTCGTATTCGTTTAACATCGAGGAAATAGAAATTTTCACATATCCGGAAGAGTTGTGGAAATACTGGTAAGGTACACTTCTTCACAAGATTCCGAAAGTAACGCACTCATGTTCAGTTTATCGGTCTGACACCTTATATAAGATGAGACGGATTCGATTAAATGGTACTGTCCGAAGTTTTAAGATCTCTTTCTCAAGAATGTACACTTTCTTACATTAGCTTGAGTATGTGTTAGTCACGAGTTCGAGGAGTCATCTTTAATGCAATTTATTCAGTGTTTGTCCACCAATACCCATTAGGAAAAAGAGGCTTGATGTGTTCCTTGAGTAGACGAGGCTTACGTCCTGTCTCCATTCCTTCTGCTTATTCTCTAATTCGCGAAATATACCCATTAAGACATTGAAATAAGAACAAATTAGTTCAGCGAAGAGTCTCTTTTCGGCGAATTCATTCACTTAGCTGTACAGTCGCAAATATATATACAATTATTTTGTGTGTGTGTGTACATTAGGTTTGTCAAAATCAAAATAACAGTTAGTGTGGGTTGTTGATTATATCATCAAGATAATGAAGAAGTTAAAATGTGTGATTAATACTCAAAGTTGTAACTAAGTGGGGTGAAGATTGGTAAGATGTGAGTAGAGTTACATCATCAAAATAATGAAGAAGTTAAAATGTGTGATTAATACTCAAAGTTGTAACTAAGTGGGGTGAAGATTGGTAAGATGTGAGTAGAGTTACATCATCAAAATAATGAAGAAGTTAAAATGTGTGATTAATACTCAAAGTTGTAACTAAGTGGGGTGAAGATTGGTAAGATGTGAGTAGGGTTACGTAATATGGACATGTTTAGAAAGATTAGATGCTAGTGAAGGAGTTTGGAGACAATTATGAAAATAAACTAGATAATAGGTGAAAAGATTGAATGGGTTAGTTACTAAAAAATTGTTATACGAAAATTGCAAAAAATTTGATAACAAAATGTTGATGACAAATAAACTTGGAATTAAACCCACGGTAGTAGGAGGGGGTGGAGAAGTTTCTTCTGTGTGCATAAATCAGGCTTTTCCATCCAAATCGCTAAGGCTTCAGCAATACAAAGTATACGGAAGCTTGTCGATTTTGGAAGGCTTCTTTTGACTTTATAGATGACTTTGAACGACTTCTCCTTGCAAATCGAATGACCAGTGTTGAGTATATGCTCAATAATGGCGCTCCTTATCGCTCCGTTGTTACCTTTCCGTAGCCAGGCGGGATAGTGTTCTTGAACTCTTTTAGATAAAACACGCATCGAACGACCTATATACCTCGCTCCACAAGAGCAGGTGAATTGGTAGATACACATGGAAGTGGTCAAATGCGATAGTTTATCTTTAGAGTAGTTGAAGAACAATGGCCGGGAGGAAAATGTCAGTCGTAGTGTGGCAGCGAAGAATGTCCTTCTGAGAGCAGTAGATATCCTCTTCTTCAAGGTGTCAGCCAGAAGGTCACCTTTGAAGGGTACATTCATGTAGACCATCTTCTTCTGCACTGTAATGGGTTGTTCTTTGTGAGTCTTAGGCTTAATATGCTTGTCTATAAAACGGGGTGGGTAGCCATTCTCGAGCAGTGTCTTCCTTAAGAGGGCGATCTCTTCCTCTATTGATTCAGGACTACAGATTTTTCGGATTCTAGTCGCCAGAGATATTATCAAATTTCGCTTGCGACTTATAGGTACCCAACTGTAGAAGTTTGTCAATTGACCGTTCCATGTAGGTTTTCTGTGTATTGATCTGTTCAAGGTACCATCGGTCTTCTTACTTAGACGAACGTCCAGAAAGGAGATTGTCTCATTGGTTTCTTCTTCGATTGTAAATTTGATGGCAGGGTGGCAACTATTGAAGACTTGAAGAACAATGTTTTGATCAAAATTGTGATCGCAGATGACGAAAGTATCATCGACATACCTTTTGTATAAGAAGAATTTGTCGATGGTTGCTTTCAGCGGACCGTTTTCCAAACTTGCCATGAAAATATCAGCCAGCACCGGACCCAAAGGTGATCCCATCGCCACGCCATCTTTTTGTCTATAGAAGTTCCCATTGAATGTGAACTGGACATTTAGGGTACATCTGAGTAGGAGTTCTTTTAGCTTGGTGGTAGGTATTCCAATATCCAGGTCGTTTTCTTCCAAGTATTTGCATAGAAAACAAATCGTCTCAGTGATAGGGACGTTTGTAAATAGAGACTCGACGTCAAGTGAAATCATATCTTTGTCTCCCACTTTAACATCTTTGATGCAATCGATGAATTCGAAGGTATCCCGGAGGGAATGTTTTGAAATTCGTTCTCTGACAGGTTGTAGGAGTTCTGCTAGCCATTTCGCTATTGGATGATATGGAGATCCCGACATGTCCAAAATAGGGCGCAGCGGAAGACCCTGTTTATGAGTTTTTGGCAATCCGTATAGTCGGGGTAACAACGGAGCGATAAGGAGCGCCATTATTGAGCATATACTCAACACTGGTCATTCGATTTGCAAGGAGAAGTCGTTCAAAGTCATCTATAAAGTCAAAAGAAGCCTTCCAAAATCGACAAGCTTCCGTATACTTTGTATTGCTGAAGCCTTAGCGATTTGGATGGAAAAGCCTGATTTATGCACACAGAAGAAACTTCTCCACCCCCTCCTACTACCATGGGTTTAATTCCAAGTTTATTTGTCATCAACATTTTGTTATCAAATTTTTTGCAATTTTCGTATAACAATTTTTTAGTAACTAACCCATTCAATCTTTTCACCTATTATCTAGTTTATTTTCATAATTGTCTCCAAACTCCTTCACTAGCATCTAATCTTTCTAAACATGTCCATATTACGTAACCCTACTCACATCTTACCAATCTTCACCCCACTTAGTTACAACTTTGAGTATTAATCACACATTTTAACTTCTTCATTATTTTGATGATGTAACTCTACTCACATCTTACCAATCTTCACCCCACTTAGTTACAACTTTGAGTATTAATCACACATTTTAACTTCTTCATTATTTTGATGATGTAACTCTACTCACATCTTACCAATCTTCACCCCACTTAGTTACAACTTTGAGTATTAATCACACATTTTAACTTCTTCATTATCTTGATGATATAATCAACAACCCACACTAACTGTTATTTTGATTTTGACAAACCTAATGTACACACACACACAAAATAATTGTATATATATTTGCGACTGTACAGCTAAGTGAATGAATTCGCCGAAAAGAGACTCTTCGCTGAACTAATTTGTTCTTATTCTCTAATTAGCAACACCTATGATGCAGTGTTTTTTTTCTTCAGAAAGCTGATACTCGGATTACTCTTCACTCAACAGATATGTCAACGCAGATAAAATTCATCAATCAGTAGAGAACATGTCACACGCCGTTAGGCTCAAACACCTGATCAGCGAAATTCTCACTTCACCTTGAATTTGAGACTGAAGATATTATCTACTGGTGATTTGAAGTATTAGCAATACGATTACCAAGCTTAGAGAACTTAATCTTAACGACTACATTCATATAAGCTATAGTGCTTCCTAATAATTGTGGTCAACCCAACAGTCGGAGTATACAGAGAGGGTCCTATGAGATATCGTGCTCTTTGGACCATATTGACGCTACATATCCTACTTAAAGGAAAGCTATTTGAAATCCAGTCTACCACTTTGTCCAGTATAAAGATAAAATTTAGGCACTATGGTTGAGCATAGTTCCATTATGTATAAAATTTTATTTTGATAAAGTCACACAGTGTTAACTGAAATATTTACTGAAGACGTTTCGAGCACAAATTACTGCTCATAATCATATCAAGTCACTCACACAACTTTCTTGCTTCATTTATATATTTGAGTAAAAGTTGGTTAGACATTTGAATAAAATCAATTTAAGAAATGAGTGAAAAAGAAAGGAAGATGAAGTACACTCTGAAACATTATTTGTGGTATCAATAAAATGCAGTAGGACGAGAAATAAGATGAGTGTTGTTAGTCGATCTACCTCAGGAAGATAAAATACATCTGCAGTACCATTCCTGATCAAGAGTGATATCAGGTATAACACGCGATGAACCATGGATTCATGAAATCTCGATGTCTTGAGATTTTACGAAGAATGAAGCCTTTGACATCGCGAATAATCACAAGAGAATGATGCTTACGACAAGAATTCAACTGATTACCAGCGCAGATACAGTCATTTATTCACTGCGCGTCACAGGAGTCACTTGAAATACTTATTCATAAATTAATTCATCAATCAATGTCTAGATACATCCATCTTATTCTCAAAACTTTGAGTCGTAGTGACTTTTTTGAATTCATGGTGAAGTATTTAATAATTCGTAACAAAGGCTTCAATTCACGTTGGATTCTTCTATATAAATGAGAATCATCTAGTCATTCTGTGCATATCCAAGTAATACTTTAAATTACGACCACTTTGAATTTTGTAGTGATATTTGATGAAACGTGGTGACTTCACAGAATGATGGAATATGCAGAGAGAAAAAAATAATGCTGTCAGATTAATTCAGCTGTATTCATATGCATTTGTTGTTTATGGTGGATGTGTATAGGATGATTGTGTTCGAAGTCGTCAGTGAGTTTAGTTTTTACTAGATTCTCATTTAATATTATACTAAACAGTTTTATCTCCACCCTTTGGAGACATTTTAATAAAGTATCATTTAATGTAGCATGTGACTGATTCTACAGAAAATTTCAAAGAAACTCAATCCAATCTGTGTAGAAATGTGGCGTGTGACGATTTGAATGAAACAGTAATTTGGAAGTTGTAAAACCGTTCCAACGACAAAGAGAAGTGAATTGGGCAATGTCACATCGGAGGATATATATATGTATATACTTTGCCAATTTGTTTCACATTACTTGCTAACGAGACATTTTCCCTTGAAACTTTGGATTGTGATCTCTAGATGGTACTACTCGAATTGTAGGTAATATGTGTTAAATGGTTTCTTTGTTAGTCATACAATATTACTATATAAACAGCTGTAATTTGAAATGATATCTCCTTTCGCTTTGACGTGTATATCCTTTATTCTTAGTCTCTTTATTGTGTCCTTCTCAGTATGAGAATAGTTGTCAATTCATCAATCTTAAATTACTTCGTTAATAAAGAAACACTTGGACTAACCCAAATCCGAGTACCGTTATAACAGATCAGTTCAAGGATATTAAGTTTTTAATATTCAGAGAGTGTAGTCATGCACGAAATCACACTCCCAGTCTTGGATAGGTATTTTCCATTTATAAAATACAGTAACGTTTGAAGGATTCGGAAATTCGATTGTACATCACTATTATTTGTGTAAATAACTTCACGTAGAAGTTTTCAGTATGCCTTCAAAGACAAACTCTGTGGATAGAATTCATTGTTCCAAGATTTGGAATTTCAGACCTATCATAACGTCTAGGTCAATGTGAGTTTGGATTAAATGTAAGCATCTTTTCGAACTAATATGCATTGAAGGTTTCTTGGTGATCACGATAACTGCATACATGCCTGCGCTGGTATGCATTGCTGATTCTAAGCGGAAGCTCAAGTGCTCAATAACGTCAAATCACAGGATATACCGCCCTCAATTGATATACAAATGTGACATACCCAGTAGCAAAAGCACATAAGCATCTTTTGTGGATACCGTATCGTCTATCACTTAACCGTGAAGGCTAAATAAAAGGCCCACTTTTTCTTCAAGGCGCACACTTTAATAAATTATTACGTGTTGGATTGTAGACGTGGTTTGTGTTGTATGTTCACCTTAGGAAATTCGCTGCTTCACTTTCAAAATTCCTTTTTGCTCATCAATTCTGCTCAATCATCTGTTCTCAAACATTCAGCCCACGTCAACGTTAAAAAGAATTGTCTATAACTTCATCTCAGCATTCACTTGTAATGTATTCCATCAACCATATTACTGTTTCTGGTACAACGATAATTTCAACATCACCTTCTATTCTTCACATACTGACTACGGATTCGAACGTATACAGAGTCCGAGAGTAAGACGTTTTTGAAAATGACTTCATCCTCCGAAATCGTAATTGTTAAGAATAAAATGGCATGTGCTACTGTATCAAGTTTTCACTGCATCTAAGATGATTCATTCATCTTCAGGAAATGCAAAATATTCTCTCTCTGTGACAAATAATGTTTCGATATTTATCCGGCTACTTAAATACACAAAATCAATAGCATATGTTTAATACACTGAAATTTCTCTACAGAGGAATTTCAAAATTGTTTGTATGGTTGTTGATAACAACTGAGGTGTAAACTGTAGCAACTGGTCTCTGTTTACGGAGTATTCTATGCTGTGTTAATTTTGGTACCACCAAAATGCATAATATCGCTTTGACAAAGAATTCCTTGGTGTAAAATAGAATCTTTCTTTAAATGTTATTATGCAGCTTCTCGGAAACAAAAATCGAAACATGAGGTAATTAAAAATGAGAAGACAAATTCTCACGAAATGACCTTTGGAAAGTCAATTGTTGTCAAGTTAGGTGGGATATATGTTATAGTTGTGAATGGCTATGCCTCTTCAGTAGAGATTCAGGAAGATCTACTTGTGTACATTCATGCTGTTGAAATGTTGAATTCTCGAAGAATGTTATATTGATATAATCTCCTGGCAACTACTGTTGTGATTGGTTTCTAATTTATATTCATTATTTTTATTATTATTATTTCCTTTAATTCCTAGAGGAACATAGGGCTTCAGCCGTGCGTCTCCATTGAGTTCGGTTCTCTGCTAGAGTCTTCACCTCGCTCCATGTCTGCCCACACGTTTTCATCTCCTCTTCACATGACCTCTTCCAAGTCACCCTCGCACTGACGACCGACTCGCCGCTTCCCTTTCGGGTTCCACTCAAGGGCTTATCTAGTGATGTTACATGATGGCTTCCTTAGATTGCGGCCAATCCACCTCCATTTCTTCCTGCCTATTTGTTGCACAATCGGTTCCTAGTCGGTTTGTCCCCACAGGTCCCTATTGCTGATCTTTTCTGGCCATTTGATCTTGAGTGTTGAGCGACGACAGCTGTTAATGAAGGTCTGTAGTTTGTTTGAGATGCTCTTTATGACGCGCAGTGCAAGTCTCTTATCCGTATAGTAGCACTGACTTCACATTGGAGTTGAAAATCCGGACCTTATTTTTCATTATTTTTTGATTTGAAATTGTAACTTTCTCGTCATATGATTTATTTTCTATCAGCTGGTAATTTTTTATCCATAGTAATGTATTTATTAAGTGCCGATTCACCTGAGTATCAGGCTTCTCGAAATCCCCTGGCATTTTTGGTATTTGCTGTGTTTCTAACGATCACTGATACACACAGTCTGATCAAAAGGTATCAATATATGATTAAATTTCAAGAAGGAAATTTGGACGGAACTTCAACCAAGAAAAACCTGTCTACATTGAGCACTACCTTGGATGAGTACGATGAACGACTTGGAAAGGGAAAGAATATTTGGGATTTGGTATCTCCGTACAGCCAGACTGTGTACACCTCATTTTCAAATCACCATTTGCACAGATCTCCCGTGTTGTGCTAACTCTGACCTTCATGTTGTGCTTCTTTGTGTTACACCGCAACTCTGTATCATTTGTTTTCTCTGACATCAAATCGATCCCCTTGCTATTTGATGTTTCTATGCCGATGAAGTTCTTTTCATATACTACTGTTAAATCTTATCGGTAGCACAAGCCACACTACCATCAAAATAATAAGCAAACTACACAAAGAACGAAGCGTTGTCCTTAAAATAATTGGTCAAGATTTCTAAATAGATATCTGTAGAAATACTGAATGATTTTGTGGATAATTTATCGAGACAAGCATTATCAAAAGTAGAAGAAAACTTCAGAAACGACCGAACTGCAACACTGACGATGCTTAAAAAGAGATTTCTGTGCTTCCTTAGAATCAACACTAAAATTATTAGAATCATCTGAGGAAATATAACGAGAAATACATCAATGTATCATACCCTTGGTGAATCAGAATAAAACATAATATACAGCTTGATACACAAGGGCAAATGTATTGAAGAAATTGAAGAATATAAAAGACAGGGTTATACTACCAGCTGACAAAGGGAAAACAACAATCATCTTGGGCACAGAAGACTACACGAGGAAAGCGCCTGGCTAACTTTGAAGATAATAATGCAGATAGACACCTGACAAAACCCTATACAAACATTAGATAATAAAATCAATGTGACATTAAGTAAACTGGCGAAATCAGGGCAGATTACAAGATAAGATCAATGTTGTATGAAATCTAATAGACCTGTTCTACCTCGATTTTATGGTAGACTGAAACTACACAAATCAAATATTTGGTAACAATCAATCGTCTTGCCCCGGAAAAACAACAAATAATCTATCTAAAAATCTTCACTTAAAATAAAGATATCCAACACAATCGCGTAACCATTCTGTTAATCAGCGAATTGTATTTTTAGAAAGATCAAAAGTATCAAGTGGATGACAATAAAATCTGATGAACAGAGCAGTAGAATAAATTATGTAATCAGAATCGCATTACTTCATTCCAAGAGTTTGATAAACAAGGTAATACTGGCTTCCATTACATATAAGATATTTTCATCAATCACAAAGTGTTATACAGTAATTTTAAATGATGACGTCTCGAGCAAAAACTGTTGCTCATAATCAGATGATATGATTAGCCTGTTTTCAGTAACACTTGATTTTATTATTTCCGCTCAACAAAATTGCTTTGAGGAAGGACTTTTCAGTATGGCCAATTCACACTAATCACTGTTGCTTGCAGCGTTTTCGAATGTGTTTGAAAACGTCAAACAACACGTCGAGTGATGCGTAAAATTCAAAATTGCAGGACTTGTCTAGATTACGATACTATATTAAACACAAAATAACAAAATGTGATGTGCAAATCTCATATCGTGGGATGATTGTGTGCATCGAATAAAAACTAGCAAAGCTGTGTTCAATGCGATCCACATGTAGACTTAAGCAGTGCGCGAACGCCAGACACATAATGAAGGCATACGCACAAAAAATTTCAAACAATAAAG
The DNA here is from genome assembly GCA_944472155.2 of Trichobilharzia szidati. Lineage (NCBI taxonomy): Eukaryota > Metazoa > Platyhelminthes > Trematoda > Strigeidida > Schistosomatidae > Trichobilharzia > Trichobilharzia szidati. The sequence goes on along the minus strand of OX235276.1, from coordinate 30,416,476 downwards.
GGTATATAAATAAGGCATGCGGAAACATTTACTATACATCAAGTGAAGTATTAATACATGGAGTGATATAAGATCAAGCTTACTAAATCTCCCACAGTGTCTCTAAACAGTGCTTATAGACAGCATCATTGGGGAAATGATCTGATGAGCAAAATGGTCTTCGAGAAGAACGGTACTTTAAGTACCTCTCATGATAAATGACTGATATGTTGGAAGGAACTTACTGTGGAGCTACTTAGATGGTGTGAGATATAGACATCAACTCTGTGACTGTCGCTGGTGTTACGAAAGTTGCATCCATTCCAAAGGAGGCTGATGTGACGACTCCAGTAGTGTTTAAGAATGGTTGTGGTGATCCATTGTCTGGGTGAGCCAAGATATAGCAAGTGTATTTGAATCTTCAATAGCTCCATCAAACTGGTGGTCAAGGTTTATGAAGATGGAGACACGTCTTCCAGTGATAATCACCAGGATTCTAACACAGTATTTAAAATTCTAGGTGTTAAATTCCTGCATAGATTTAACGGTGCAGCTTTTAGGACCTGATGAGGCTATACTGATCACACTTCTTCCCATCAGCAGAATAAGTTACATCAGAATACTTACTGAAGTCCAAAACTCCCCATTTTCCTTGACGTGAGAGCGCAGTTCGACTCTATACTAAGCACTGTTCGGACAATAAGGGAGTTCCGAGAATGTATATTGAAGTAATCAAGATCCATTACTCAAAGTAATACAGTGGTTAAGGAGCTAACTGAGAAGTGTTATTTGAGGTGATAACAACCAGTGGTACCTGTCAAGAAAGTTTATTATTTCCATATTTGTTTAGTCCTATTATATATGTGCTAATATATGTGATGCAGAAAGACTTGGGCGATTGAATGGTCTATCTCCTACCAACGGACATTCTCATCTATTTAGAGTATTCAGCGGATGTCATCCTTCTGCACCGGTGAAAAATCACAGAGTCATATGAACACCTCAGGTGGAAATTGTGATATGTTTGACACGTGACTCAACTCTGAAAAATGCAAGATGATGCTGTGGGACTGGCCTATACCTACTTTGGAAAGAAAAAAGGTGAAATAATTGAGCATCGCCTCCTGTGTTTACATGACATGCGCCTATGATTCAGCAGAGTTCTGCACTGTGCAGAGGCCAGTTTCATCCTGAGATATGATTCTGTTTGTGTTTGAACAGAGATGCTTGTGTGCATTCCTAGATGTCAAATGGTATAATATAGTTATAAACACTGTAGTCAAGAGTAGAATTTGAGATAAGGAGGGCAAGTGAACTGTTGAAATTGTGAAGCATCATCGACTGATATGACTAGGACGGGTGTTAAATATGGCAAAACACCGTCTTCTTCATCAGGCAACGTTAGCTAACATAGGGTTGGGAAGAGACATGGGTGGTCAAGCCAGGTTGTGCTATCAATCCATCAAACATTTGATCTTTGCTTTGAACCACATAGAAGTGTATCAACCAGATACCTGGTGTACTGGAAACTCTCAGTGGTTTAAATGTATTCACTCTTTATCAACTTCAAGATCCATCCAATGAGTGAAAGCAGAAATCACTCACAAATCAAAACCTGAAAATAACGAAAATCTAATGCGAAATATGGTTCTACGCATTCTGATCCACGTTGAAATATGTGATACAAACAGTTACTTTTGATATAATTACTCCGCTGGATAGTGGAATGAATTCCAAATGAAAATATGGTATCTCCATAAGTTTATTTACGACAAGCTAAAAAATCTCGAGGTCCAACCACATCAGTGGCTAGTGGATTGGTGTGTTGAAGTTAAGGTGAGAAGTCGTGGCCATTTGGGTCAATCATGTCAAAGTGAAAGAGATATTCCTCTATGTCAATGATTGACACTAGTTCTGCATAGCAAACTGGAAGAAGTTACAGCTCATGGATAATTAAATTCCAAGCATTCCACTGGCTGAGGGGACAAAACACCGGCCTCATGACAATGGGGTGGTGACTTCAGTCTTCATCGGAGTGATGGATATGAACTAGTGGTAAACTAGGATGAACCACTGTTCACTAGTGACAGTTGGTTTTCAATAATTCTCTAACTTATGTCGATGAGTAAGCCAACATGAGGTCACTTAAATCCATCCCTGAAAACCGAAACCTGAAGACTACTTGATTATTGATAACCATAACAGGTCAATTACTCAGTTGTGTTCTCAGTCCTACATCACAGACATTGTATCTATTGTTCATGAAAAACAAGACTAAGTTGATTATAGATTTCTATGGGTATTTGCATAACCGATATATTCACCCTGACATTTACTGTAATGACATTGAAAATTGGTGTTTCAAACAACAAATACTACTTTTCAGTATCAGTTGGAATAATATCGTCACACAGTGAACTGGTAATTACTAAGTAGAATGAATGGAGGGCCATTTTCATCGTCAGAATTGCATAGTCCCACTAGACGCGAAATCTATTCTCCCACTGTGAAGGTATATACATATATATCTTTATTGAGTGACTGATCTATCCACTCTGGTATATTTACAACAGATGAGGCCGAAGGAACGTTCTACTCATATTTAGGAGTTTTTCATATGTCATTCGTGTGACTTTGAAAAGGTATTTTCACTTATTTATTTTAAATAAATCTACTTCTCCTTATTTCGGCAATCATCAGTACGAAACCTTACTTGAATATTCTCAAATCCATGCAAACAAATACTTGAAAAGTCAACTATTTCGTTTGTCCTCTTGGATCATTTCAACTACATATCTTCATCGATTCGAGATTCACTCTTTCTACTTAACATGAATAATATGCAAATATAAGAGGTTAGCAACAAGATATTGGTGGATGTGAGTTGTGTTGTTGCTCGAAGAGTGGTGGAGGTCGGGGGGAATTCAATCGCTGGGCTGGGCTAGTTGAATTCTCACCTTACCTACTGCAATGATTTCACTATATTTTCATTCAAATTTAAAAGTAAAATAAATCAACAAATAAATAAGATGGCAATGTGATCAACAATTCTTCACCTATAAGTAGGTAATACATTCATGGATAGTAGGATACGTAAATCGCTCTAATCAATTTATGCGGATGTACCATAATGATTTTAAGCAATAAATTGTGCCTGAAACATCATCCATTTATCAATACCGCATCAATGTGAGTTAAACCAAATAAACTTGTAAAATATGGAGTGACAAACACACAGCTGATCACTGGTGACGGATCAACTAGAAAGAATCATCACAGTTGAAGAAATGCATGCTACATAATATCCTCTTGTCCAACTGCCAGGAATCCTTCCGCCAATACAGTTTTCACTGCATCCAGAACTTTTCATTATTTATCAAGAATGCAGAATATTCTCTTGGTGACAAATATTTTTCTGATAATGTACAGCCTACTCATATCAATAATGTCAGTAGTATATGTGTATTGGTATTGTTCCAAAATATTGCTTCAAACAGCTTTTATTGATTTCCTACCAATATACGTGTGTGATGTTTCTTAACAGCAGCACATCCAAATTTCTACTTAAAGGCAGAGGAGCTGAAAGTAAATTAAATTGTGAATTTGAATTTTATTGTATGTACTCATTTACCAACTATCCTTCTTTGACGCTATAAAAATAAAGCACATCTTGTGATCATTATTAATTCCACTCTGTAGCACACAAGTCGCTTTACAAAAATCTTTTTACTGTCTGTTCGGCACGAAGGATGGTATTAATTTACATCGGAATCCTACAGATTACCACCTCAGCGATCTGTCAGTGGATTTATACAACTAACAATCGTCATAGGTGACAGTATCCTCTGTCGTCTTCTACAAAGTCACTCAAGACTTCAGGTGGCAGAAATTTCCGCTTCCAGTAAGCAGCTCATTGGGGAGACAATAACGATTCCCTTAAAATACGGAAACTATGCGATGACATGCTCTGAGAATCAAAATATGTACATCACGAATAGTAGTCTATGAGGCACCAACAACGTGTTTAATTAGAGCGATCAAAATAACTGCACAATGTTGACTGGTTTGAGATACGAGAAGACGTGATAAAACCGTCTGTAAAACAGAGTAGCAAGATGAACATCGAACAGACGAGGCGGTCTCCTAGATTCCACATAATTTCAATGTGATTTTTGAACAGTTGCGTCAGGCATGTGAGACTACTTATGGATTATCTGTCTCCAGTAGTTTGTCGTATAGTACCACTGATTTGATTTCATTTTATTCTCGAGCTATGGAGAGTTGTTTGTTGCATGCACGTTAAAACAAACGACTGTCATCCAATCCTTAATATTCATTTGTGTCTTCCTTTCTATTCAGCATAGAACCTGTAAAAGAACATATATTATATTGACATCGATAGATGAGCTTTTTCAGCCTAGTAACTAAATCAAGCTTGGAAACAACTATTTGCTCAGATGTGAAATTAAGTAATTGTCAAGTGCCTGATACTTTTTGCCAACCTCACGTTCTCTGGATTCAGTTGTTGGAGAATGTAAATGAGATATGGTGTAGCTTTCCTTCTTTATAAAGAATGCATTTTACTATCTAGCTGACAAGCCGTATGTTAATTGTGGAAACAAATCTCATCGAACACAGGTGACCGCTGCATGGCTGATTCCTTGAATTTGTTGTATGGCAAGTTCTCTGGTACCTGATCAACTCAATCTCCGATTTCAGCAAACAAATTTAGACGTGTTGCTGTGAATACATATGAATTTCGAATGTTTGTGACATCATTATTCTGGCTGAAAACAACTCGTTTTGCGGAAACCATATATCAGGGCTAGTCAGAATCCATCGGCTGTTCAACGCTAACCAGTTATGGCATGAATTGCGAATATCTGAGTCTCAATATTTCCCCAGGGTTAACTAACGTGAGGCGTGTGGAAGGACTAACTGAAAAATGCCTGCATGAAACAAAATATGAAATAACAGAACACAGGTGAAACAGCTTGCGTGAGTCTAATTAAATATTCAGTCACATCAATATAGTTTGTGGTGGACCGAATTACACATATGGTAGAAATAAAATTAAACCAAAATAATATCAGGTATAATACATTGTGTCAGAATTGAAAACTGTTGGAATACCGAGTTATTTGAAACTATAATTTTTTTTTTTGATTTACAGCTTGATTCCACACAGTATTTTCAGTTCAAGTGTGGAATTTTCAGCATGGATATCGGTAGCCCAAATTCAGGCCGACTATAGATATCGGGTGTGCGCCGGCAGGGGATCGAACCCCGGACCATGTGCATGGTCGGCGAGAGTCCTAACCACTGTGCCACCAACGCACCCATTGGACACAAATTTCACCAAAATAATCCACATAACCACATCACTTACGAGTTGATGATTGTGACAAAGGTTTCCTGAACTCCTAGTAGTAGTGATGAGTTGTTAGAAATAATGATTTCCCAAAGATTCACATGGTCGGAACAACTAACAAATTTTACCACTTTTATTCCGTTCTGTCTGAACCTGCATCCGGAGAATTTGTAGTGAAGACAGTATTGATGAATAACTGAGAAAGAAACTTTCGTAGTGAATGGGTATTCAGTATGCTTCGTGTAGGTGAATAGTCAATTGTATGGTAGAAATACAGAGTAGAATAAAGGATATAAAAAGCGTTTCACTTTAACTCAGAAGTTAGGGTTGAAACTCCTAGTGAGATTCTTAAGAATCAGTTAACATGGGCAATAAGAAAATCATTTTGACTGCCACTCCGCCGATAGTTTACTATGGCCATCCACTAGTGAACCCTATTGTTAATGGAATGTCACCTCGACTGTTCCGTTCCATGTGTGTTGACATGTTCACCTGCTCCAGTGAAGCCAGATATATCAGGTTCGTCGCAAAATATATCACACCGCGTTCGACAGCAACTCCGAACTTGACTGAGCAGAGGAAAGCATGAAGGCATTAATTCACTTATATTGCAAAATATTTTAGATATTGATCAAGCAGACTTTGATGCAACCTTTAACACAGTCTACATAATCCTGTATAACCTGCAGAATGAGACCATGTGGGCATTTTCCATCTGAATAGGAAAATTTCGCTATACGTTAGAAGAGAGGGACAACCTGTCGCTCTTGGCTGTGAAGTCATGATTTCTGCTTGCTTAACAATCATCTCCACAAATATGATGATTACCCTTTGGTATTCTCAATCAAATTGTCAAGTTTTAACACAAATAGTGAGACAAGAAAACTACTTGTTATTGTCCTCTGTGCTGCTGAAAAACAAAACAAGTGATTCAGTGAAGACCCTCTTCAGTGTGATGTTACATTATCTCATTTTCGAATATTCAGACAGTCAGACAGCCAAGCTGCCAGCCATAGAAGCAGTCTGATAGAAGAGATTGACAGATAGTAGTCTTAATCACTTTTGTCACCGTGTTGATCTTATGAACACCCACCATGGAGTTACTTTATATATTCGCATTAAGCCAACTCAGTCACACAGCACTAACGAACGAACAATTAGTCATCGTCAGCTAAATGTGAACAGCCATTAGAAATGGACTAACGAATTCAGATATAATATTCATCCACATATATACTAGATTAGTAACCGAAGATTAGCAAATCTATAGGACTCATTGTGTGAGAACATGTTAAAATAATTACGAGTCCGCATAATTATTAATTTTGTGAGTACCAGTTAGACAGTTTGGTCACTCACTTCCTTTTACATATCCATAACTGCTTGTTATTAACTGTCAAGGAATTCACGAGAACATCAACTTGTCATTTGATAAATTCATCCTATGTAAGTAAAATTTTACACAAATTCTAAGCAGAGAGCAATAAATACCGGTTGATATGGCAACTTGAAACTACGATATCAATCTGTTTACCTTCATACTGTTAGTCTTATGTCCTTAAAAATTGATGATGTTAAAGTGAATATTGTTACGAATCAAGGTGTAATTTGGAAAAAGACTGGATAACTATTTCAGGCTAGTTTGAAATCCTTCAGAAGTATTCACAAATCACCCAATGAAAGACAGAACCTAGGTTACGACGTTTGTCACCATTCCGTAGTTCTGGAGTGATTCAAACTGTGAAGTAGCAATCGTCCAATGGTTTCTGATTTCCACTGATTCCTTCGCTGATGTGTCTGTTTGTGACGAAGAGTCAACAACCTGCTTTTGTCCTCGTCTTGAAAGATTTCAGTGAGAAACTTTGTGAAAGATTCTGTCTGCGATCGGGCCGAGATGTACTATATCACATGACATACGGTCAATTCATATTTCACTCGGGACTACTGTATGAAGTGTAAGTATTCTGAAATAACTATATTGGACTAACGGTACATAAAGGGAGTGACACTAAGCTACTTAAGATATCTGATTATTACTAAAGTATTATTAGTGAAGAGATTCAATTCTACTGTTTTCAGTGCTTGCACAGGACGTTTTATTATCTACCGCTAAGCTTGAATACAAACAACCACACACACAAAATCTCTTGAAAACGTGATCAATTACACCATACGACTCCCATGGAGAGGTCACAATTTGAATCACATGACTAGAGAAAGGAAGAGTCGAAATGGGTTCATTCGCCATGAAATATTCACAGACCTCACCGACTGTCATATGGGATAGCTATATACTTATATATATATATATGTATATATGTATATATAAGTTTATATATTATGTGTCACATTCTGAAAACCAATGAAATCTGTGACCTCTCTTGAGGACAGTCATGTTGTACTTTTTTTACTTGACTGCATGAGCAGTCGTCGGACTGTCTGTCAGTTCAGTTCAATTCAGATTTCAATCATTTTGAAATATCATCAAGAAATACATGAGAATGTTTTAATGAATCATTTACCCCTAGGTATATAAAAATTATTTTTATCATCACAAAAATAACAATATGCACAAGACAAAAATTATTCAGTGAAACAGAAGGAATTCACCAGAAGTATTACAAAGGGAAAAGACTAGTCAGCTTCAAAGTATGGGTTTCGCCACGAACTATTCTGTCGATTTGTGACTACACACATCCTCTTAGTAAACCGTATAATATAAAGCCATTACGCTTTTCTTAAGTAGATAGCAGTAAACTACACAAAGTTACTTTACTGAAATGTATAATCTGCTCACCACTTTTACACCACTATTTCTACACAGTTTACAGTGTTCACCATCACAGATACTGTGTCCTTCAAGGTACGTTATCAGAACATAGGAACCTCGCTTCGTCTAGAATAATGATTCCCGCTAATACAGCTTGAAATAAACATTCTCTCATCTGAACATTGAAGGGTCTGAGCGAATTCTCTTAATGATAAGCTGTCAGAAATCATTGAAATAAATGACCATGCAAATTAGGCTGATCAGGAAGGTGTAAGTATTAATCGAAGAGGAATAACAAGTGTAGAATGAACTCGTCAGCACTGTGGTGATGAGTGAAGATTTAAACAGATGTGAATAGACGGAATAGGCTGAGGGTGTTTACGCAACACTGCTGATTGTTTTAATTGTGCTGCTTAGTATTTTGGACACAGGATTGTGAGTGAACTATAATTTCAACATATCTACTCTCAATCATTGGTATTATCTAGCAAGATTTCTGATGCAGTCGAAATTTGTGTATACAAGAGTCCTAGTCTAAGTCATTGTTGAGAGAATTTAGTTGACATTTGATTGACTGGTAGACTGCCGTTCCAGTTGTTGGCTGGAATTAGCGTTAACGCTATGGAACAGAAGACACTCGGACATTTTCAAAATGAATTTTTGATAAATGCCCTGTACTAAATATATATGAGGTTCTGATCATTAGCCATTCATATTGGTATTCGTTGGCTCAATCCACATACAGATGCACTACCGAAAAACAATGTAAGTACCACAGTGATACCACTACAATCGAATGAAATGAGCTCACGAATGAGGGAATCACTGAAAAACCCAGTACCACTAAACAGCTGTTTCTTCCTGGTTGGGAACTCTTTTACACTGAGGACCACTAGGCCAACTGGATATCAGAGTTTGAACCCTCAGTTTTCGAGGAGAATCAGTGCTTTCCAGCAAATGTGTCGATTTTGAATGAAGTGTAAGTCATAAGCTGTGGCAGTTCGCAATATCGTGGCACAGCAATTAAACACACCCATCATGAGCATCCTCGTTAGTCTGACATGCTGAGTCCCACCAGTGAATTGACGGAATCTACACTAAAATGAATCGAAATCCCCTCAAAATGTAAACTTTGGATAACTGTCTCCTGATCGTTAGGGGCGTAAAGGTGCATCTCCAGCAGTTTTTTGAGTTGTGGTCATTAGAAGTAGATCCTAACTACTTCTCGGAGGATTATAGGAGAGATTCAGAGTACCGAAGACCGAAAAAATAACCGTTTTTGAATCACTTCAGTTGAAATCAAAGTATTCATCATTAGCTGGTGTAGTCAACATCTGTGTCTTCTCACAATCGACTTGGTTTGTTCCTTCTCTATACATTTTGAAATTCAGTCATACGTGTCTGGAGTAAGTGTTCAATTAACCAGTCTTTGAGTGTAGTTGCAGATGTTCTGTTGACGTGAGTGTAATTTAAACGAATTTCAAGTGTTTCTTAAGCGTTTTCACTTCACTGTTGGATTTCCGGAATCTCTATTACTTTCCACCTGCTGATATTTCAACTCACCGTTTTCAACATTTGTGGTTGAATTTCATGGATTCCATGGAACGCGGCCACAATGAATTTAGTATAATACAACGCAAACATGTAACTTAATGTGCTTCTCACACATTTGAATGATTTTGAAGAAGGATTTCAGGTGACTTTTCAAATAGTGTGTTATATTCATGCAACATGTTTCTTCTAACAGCCTGATCCCACTGTCATCTGCAGATTTGGTTAACAATGTACACTTCAAAGTGTCAGTAACGGCAAATGAAATCATAATAATAGATTAGCCTTGCGAATAGTTTTCAGTCGTTTTCTGCAGCAAGGATCATGCATCTGAATCTTCCTGTGTTGCTAGACGCCTAAATTAGACACCTTAGAGTCACATAATTGAGTTTGTTGAAGCTGTCAAAAGGCAAATATCTGTACGTGTTTCAAGCGTTTCAGAATTATTTGTTATTTCATCGAAATTCCCATGGGCACTTGGAGGACCTCAACAGACATGCACAAATGATTTCTGCAGACAGTTTAGAAGCAGTGCAAGGCTGTTCAAGATTTTTGGAGGTATTATTTATTTTTTGAACGGTTTCAGCACTATCAAACACCAAGAACTGGTGAAAGTCATGAATATCAATTAATTTGCAACGGTAAGCTAAGTTAGGAGTATTAAATTGTGCGTCTTATCGCTAATCATCTTCATGATTACGGTGGACTAGATCATACTACAGACCATGAGTAGGGAAAAGAAAGACACGTTTGAGCGAGAATAATATATTACACGAAGTGATGGTAACACCTGAACAACAACAAAGTGTAAAACGCATCAAATGAAGCAACCCTCTTCCACTTAGATCAGAAACACCGATTCGAATATAAGGTGGACACTAACGGATGTCAAATATATGACTGGATGCAGATAGCACGACAAGTGTGTCTTGCTTTTATATCATACCTGTGATCTGCACTGATCAATTCAGATTAGATACGAATTCCGAGAACTAATGTTTGTGTTGTGATTCTTTAGGATTCAGAGTAATGACGTGTTGCCACATACATTTCCAACAACCTACTGCAGACTTTCATGAAAAGCTACATACTCTGACTGACTACTGAAGGCCAGATAGCCAGCTAGAAAGAATAGGCAACCAACTAAGCTGAGAGACCTTTAACTACAAATAAGCTTGCACAAAACAGAGACGCATTCTACACACTTTGAAGAGTTGTGCAAGTGCGTTGAAGCCGTCGAGTGTGATCTGGATGAGATGCATACAGAAGTGACATGAAGAATATCATTCGAAGGGAACAAGAAGCCTTGTAGTCAGTTGTAGAACCAGAAGTGCCACTGAAGCCCCATGAAACATCCAGAATTCAAAGAATGAATAAACGTCATAAGATATAATTCTTTTCGTCGTTATTCAAACACTGAGAGGAATTCTTAAGACGTGGTATGCATCTTGACTTTATTAGACAATAATGATAGCCAATTCGTGCTTATAATATGCTAACACCACGTTCAGCTTCAGGTCGAACCTCCCAAATTATCGCAAACGAGTGTAAGATTTATTGGGAGTGCATTTATTTTAGATGAGGTGAAATTTCCATATTCCTAAATGTAGACATTACCTGAGAATTAAGTAAGTAATTAATTGTGAATTATTATGATTTTTTGTTTAAGACAGAGTGTGGTCTTGATGAGTCATAATCACCATCATGGTAGATATGCGTATTTCTCAGTCAAGTGAAGCTATACAAACAGGCACGAATACCAGCACCATTCATAACTAGATTTTTTCAGTCGACTTCAGTAAAAATCAGCTGGTGTGAATAACCGTAACTGAATGCTAGCAAGTTTGTTTAACGTTGATGTTAAATGCGCAATATATGCCTGATATTATAAGGAATATTAAAATTCGTGTTCATAGCACTAAGCGAATAAGGCGAATGAATCACTCACTCCTTAATGTGTCGTTGACTGTTGATACCAGAAATGAGTCGGATATCATTTGAGCTATGCTGTGGATACTTGAGAGTTTTATCATTGTTTGTGTACACTATACAGGGAATTGTGATTTATTGCCTGAACTCAAAACTATAGTTCTAGCTTCTACCTACATATTCCTTGTTTGCTATTGTATCTATTTTTCACTATCATCAACACAAATGTATGTCAATGTCTAAGACAGTGCTTTTTTCTTATCTAGGTGACTATATAGTTTCTAACAGTGGTACAGGCTCACACAAGCGGTGAACAAATGTGAGAAAATTGTTGTTTCCAGAGTTCCATTCATAGCATCCATCTCTTGCAGTAACTGGAGAATTAAATTTAGGACTTTGGAAGCCATAATTTGCATCTTCAAAAATCTGTAAGCAAATACAAATATGCAACACAGTTCATTACGTAAGAGATGGAATTTTGAAGATGGACGTGTATCCGCTGAAATTAGTCGGTTTCACTAAATATTCATCGACTAAGTGTTGGAATTAAAAAACAGTCGACTGATACACCTAACATTTTGAAGCAGAAAGTTGTATGAGTGACTTGATATGATTATGAGCAATAATTTGTACTCGAAACTTCATTACTGTGTGATTTATCAAAATAAAATCTTATCCATATTGAAGTAGTATTGACCTCTCACCCCACCCATATTCCATCAAGCTGTGAATGGAGGCTGGTTTATCGCACCATGCGAAAACACCTGTGACTTACTAAAAGGGAAAATAATATAATTTACCCAATACCACGTAATTACTGTGAGGTCAATTACATAGGTCAAACTAGTAGATCAGGATCAACTTGATTACTGGAAAATAAAAACTTAGTTAGACTCAGAAAAATTGACCCTGCTACGTTAAGTAACCTAGCGAAATGCTCAGCCTTTGCACCGCATTCACTTGAATGTAATCACACAGTATAGTGGGACAGAGTAAATTAAAAATTAATAAAGTTCGGTGGAGAGAGAGCTTTGTTTATCTATTCAACACCGCACACTTGCAACTGGAATGATGCGACGCCTATACCGGAGATATGGAAAGTAGTAACAAACAACAAAGCGAAGTTGGAGAGACAATGAAATATATATATATATATATATAAGATAAATTGTAAAAACATGTGCCTAAACTAATATGATTATGAGCAATAATTTTTGATCAAAACGTCATCCATTTGTTTATACTGCATCAATGTGTGATCTTTGAAATAAACTTATCTAATATGGAATAACCACGAGAGAATTAATTTGGTTCATTCTTGCAATGCTCACCTATACATCCGAAGATCAAAGGTCTCCATACACTTGATATAAAACAAGTGACTTTACTGCATATGCCCGCTAACTGTAGCATTGTAGTCCTCAGCTTTGTTGGTTTAATGACCAGTGATTTTTCTCCTGTACTTTTTAAGTGAGATTTCGCATCAAAAGATTTTTCTGACGTACATAATGTTCTTGAATTGCGCTACATTTGCTGTACTTGTAACAAGGAAGTTTGCTTTATACTGATGTCAACATACTGTAATGGTTTAGAGAAGGCAGGAAGTCCAAAAGTTAAACGTATATTTTGCGTTTTCATGATATAATATAAGTACAAAACTTGGGCATTGTGATAGAGTATAACTCCATTATAGACAAGATTTTATTTTGATAAGTCACCAGTGTTACACAGTAATATTTACTGATGACGTTTCGAGCACATGAAAAGTTATTGTCTTCACTGGTGTTATAGTTGTCACCATCGATCATATAATTTCATCAATAGTTTCTTTTTTCATGTATTCAACACAGTTTGCTTTTCATTTTGAGTAACAAAGCATAAATACTACTAGCACGGTGGGTAGCATTATGGCGAACATTTATTCCAAACGGCCATTAATTTTGGGAAAGATTTAACTGCTATACTATTCCAATCTCATAAACGCAAATTAGGCTGTTACGTGGAGGAAGGTTATTATCTTAATCGGAATAAGGAAATGTTGTTAGAAAGTATGGGAGACTTTATTTTCAAAAGAATGGACACGGAACAAAGAGTACTCTTTTCGATAAATTCATCACCAGGCTCTACAATTATATATACATTATAATGAATGAATGAATTAGTCTTATGAACGACATTAATGTTTAAATGACATCAAATCAATAATATTGATAAATTACAGCTGAACAGCATCAACATAAAATAAACTGAATGTCAGGAGAATCAGGAAAGGTAATAGTACACATTCATGAGTTTATAGTCTCTACTGAGGGCCAGGGCAGTAGTAGGGGCTGGATTTGTTTCTTTGGCACACAAAGCACTGGTTGTTTGAGGAGAATTGCAATAGCCTATGCTGTTTGGAGTATGCGGTGATTCGACGATTTTGGTAGTTTGTCAGGCACCCGGTATATTATAGAGAAGGATTCTTCTACGCTGGCTTTGCGACCGGTTTGCACCAGATGGTCTAAAATCGAGCTGTTAATATTTTTAACTACACCTTTACTTAGCCATAGTGGGATATGCTCTCGAGCACGAAAAATCAAGTTCCTAGAGAGACGGCCAATGTAACTCGCTCCACAAGCGCAGTTGAATTGATAAATACAATTTGAAGTGGCCAGTCTAGGTACTTCATCTTTCAGTCGAGGTAGAACCATCGGTCGTGTAGAGAATAATACGTGTGGTTCGCCAGCATTAAAAGCTCTTTGAACTGATATTCTTAATTTCTTCGTAACTAACTCGTTTGGTTTATCGCCCATGAATTGTAGTCGCATATAAAGTGGGTAGTCCTTTTCTGCTTTCTTTGTCATATGTTTCTTGATAAATCTGTCAGGATAACCATTTTCGATTAAAGTATCATATACCATGCTTAATTCATCTTTAATTACTTTTTCAGAGCATATAGCTCTAACTCTGTGGCTAAGGGTCTTCACTAAAGTTCTTTTGTAATTGATGGGAACAAAGCTTTGAAAGTGTGTACATTGTCCCGTCCAAGTACTTTTCTATGCAAATTTTTTTTATACTACCGTCTGGTTTTCTTGTAAGTAGGATATCCAGGAAGGCAATTCTGTCTTGGGATTCCTCTTCGCATGTGAATTTCATAGCTGAATGTACTTCATAGAATTCAGTAATTATTGTACTCCTATCGGAACCATTATCACAAAGAATAAAGGTATCATTCATATATCGGCAATAAAATGAGAGCTTACTGATAAGGTTGTTCAGAGGTCCATTTTCTAGCTTACTTAAAAAGAAATCAGCCAGAGTGGGACCCAATGGGGAGCCTATTGCCACCCCCGTCCACTTGCCTGTAAAGCGTGCCGTCAAATTTGAAGTTTACATTCATGGTACATCTTAATATCAATTCTTTTAGGATTTCAATATGGATCCCAATGTTTATCGACTTCTTGTCCACTTGTTCACATAAATAATTAACTGTTTCTGTTAGAGGTACATTTGTGAATAACGATGTTATGTCCAGAAATATCATTGTTTTGTCCTTGATATTAATATCTTTTATTTTGTCTACGAAATCAAATATACCTTTGACGCTATATTTCACTATCTTCTCATGCAATGGTTTGAGAATATTTACTAACCATCCAGCTAGAGCATGGTAACCCAACTATTGAAACAGTAAGAATTTATAGGTATTTTCCGATTGCATTTTATACTATGTTTGATTGTGCGTTGAGTTAACACAATCGTAATATTCATTTGTCAATTTATTGAGCAAACATTAACTAAAACCTTTGAAAGCTTAACATGTAAGTGTTTAAATTTGATGAATTTGAGAGAATGCATTCTATTAAGCTAATACTGAAACCACTTAATCATAACTGAAAGTGCTTCTCTTTGCAAAGCGCAAATATACTCGTGCTATACTGTCACCTGATTCATTCTTTCCTGCCTGTATATTACAGTCTAGGTGAGTCGATATAAATATCGAAATAATTTGTGATAGATATATTTAGACATAACACGGTGGCTAGGAGACCATAACCATGCTGTCATCGAATCACAATTGATACACTCTGAGTACAAGGACTCGTGAGTCCTTTTTCAGGGAATGTTACATGAAGTACGAAATCTCGTACATATACATGTGTAGGTATAGGCGTGTTACTTCACATGTCCTCTGGACTATATTGAGGAAACACCTCTTTCAATCAACCCGCCTACTTATTCTTCGTATATTCGCAATTGCATGGGGGCTTCCCTAGCTTCTTTAGAGCTACAGAAGGTACATAATTTTACAGAACACCTTAAATATGTACTCTTATAACCAGTATTACTGTTATTATTACTCCAATTTCCAAGTGCAACAAAAGGCTTCAACAGCACGTCTCTACCTTATACTATTCCCTGCCGTCCTCTAAGCTAATCTCAGAATTTTTGATTGCACACTAGTCAGTAACTAGTGTAATGCGTCTAGTCCTATCTTCGGTGCAGACTGAATTCTATCAGTCATGTTTGCAATGTGGCCACCATGCTAGGTGGCTCGCCATTACGGTGCACTGTGAATTGTTGGTATTAGATGGTTGGAGGCAATCGGCAGGAAGCCGATTATTATTACGTTGATTGTTACCATTATTATTCTCACTGTGAACTGTCTTTGGTAAAGTTTCACTTGTCCCACTTGTCATTCTAGATCAAGCTTTCCTTTGCAATGTAAGGATTCTATGTCATCAAATTTCACACCATGTTATGTGACGTGTTTTATGTGCCTACTAATGCTATAACTCTAGACTCCCTTCCAACACCTATGTATCCCATGAATTATTCTGTGTATGAAAATACTTGTTTTGCCACTTGACATTTAACTATTATTGTAATAACAAAAATTTTCATTTCATTTCTTACTATTATGAATTAAAAGTCAATCTGAACGAAGAATATACTTTTCAATACATCCTCCTCTTCAGTTTCTTACAATTATAAAATATAATATTTGTTGTCTTTACAATGAAGGCCAGTTATGCGGCGGATACATTTTTAACGTAGAATAACACATTAGTTAAGGGGTGTCAAAAAATAGTCGTATTTGTGTGACAAACGTGCTAGACTGAATTCGATTACAAAATATTTCGGTAAAATGGGAGACAGCGGTGATGATTAGACATAATAGATTCGTAGAATATGGGGTAGGAGAAATTGACAAATAAGTCAGTTCAAGGTTATAAAAGGCTTCAGATGAGTGGCTAGTACAAAGTGGTCTGTATTAAACAGGAGATAGTAAGACTGCAATGAGAGGTTCATAATGAAATAATGAATGTGTGAAATGAAACAGCTGGAGGCATATATTGAGAAAAGAGATAATATCACTAATAATAAGTCCGGATAGTATAAACGAAAAATTCGATAGTTTTGAGAGAATGTTTGCATGAAGGGCATAAATTATGACGAATAATAATATTAATAATAATAATTGTAATCACAATATTTGTAATAATAAGCAAAGGAAAAAAAGCCAGGAGGGTTTAGGGGAAGGAGCACTCTTGGTGAGAAGAAGAATCATCAATCCAAGTTTGGCCACGGTAGGAACAGCGTCTGGATGTGTTCTTTTTGGATACAAATTTCCGGTTTAGTCGATCTTATTGCAACAGCTTCAGCTATGTGTAGAAGACGTAAGCGAACTGTACGTGATAACGACTTCGGAATTCAGTATATAACCCTGAAAGCTGTGTTGACATCGATATGATGTCCAGTATCGACCAAGTGTGACAGGATCAAGCGTTTTATGCACTTAATTTCCCCCCTACTGAACCAAGCTGGTAAATGTTCTCGAACCCGTAGACGAACCTGCCTAATCGTGCGCCCTATATAATTTGAACCACAGGAACAGTTGAAGTGGTATATGCATGAAGAAGAGCTAAGCTTAGGTAAGACATCTTTGAGTTGCTAGGTGAACATTGGCCGGCTACTGAAGGATAGACACAGACGTGTGAAGTAGAAAGTTTACTTGATCACCCTGGTTAAACGTTGTGATAGAATCTCCGCAAGAGTATCTCCCTTGAATCGGAGACGTAAACACAGAGGCTTTTTCTCCACCGTTCCCAGTTCATGTTTACGACTATTGTAACCTATGTTGGCTTTATTGAACTTCTCTGGATATCCGTTCTCGCTCAGAATGTCCCGGATGACTTGGAGTTCTTTCTCTACACAGTTCCATAATGGATAAGATTTTATTTTGATAAATCACACAGTGTAGTACAGTTATATTAACTGATGACGTTTCGAGCACAAACTATTGCTCATAATCATATGATATATGATATGATTATGAGCAATAGTTTGTGCTCGAAACGTCATCAGTTAATATAACTGTACTACACTGTGTGATTTATCAAAATAAAATCTTATCCATTATGGAATTATACTCTACCACAGTGCCCAAGTTTTATACTTATATCAATCGTCTACACAGTCTTCGGAACAAATAGACTGCGCTCTAAATGCTAGGCATTTGATCAGATTACGTTTGTATTTCATCGGTACAAAGCTAAGGAAGTGTGCATACTGAGCTTTGGTCTCCAGCTTTCTAAATATGATTCTTTTGACGGAACCATCCTCTCTTCTCGTTAGTAGGACGTCGAGGAAGTGTAGAGAGTCATCGCATTCACCTTCGTAGGTGAAATGACCCGCTGGGTGAGCATTATTGAAGTTGCTCAAAATCAAATCACTACTTTATCCTTCATCGTACACTACAAAAGTGTCATCCATATAACGACAATACATTTCCATATTTGCTATTTCCTCTTTCAACGGACTATTTTCTAGTTTTGCTAGAAATATATTCGCGAAAATAGGTCCCAGTGGGGATCCCATGGCTACTCCATTAACCTGTCTGTATATTTCATTATTAAACAAGAACTGAACATTTGCTGTACATTTAACAAGTAGTTGTTTCAGATTACTAATCGGAATATCAGTGCACAATTTCTTTTCTATAATTTGTTCGCAGATATAACCGATGGTTTCCACTAGAGGCACATTAGTGAATAGAGATGAAACACCAAATGATGCCATGGATTTGCCAGTTGCGTTCAAGTTTTTGATCTTATCAATAAATTGAAAGGTATCCTTGACGCTATGGTTTACTAACTCGTCATGCAAGGGTTGAAGTAGCTGTACCAGCCACTTTGCCGTCTCGTGATTGGGTGAATGAGACATGTCTAATATGGGGGGTAGGGGTACGCATTCGCCTTCACATTTCTTGCTGCAATTACAATCACAGAATTGCCTAGTTTGGCATTGGTGAACAACCAAACAAAGTTTGTCACTGTCGACTTAAAAAGCGTCCTGAATGAACTAAATTTTACATGGGATTCAGTTGTATCATTGAAATGCTTTCAGTTACAGGAAAGACGTCTTCTGGTTTGTACACTGGGACGTATACTACTTTGATTTGTCAGAATATATGACTACGACGTTGTTAATAAAACCATTAAATGCACATCCATTCCTGTCAGAGAGTATATCGCAAAAGTTAAATACACACAATACATTAGCAGGTTTCAAGTAAACGCCAACATGCCATTTGTCACTTTACTTATCTGTTTTTCCCTGGTAATTGGGAAATCCAACTACTGAGTTGATTCGTTCCAAGTGTACTATTTCAAATTCATCGTGTTTTTCAAAATTTGTCACCTAGTCAATTCAGCACTCTTATACTGTCGTGCATAACTGCCAGCATTTGTGTATGTGATCCAGGGAAACGTATTTGGTATTAAAATAGCTTACACATTGATGATACAGGTGTATCCAAGGTCGTATTATTTTATGTTTTCTACTCGCTATTTAACAGAATGCTGTCACACTGAATCCGAATATATTTCCTTAACTATTGATTGTTTTATTGGTTTCCCGTTCACTGACGTATTATAGGGTGAATCTTAACTCAATTCCTTTTGAAAAGGAACACCTGAGAGCAACATGAATTATGTGACTTACTCCAATAGAATCAAACTATAACGTTCAAAGTTGAAGGATATTTATGTCGAGTAATCAACTCATCACATTGTCATGCAATAAATTCTGAGATACCGTCAAAATCATACTGCAGTATTTCCGAGGTGAATTAAGTCAATATCTTGCATTGGGATGCATCTCTTAGTGTTGTTAAAAAACTCCTGCGTTCACCCTTTTTAACTTTTACTCTCACAAAATATGTAGGAACTGTTTCATTATGAATCTGGTCCAAAAGGTAGTAGTAGTTCGTAAGTCAATTAATAAGTTCAGAATTATATACTGAAAGGCAGATGGTAATAAAACTGATTAAACGTCTTTTAACCGTTTTATTGCGTGTGGATAACATTTCCCTGTGTGTATTTTGCTGTAATGAGCTTCAACAAATCTTGTTACGAAGAAGAAACTGTTAACAGTCGGTAACCATCTATCTTTGCGAGCTGGACTATTTTAATCTTAATTCTTCGTGAAATAAAATCATCAAGTTGTACATCTAGCTTGTAGATGTTGCTTGTGTACTTCATTTGAGAATGAAATTTATTTCTCACAGTTGAGACAGTTCAGTTTAGTGGTATTTCTGATTGGGGACTTTAAGGACTGGAAAACGTCAAGGGTAAAATCGACTACATGGACTTTTCAACAGTGTTGAACAGTTTCCCAAAATCGTTTTGGAAACAGCAATCTGATATACTCTTAAACAGTTGAATAGGTGGGTGTGAAGGGTCACCATATTACAATCAGAGTGATGCTATCAACGAAGAGTGAAGGACACAGCATTATTTGCTGAACACATAAAACACTTTCACTATATTGTCAGTAAAATAATCCGCTCTTTTATTATCTCCTATTTGTAATCTACAGTGACAGTATCTCAATTAACTCACAATCTTAGCTACTAACATTATTATTATTATTTACAATTTTTTGTATGTATATAACCTCGCTGTCACTACAAATACCAAATAGGAACCGCCAATAATAATCCTGTAATATTATATTTACAATTATTTTTAATGTTATTCAATAGAACTAGATGAAATATTGCACCAGATGCTGAAAATTCCATACTGTTTCATTAGTACTGTTTTTAAATAACAAAAATTATTATTATTTAAATATTATTAATACATAAAACAGAACATCACAACATCATATTCTGCAAAACACAAAAGAAGACACTTTGACATGCACCGACTTCCACTAAATCCCTAATGTTGGTTAGTTAGTTATGAAACATTCCTACATTCCTACATTCAATTAAAATTTTACAATAAAAAATAAGATTGGTTAAAGTGAGAAACACGACTAGAATGGCTGTAAAGGAATTTTCTGATAACAATCACTGTCAGTGACCTACATTCCATTAGTTGGAAGAACGTGGAATTTTGTGTCTTATATTAGTAGCTAGATAGCACAAGTTAAATTTGTTTCTGATACTTAGGAATTTTATGATTAAATGAAACATCTCAACTCAGATAATATAATGAGACGTATGTACTATTGTGTGGCATTTTTGTTTTCTTAAACACTGCCAATCAACATTGCATATTGCATATGTATTAGAAAGTACTTTTCAGAAGAAATAGATTTAGATCTAATGAAAGAGAATTTCAGTACACGTGGTCGATATCGGTGTAGTTGTTTGGATGGTTTATTCGCGAAGACTTCATTGTCCTTTACTGGACGACATTTTCAGCACATGCTGCAATGTGAAATGAGCTTGTAACATTTTTCACGATGAGTGACAGGCCTAAACGCTGTCGTTATGGTTCCCTTAGTTTCTAATTGTAATAAATTTCCTGCGTTAGTATGTCCACAGTGTTTCTTGCTGCTGATTCTCCCTTGTCATTTGATATTCATTATGGAGCCATAGAAGGCAGATGCTTTTAAATGTCTGTAGCGACATGTTGGAAATGCTTTTCTTGACGCGCTGGCCATGTTTCTGACCAATATAGAAGAAGTGATGAACATATTTTTTGAGTGGAATGTCCTTATCGAACTCTTTATTCTGAGTGCCTTGTCTTTCTGATTCTGGCCTGCTTTGACATCTACATGCATTTCGTCAGCCTGTGTTTGTAACGATGCTTCCTAGGTAAGTGAAGGAAGTAACCTCTTTAAAGTCGCCCCTACTGATGGTGGTTGGTGCTGCCTGTGGTTGTTGTTTGTTGGTCATCGTCATCACCACCACTTTCTATACATTCACTCAGAGTTCCTGTCTTCTCACCGCCAGCAGTCTGATGCATAATCCAGTCCACCACAATTAGAAATATCTTCGGTGATAATAGGTAGTCTGTTTTGTCTTACTCTTGTATTCACTTCATAAGCTTCGTTGGGTTTGCAGTTGTGAATCAGCCGACACCTCGCTTGATTTCCTAGCCGACCAATTTACCTGCCAGTCCCGAAACCAGGAAGAAAGAGGAACGTGGGGGAGCGGGGCTTGCTTCCAATCAAAATGCGATAGAAACCTCAACGCATAAGAAAAATATTGAAAATACCAAAAAAGTAAGAATATAAGCATTACAATCTGAATGCTCACAATATCTGAAGTTGTGTGCATGTAGAAATAGTGTCCTCTTCATCAACGAAGCCATCTTCAAAGACTGTACTGACGTATTTCTAACAATCAAAACACTTGAAACAGTCTATCATTGAGTAATAAGGAGGAGACGCAATAATCAATACAGCTAGGCAAAAGTGGTTTCTAAGGATAAAAACTAAGCGTTGATCAATGTCACAATGGCTTTAAATCTGATACGGTATAAGCTGCTATTGGATGAGAGGCATGACAGTTGAATGCCTACTTGATAAGTATAGAGAAAAAGAGAAGGAAAAGGAATAAAATAAACGGAAGAAACATGTAAGAATGATAATAGTTAATTCATCCGTGAAAATAGAAGCAGACGAGCAAGAAAGAATTTAGGGATATACTAGAATAAAAGGATGAACTGAACTTTTCTATACACAAAGTATGCGGTTATACTGACGAATCGCCTCAGCCTCCATCATATCCAAGTGTTGGAAACCAATACCGTTTTTCACGATTCGCCATTACTTTTTAAATAGTTTTAAAAGGTGACTCTGGTGGAGCTGTGTGGCATGACTTCACTAGGTGCTCAGATAATGAGCTAGTAATTATCTTGCTTCTCATCCAACAGCAGTTTACACTGTATCAAAATTTAAAGCCATTACTTCTGTTGTCTCACTGACTGTTACACAGTTTCTATCCTTAAAAACCACTTCTGACTAACTGTGTCAATTATTGGTCACCTCTGTATTACTCAATAATAGACTAGTATAGGCTGTTTCGTAAATATAAATACGGTTGTTCAGTCTTTGAAGATGACTTTATTGCTAGAGGCAGTTTCCTTCAGAAATCTAAGGCAAATTGTTCCTTTTACGTGCAAACAAGGGCGTATCAGAATTCAGTGAACTCTGGAATCCTATCTTATATCGCGTGAGGCCACTGTCTATCTTTGACTTCTCATAGTGATAAAGAAAATCTTGTTTGTTAATAATTACAGTTTTTATTGTATATTTGCGTTTGCACAAAACCTCTCTCATAAGTCATGCCATCTTAGTTGACACCGAATGAGGTCACTTATCTTTCCTGCACCAGAATATTTGCATGTGGTTATCTCACTATTTGTACTGAAAACTTCCACTGCTTTACTGTTATCACTTTTCTTGTCAATAAGAAAACACCAAAATGATCAGCATCTGGGTACGAGAGGACAAGCTGATACATCCTGTCATCAGATTAAACTTTTTATTATTTTAAAGAGCCATGACTCGCTCTCTTATCTCATCTCTTTATGTATATTCCTGGCTATTGAATCAAAGTTTAAAAAATACTGATTTTTAAAAGGAACAAATTCTTTCATGTTTTCATTGGTAATTCTCCGTCAATAAGGAAGTTGTAGAAAATCTAAGAATCTATATAATTAGTGTATAATTAATGTAACCATACAGCAGGTCGAGTGTGAGGACAAATACTCACCAACGATGACATTGGCTAATGGTCACGCTATATCGTGAATTGGCAGAAGTTGGAATTCATGTGTCATTGGATTGCGTCCCGATGGCTTAGCGGTCTACAAGCTCATCTTGTAACAGGAGGCCTTGAACTCCGGTGGGTGGGTACTGATGAAGAGTCCTAAGTCAGGCTGGTGAAATAGCTGCCCAGTTCCGTTTTCATAGAGTTCAAAGCAGATCCATTTTTCTATCGAATACTTCACTCATATTCTCTTCTCTCCTACACTTGCAGCTAACCGCAAATATTGAATATAACATTTCACAATAATTGTGTTGGATAATCGATTGAAAGTCGTATGGAACCTTCCTCCCTCTTTCTTTATTATGTTTACAACATTATTACTCATTTCACAAGTTATCTTTGATTTGTTTCATATATATACGTGCAGATATTTCAGAGAGGGATAAACTGCACTGACACTTGGATTCACTAAAAGATGAATTGCATAGATGTTATAGTATTATCAATGTATGTGGTAGACAAATAATATTTCAATCATATTCACCAATTATTTCAAAAATTATTTAAGCGAGGCTTACTCACAATACAGACAAATTTCAACTGCACACGGGTAAGTTGCTTACTGGGTGATATATGAATCTAGTGATAAGTCTATGATTTAGCAAATGCAAAGTGAAAACATTCTCAGGTGAAAATAATCTGGTCAAGGAGTAGAGAACTGTTTCATCTCCAAAACACGAGATGTTTAAATCAAACAAAGAAAAGATGAACCTTTTATGCTTTGGGATTTTCAACAAAGAGTTCAAGAAATGTTCCCCAATCTATTGAAACCAATTCGTGTTTCGGTGGACATATTGAAAACATTCAAAATGACAAGTCACATTAAGTCACAGCCAGTTGTCATCAATGAAATTCCTGTGTCAAATAGAAACAAGTTAAACACTATGTCATTATTTCAGTTTCGAAGTTGGAACAAAATTCATAATCTCAAAAATCTACGAGAGCAAACATATTGGATGTTTTCACCATTTTAAGGAAACAGAATAATTTTAACTGTCGACTCTAATTCACTTTTGCGTTAAACAATTGTA
The DNA here is from genome assembly GCA_944472155.2 of Trichobilharzia szidati. NCBI lineage: Eukaryota > Metazoa > Platyhelminthes > Trematoda > Strigeidida > Schistosomatidae > Trichobilharzia > Trichobilharzia szidati. Next base: position 30,391,787 of record OX235276.1, on the reverse strand, counting down.
GAAACCGTCTAATGCATCAGGTGGTATGTTTATTGTGTGAAATTCAGTCTTATATTTCAGTCAATTTATGTTTTGCAAAATGCTGTTTCTTCAGTATTGTGGAGTTTGTAGCAATAAATCACAAAAGGCCCATTACAGTCTCTGACTTATTATCAATGAATAACTAATGTGAAGTATGAAAATCCCTTAGAGATGATAAGTTCAAGAAACTGGTGTGTCGTCAAACTTTCTAATGATTATGAATAACGACTGGTGTTCAAACGCATACTAAGCTAATAAACTTGCTTTATCTGTTCGAATTTCAATATGCTTTCGATTAATGGGTCAACTGGTGCATTATATGCAGTCACCCATTTTTCTGCAGGAGACTTTAACAGATGCAATATTTCATAACGTCTTATGCGCACATGTATGACTCGTTTAATGACGTATAATATGGATGTCAAGGAAAATCATTCAAATGTTTTACTGCCTTCAAATCAAATTCAGAATTTGAACTGACTTTTGCTTCAAGCAGAGATTGAAATAAGAACAAATTAGTTCAGCGAAGAGTCTCTTTTCGGCGAATTCAATAACTTAGCTGTACAGTCGCAAATATATATACAATTATTTTGTGTGTGTGTGTGTGTGTACGTTAGGTTCGTTAAAATCAAAATCAAAATAATAGTTAGTGTGGGTTGTTGATTTCATCATCAAAATAATGAAGAAGTTAACATGTGTGATTAATACTCAAAGTTGTAACTAAGTGGGGTGAAGATTGGTAAGATGTGAGTAGGGTTACGTAATATAGACATGTTTAGAAAGATTATATGCTAGTGAAGGAGTTTGGAGACAATTATGAAAATAAACTAGATAATAGGTGAAAAGATTGAATGGGTTAGTTACTAAAAGTTGTTATACGAAAATTGCAAAAAATTTGATAACAAAATGTTGATGACAAATAAACTTGGAATTAAACCCACGGTAGTAGGAGGGGGTGGAGAATTTTTTCTGTGTGCATAAATCAGGCTTTTCTATCCAAATCGCTAAGGCTTCGGCAATACAAAGTATACGGAAGCTTGTCGATTTTGGAAGGCTTCTTTTGACTTTATAGATGACTTTGAACGACTTCTCCTTGCAAATCGAATGACCAGTGTTGAGTATATGTTCAATAATGGCGCTCCTTATTGCTCCGTTGCTACCTTTCCGTAGCCAGGCGGGATAGTGTTCTTGAACTCTTTTAGATAAAACACGCATCGAACGACCTATATACCTCGCTCCACAAGAGCAGGTGAATTGGTAGATACACATGGAAGTGGTCAAATGCGATAGTTTATCTTTAGAGTAGTTGAAGAACAATGGCCGGGAGGAAAATGTCAGTCGTAGTGTGGCAGCGAAGAATGTCCTTCTGAGAGCAGTAGATATCCTCTTCTTCAAGGTGTCAGCCAGAAGGTCACCTTTGAAGGGTACATTCATGTAGACCATCTTCTTCTGCACTGTAATGGGTTGTTCTTTGTACGTCTTAGGCTTAATGTGCTTGTCTATAAAACGGGGTGGGTAGCCATTCTCGAGCAGTGTCTTCCTTAAGAGGGCGATCTCTTCCTCTATTGATTCAGGACTACAGATTTTTCGGATTCTAGTCGCCACAGATATTATCAAATTTCGCTTGCGACTAATTGGTACCCAACTGTAGAAGTTTGTCAACTGACCGTTCCATGTAGGTTTTCTGTGTACTGATCTGTTCAAGGTACCATCGGTCCTCTTACTTAAACGAACGTCCAGAAAGGAGATTGTCTCATTGGTTTCTACTTCGATTGTAAATTTGATGGCGGGGTGACAACTATTGAAAACTTGAAGAACAATATTTTGATCACAATTGTTATCGCAGATGACGAAAGTATCATCGACATACCTTTTGTATAAGAAGAATTTGTCGATGGTTGCTTTCAGCGGACCGCTTTCCAAACTTGCCATGAAAATATCAGCCAGCACTGGACCCAAAGGTGATCCCATCGCCACGCCATCTTGTTGTCTATAATAGTTCCCATTGAATGTGAACTGGACATTCAGGGTACATCTGAGTAGGAGTTCGTTTAGCTTGGTGGTAGGTATTCCAATATCCAGGTTGTTTTCTTCCAAGTATTTGCATAGAAAACAAATCGTCTCAGTGATAGGGACGTTTGTAAAGAGAGACTCGACGTCGAGTGAAATCATACGTTTGTCTCCCACTTTAACATCTTTGATGCAATCAATGAATTCAAAAGTATCTCGAAGAGAATGTTTTGAAATTCGTTCTCTGACAGGTTGTAGGAGTTCTGCTAGCCATTTCACTATTGGATGATATGGAGACACCGACATGCCCAAAATAGGGCGCAGTGGAAGACCCTGTTTATGAGTTTTTGGCAATCCGTATAGTCGGGGTATTATTGAACCTGTGAGTCGAATGCTCTCGAAGACATTTTCAGAGATAACTTGATCAGTCTTTAGCTTTCTCAAGATCTCAGTTAGCTGTTTTTCCGTCGCTTCGGTTTTGTCTTTCTCTTTTTCGAATACTGAGAACTTATTGTTGTCTGAGAGAATCGCCATCATTTTATTAATATAATCTTTTCTATCCATTAATACTATGCCTGTACCTTTGTCAGGGCGTGTGATAAGCAATTCTTTGTTCTACCCTAGTTGGTTGAGTAGTTCTCTATGTTCTTTGGTCAAAAGATTGTTGAACTTGGACTTTGTATTGAGATAATGTTGACAAGAGTCTAGAATAGTGGACTTAAAATGTTTGAATTCTTCTTCGGAAGCTGGGACAAGATCAGTAGTCTGATTGATCAAATTTTCAAACTCGACATAAGTATTGAGCTTGCTTATGTTGGAGTTCATGTCACAAGATCTTGGCCCGAGAGACAAGGCCTCCAATTGTATGGGAGACAGCGTTACTGAAGAATAATTGAACACAAATTTGGTAGGATCTTCTCGAAACTTGCGTCTTGTTTCTGTAGCTTTGAGACTTTTATATAAGTTAGAATGGATGGATTGTGTACGCTTCTCCGTAACCACAGTGACATAGTCGGTAAATGCTTGTCGTTCATCACCAGACAATTCGTGTAACGCAGAGGATCGTTGCGCTATGTTCCTCTCGAGTTCTGGCACACGTGATGTAATGGAATCAATATGGTTCAGAGTATGACACTTGAGGGATTTAGAGTTCGGATAAATGTGATTGCGACGTAGAGCTTTCCAATACCACTTGGGATATTCATGATTATTCATACAGTCTCTGAGAACACTAATATTCGCATTAACTTCAGCAAGCTTGACAGAATATCACAGAAACCCGTTCAGTTCCTTCATTGTTAAAGGCTCCTTGTTTATTTTTAATTCGCGAATTAAACATCAAGCAGAGATGACAATTTTGATATTTGTGTTAATTTTAATTTTTCCAGGTAAATGTTGCGGAAAACGCAGTATTACATGTAAGCGCTTGTACCATTTAGTGAACACACTAAGTTTGTGCGTTTGTTCAATCGGAAATGATCGCACTGAAATACATTACACAAAATGGGTCAATCATTTTATTTGCGAAATCTCATTTGTGCTTTCAGTTATTGAATATATTATAGATTTCGTCTTCTCGACTTCGTTTACTCATGAAACATAGTTTGTGACTACGTTCGCATAAAACACTAAAGATGAACGGATGAACGGAGTTAGCCATCAAAATCATTCTCCTCAAACGACTGCTGATTCTTCATGAAGTTTGACTCATCTCAATTCGTTTATTCTAATATCTCGTAAACAACCTCACGGAAACCAGGGCTGGTTTCGCAGGTGCTTAACCAACACAGAAGTAGTAAGGACGAATATGCGTTGAAAAAAAGTAGAATAATTAGATAAGGATTTCAGGAAATGTCGTCTGAATTCTATGTTCTTTTATTTCTATGCATTTTACGAGTTGGACATGGATATATCACGTTTCAAACACAGTTGACATGATTATGAGCAAATAATTGTTTCCGAAATGCCAACTAGTGAATAAAACTATTTCATTGTGTGATATGTCTGAAAGACACATAAATGTGGGATGATATACTATCAGAGTGTCTTAGTTCTACACATTTATTAAAATTGAATTACCTTTATTCTTCTTAATAGGGAGAAGTTTGTCACACTTCTGGTACTTCGGAAGCAGACGTTCTCCTATGGATTCAAAGGAGAATTTGATTGAGACTATTTCTGTGATATCTGCCTTCGAAATATTTATAATATGTAAGCTTGATGCATGTAGAGAAATATAGGGCATGTTAGTTGATGTTGTAGATAATGCGTCGTTCACAAACTGTGCGTCTCATCAGTCTGTGATGTTCTCTCACATTTCTCCAGAAGACATTGAATTTTGAAATCCGAATAATCCTCAATATGTGTCGACCTTTTATTGTTTTACGAAATTTTACTCAGGGCGGTTGTCTTATCGAGTGCTCATGTATTACCTATCGCCATACAATGGTATCACGCTTATCAGTATGTTGATGATTTGTGTGACAGTATCGATATTTTAATAGACGATATAACACGGTGCGAACCATATAGTACGCATATCAGTCAGTCGTTGAACTCCTCCGTATATTAGCCATGCTATACAGGGGAAAATTCCGGTTTATTAACAACTGGTAATTACCTGAAAAACAACTGATTTCATTGGTTGTATTAATTTAAATTAAAGAATAAACAACACATTTCTCACCTTCATTTCTGTTTAATTTGTTTTGATACATTGTAACCAATTGCTTGTAACCTTTGAAGTATTCCCCTGAAGGAAAGAGTAAGAAACATAAACCAAATCGTGTTAGTGAAATAGAGTAGAGTGCACTGAAAATACCCATTCAAAAAGTTTCAACATGTGACTTTAGTCAAACGGAATTCAAAAAGTAAACTCAGTCAAATTAAACAGATAACTGAGCGACAAGAAAAGCAGAATAGCATGTTGTGACGCACAATATTCTTTTTGTATTTCTTCGAATTTGATCAGCAGATCTAAAATATTCGTAAGAACACACAGTTACAACACGAACAAATGAGTCTGAGTAAATCAAACACTGAATAAAATGTGTGCTAATGAAAGTTGACTGCAAACTGCGAGTTCCTCAGACACGAGATAATACTAATAAGAAAATGAGAAATCAGATTTTATATTGTTCTCATTCCGTGAACAGAACATGCTCGTTGTGTTAGTTATCACAGGCCGTCAGTCACTAGCATGTTCAGCTGTTCAACAACGTGTTAACAAACACACATTCCTATTTCTATAATTAGTGACATTCATGAGCGTCAAGCCATCCCCTTCTTTGTATTGACAGTGGATTCAGAAGTATTTCCACCTGTCAATTCGTACATCTGTAACTGTAGTGGCGTTCAAATTTCCAAATCGAATGCATAAAAATAACGTTGACCTATGTGTCAACTAATCGAAAACAAGGATATGACATTTTACCACGTTCACCAACATCATACAGTGAAATGGAAACACCTCAAAAATTCATACCTCGATAGACAGATGCATTGTAATCCGATGTCACAAATCCAGATATACAAAGGACGTCTACAAAAGATTCGTGTAACTTTCGATATCGATGAAAACCTACAGTTGTCAAGTGTCTTGTTTTGACTAGCGAGCTGCTCGTTTATTTTTTCTGAAAGAAGCAAATGATGAGGGTTAGATGATAATGTGTATTTATATGCAGTTTAGTAAATTAATAAGCATAATTCCGACTGATTTTGATATCTGCACAAGTGGTTGCTAATTTATGTCTTTACGATGACGCAGTAATTTTGAATTTGTACAAGTTGATTTAGACCGTCATCAAGTAGCTGGTTGATTGAATAGAACACGAAAGTACTATTTCACTGACACTATCACTTCCTGAAGGCATATGACAGAGTAGAGAGAATGCTTTTTGCATACAACTTATACGCATATATTATGAATAAATGGTTTTGAATTTCGATTCAACTATGCATTGAATTCATGTTTTGAAAAACAAGACTGACAGATATGAAGAGTGGATGTCGGCACTAAATAAACGTGTATGGGATTCAATGCTTTTCAAAAGTGAATCCGATTTGTTAACACACTTAATAACGTTGGAATGTTATCGTGACTTGATAGTCGATAGCCAATCACTTTCTAGCGATTATGAGGCAAACATCATTGACATTATGTACTAAATATATACAAGGATGAGTATGATGTACCTTTAAGAACCCTCCACTCCTCTCTCGCTATCTTAGCGGATACAGAGCTGCTTCTTCCCAGTACTACAATCAGACAAAATATAGTTCAAGATTAAGTAGTGACCAAATTTACGATGCGTATATCAATAACACATATCAAGTTATTCAAAAGAAATTTTGTTCAGCTACTGCTGAATTCCTCTTAAGTGTTCGACTTTAATTGACAACACACTAAGTATCTTAAAATAAAATTCATAAACTGGAAAGTCAATCTTACACTATGCACTCATGGAATATCTCCATTGGGACATGGAGAAAATCAAAACAGGCGATTCAGCGAACAGACTCTTGCATTTTGTTCATCCAATTTGTACACCCTTCACTTATTACGTTGATGGTTACCATTATTATTCTCACTGTGAACTGTCTTTGGTAAAGTTTCACTTGTCCCAATAGTCATTCTGGTAATGTAGAGATTCTATGTCATCAAATTTCACACCATGTTATGTGACGTGTTAATGCTATAACTCTACATTCCCTTCCAACACCTATGTATCCCATGAATTATTCTGTGTATGAAAATACTTGTTTTGCCACTTGACATTTAACTATTATTGTAATAACGAACATTACCATTTCATTTCTTATTATTATGAATTAAAAGTCAATCTGAACGAAGAATATTTCTTTTAATAATTTCTCTTCAGTTTCTTACAATTATAAAATATAATATTTGTTGTCTTTACAATGAAGGCCAGTTATGCGGCGGATACATTTTTAACGTAGAATAACACATTAGTTAAGGGGTGTCAAAAAATAGTCGTATTTGTGTGACAAACGTGCTAGACTGAATTCGATTACAAAATATTTCGGTAAAATGGGAGACAGCGGTGATGATTAGACATAATAGATTCGTAGAATATGGGGTAGGAGAAATTGACAAATAAGTCAGTTCAAGGTTATAAAAGGCTTCAGATGAGTGGCTAGTACAAAGTGGTCTGTATTAAACAGGAGATAGTAAGACTGCAATGAGAGGTTCATAATGAAATAATGAATGTGTGAAATGAAACAGCTGGAGGCATATATTGAGAAAAGAGATAATATCACTAATAATAAGTCCGGATAGTATAAACGAAAAATTCGATAGTTTTGAGAGAATGTTTGCATGAAGGGCATAAATTATGACGAATAATAATATTAATAATAATAATTGTAATCACAATATTTGTAATAATAAGCAAAGGAAAAAAAGCCAGGAGGGTTTAGGGGAAGGAGCACTGTTGGTGAGAAGAAGAATCATCAATCCAAGTTTGGCCACGGTAGGAACAGCGTCTGGATGTGTTCTTTTTGGATACAAATTTCCGGTTTAGTCGATCTTATTGCAACAGCTTCAGCTATGTGTAGAAGACGTAAGCGAACTGTACGTGATAACGACTTCGGAATTCAGTATATAACCCTGAAAGCTGTGTTGACATCGATATGATGTCCAGTATCAACCAAGTGTGACAGGATCGAGCTTTTTATGCACTTAATTTCCCCCCTACTGAACCAAGCTGGTAAATGTTCTCGAAGAGACAATTCTGTCACATATTTATTTATAATTCATTAGATAACAAGTAGTGAAAACATCAGTTTAATTGACAATTTATATCCAGAAATGAAACATTACTGAATGAAGCAGGCAGTATTCGTTAGCATCCATCATTAACGACGACCGAAGCTCTTCAAATGTGAATACAGAAACATTTATTACTCAACCGACATTGTAATACAACTACACATAGTAATTACTACTTTGTAAATTATTTTTGTAACAAGTGAAATATGATTTTCAAGTAGTTCATGGGTTTTTGGAGGTGTATTTAATATCGGAACTGGTGAAATATAATAAACTCTGAAATTTCACACAAATAAATAAAAAATTATGGACCATATACATTATTAGATAGAAACTTTAGACTGTAAAGTTCCCCACTGTTATTGAGAGTGATTAACCTTTCTCTGGGACGAATAGTAGAGCAAGCCTACAAAGAAAGTCTAAAATTTATAAGTAGGAAAGACTTCTGAATCAGGAAGTTGTCGATACAGCATTTCTGACTGTGATGACGCACAAAATGTACTCTGTGAAATTAATCGAACTCCATGGTTTAGAAAATGGCCATCATCAGTGGACATTATAACTTTGTACCCAGAATCTATGCGTTATATCAGTCTTCCGTCTGCTTCAGAAGGAAAACAGCTGAAAACCTTTACAATTCCATTTTTCATAAAGTATTTTTTAAACTCACACTTGCACCTTAATCACAAAATTACAAATAAAGTCATAATATGAAAATTTGTTCAGTCTTTTCAACAAATATTTGTAACACATTGATTTTGATGTGGGAAAAGTAATATTGGGACAGTAACGGTGAAGACGGCATGTGTTTTACAACAGTATCATATGTCTTCTTTTGCGTGGCTGAAAATATCTAGTAATTCACCAATGTAGTATATCACCCAATTGTACTTCCTTTGGACTAATTATTCGTATTCTTCCATAGTTAAACAATTAAGTTCCATATTAGATATTACTGGCTGACACTTGACAACCAAAGTAACTCGTCTCATCGTGACATATATTATCTCCTTGCAAGGATGATTGAATATTACGGTGCTTGTTTTTTTGTCGCTGACAAAGAGATGTTGAATATTAGTAGGAAGCAGATGTATTCAGCAAAAAGGTGATAACTGGAGAGGCACGTGACCCATGCATTTCACTGCCTGCTACCACTGAACAAATGAATTTAGTTACACAATTAACTTTTAAACTGCATAGAATTTATGTGAAATCTATTAGGATTATTTTCCCAAGAAAAATGATGATCTAACAAGTGTGAAAGATAAAAATCCTTTTTGCACTTTTTGGCTTTAGTTATCGAATTTCACACATGAAAGACGTTAAATGCAGAGATCGACTGAATTCACACTGAGTGATAAATGAAGTGTAATTCGCTGGTTAAAGTATGAAACAGGTATATCCTATAAGAAGACTTCCTGACATTGAGAAGCAGTGATTAAAAAACTAATTAATTTCAACTTTTGTAGTTCTTTGATTTTTCAATATCCTCAAGACTTTTAAGGAAAACTGATATCTTCATTGATTTTGTACAAGTTTCAACTCAGATGACTCCTTAGTAAACAGTGTGTGTGGTCCAAATAGTCTAATAGAAATGTGTGGTGCTATTTCAGAGTCCTGTATTACTTATTTCACCAGTTCAGTTTAGTTAAAATACTATATTTCATATTACTTGCATGAGATCGGCTTGTGAATGCTTTGAGTTGACATAATTAGGATTTCAAAAAATGCTGAATTTTGCTACCGTGTAACAAGTACTCTAACTCATACAGTTCCCTGTAAAATATATGACATTATATTATTGAGCTATTAAACGTGTGGACCTATACTGAAAGTCAAATTTCCGGATCTTTACAACTATGCAAACACGGAATATTTAAATTCTAAAATTGATCCTGCAAGATTATTTGTGGAAGATAAAGAAATGCGCCAATAATCGTAAAACTCCTTAAAGAATGTAGGACTAGTTTTCTACCCATACGAGTCACTATTTGCATGGATCCGAATGCTGAACATTCATTACGAGTAAAACTTACCGTGTTTGTCATAAAATGATGCAATGTTAGTTAATCTACATCCATCACTTACAAACAGACACTCAATCAGTAGGTGTAGTTTGAATTGCCTTATTTCAAATGTGATTCTTCTCCGGGCTATCAAACTGATAGATAAATTACTAAATGTGTATTCGAAAGATTGAATAAGTAGAAGTAGGATGATTTACCCAGTGTTTTTGTGATGACTGCAGTGAAATGGAAGCATTTCAGTTTAATTAATAACAATAATGGATTTATTTTCGTCGGTACACACTACAGAATTGTCAGTCTGTTGTTTGTAGAGTGTCTATTTATTTCACATGATTTACGAATAAAAACGGTCTAACATTTGACACAATATTTCCCGGATCCCATGCAACATCCAACTGATCACGAAATTTTACCTTCATTCCCTTCAACAAATGCAGCGAATTTTCTATAGTTGGTTAGTGAAGATTATTTCTGTTTTTACGAGTTGACCACGGATTGATTTCATTTAAAGAACCATTAAAAACAAGGCAGAACTGGACAACTGTTTCATCCTAGTTTGGGCATCATCGGCAGTATGCACCCACCACCATGGTTCGAACCCAGGACCTTCAAATTACAAGGAAAGCTCCTATACCATTCAGCCACTGGGACCCAATTCAATGGATCATGAGTTCTGACTTCTACCTTAGAAACCAACTGTAGAAAATTAATCTGATGCTCGCCAGTGACTTGCTACAGGATAGAGTTTCCTGGCGTTCTAGCGAGAAGCCGTGACCAATGAGGTGCAACCAGTCACATGTGAGGATGAATGTCCCACCGACGACATTGATTGGGATCACGCTAAATCACGAATTGGTAGCAGTTAGAATTCATGACCCACTGAATAAGGTACCAGTAGCTGAATGGTATACGAGTTAGCCTTGTAATCACAAGGTCCTGGGTTCTAATCATGGCGGTGGATGCAAACTGCCAATGATTCCCAAACTAGGATGAAGCAGCTACCCAGTACTCCTTGGTTTTCAATGGTTCTCTAACTGATATCAAACCACGATAAACTCGTAAAATGCATAGAAATAAAAGAACATAGAATTCAGACGACATTTCCTGAAATCCTTATCTAATTATTCTACTTTTTTTCAACGCATATTCGTCCTTACTACTTCTGTGTTGGTTAAGCACCTGCGAAACCAGCCCTGGTTTCCGTGAGGTTGTTTACGAGATATTAGAATAAACGAATTGAGATGAGTCAAACTTCATGAAGAATCAGCAGTCGTTTGAGGAGAATGATTTTGATGGCTAACTCCGTTCATCCGTTCATCTTTAGTGTTTTATGCGAACGTAGTCACAAACTATGTTTCATGAGTAAACGAAGTCGAGAAGACGAAATCTATAATATATTCAATAACTGAAAGCACAAATGAGATTTCGCAAATAAAATGATTGACCCATTTTGTGTAATGTATTTCAGTGCGATCATTTCCGATTGAACAAACGCACAAACTTAGTGTGTTCACTAAATGGTACAAGCGCTTACATGTAATACTGCGTTTTCCGCAACATTTACCTGGAAAAATTAAAATTAACACAAATATCAAAATTGTCATCTCTGCTTGAAGTAAAAGTCAGTTCAAATTCTGAATTTGATTTGAAGGCAGTAAAACATTTGAATGATTTTCCTTGACATCCATATTATACGTCATTAAACGAGTCATACATGTACGCATAAGACGTTATGAAATATTGCATCTGTTAAAGTCTCCTGCAGAAAAATGGGTGACTGCATATAATGCACCAGTTGACCCATTAATCGAAAGCATATTGAAATTCGAACAGATAAAGCAAGTTTATTAGCTTAGTATGCGTTTGAACACCAGTCGTTATTCATAATCATTAGAAAGTTTGACGACACACCAGTTTCTTGAACTTATCATCTCTAAGGGATTTTCATACTTCACATTAGTTATTCATTGATAATAAGTCAGAGACTGTAATGGGCCTTTTGTGATTTATTGCTACAAACTCCACAATACTGAAGAAACAGCATTTTGCAAAACATAAATTGACTGAAATATAAGACTGAATTTCACACAATAAACATACCACCTGATGCATTAGACGGTTTCTACAATTGTTTAACGCAAAAGTGAATTAGAGTCGACAGTTAAAATTATTCTGTTTCCTTAAAATGGTGAAAACATCCAATATGTTTGCTCTCGTAGATTTTTGAGATTATGAATTTTGTTCCAACTTCGAAACTGAAATAATGACATAGTGTTTAACTTGTTTCTATTTGACACAGGAATTTCATTGATGACAACTGGCTGTGACTTAATGTGACTTGTCATTTTGAATGTTTTCAATATGTCCACCGAAACACGAATTGGTTTCAATAGATTGGGGAACATTTCTTGAACTCTTTGTTGAAAATCCCAAAGCATAAAAGGTTCATCTTTTCTTTGTTTGATTTAAACATCTCGTGTTTTGGAGATGAAACAGTTCTCTACTCCTTGACCAGATTATTTTCACCTGAGAATGTTTTCACTTTGCATTTGCTAAATCATAGACTTATCACTAGATTCATATATCACCCAGTAAGCAACTTACCCGTGTGCAGTTGAAATTTGTCTGTATTGTGAGTAAGCCTCGCTTAAATAATTTTTGAAATAATTGGTGAATATGATTGAAATATTATTTGTCTACCACATACATTGATAATACTATAACATCTATGCAATTCATCTTTTAGTGAATCCAAGTGTCAGTGCAGTTTATCCCTCTCTGAAATATCTGCACGTATATATATGAAACAAATCAAAGATAACTTGTGAAATGAGTAATAATGTTGTAAACATAATAAAGAAAGAGGGAGGAAGGTTCCATACGACTTTCAATCGATTATCCAACACAATTATTGTGAAATGTTATATTCAATATTTGCGGTTAGCTGCAAGTGTAGGAGAGAAGAGAATATGAGTGAAGTATTCGATAGAAAAATGGATCTGCTTTGAACTCTATGAAAACGGAACTGGGCAGCTATTTCACCAGCCTGACTTAGGACTCTTCATCAGTACCCACCCACCGGAGTTCAAGGCCTCCTGTTACAAGATGAGCTTGTAGACCGCTAAGCCATCGGGACGCAATCCAATGACACATGAATTCCAACTTCTGCCAATTCACGATATAGCGTGACCATTAGCCAATGTCATCGTTGGTGAGTATTTGTCCTCACACTCGACCTGCTGTATGGTTACATTAATTATACACTAATTATATAGATTCTTAGATTTTCTACAACTTCCTTATTGACGGAGAATTACCAATGAAAACATGAAAGAATTTGTTCCTTTTAAAAATCAGTATTTTTTAAACTTTGATTCAATAGCCAGGAATATACATAAAGAGATGAGATAAGAGAGCGAGTCATGGCTCTTTAAAATAATAAAAAGTTTAATCTGATGACAGGATGTATCAGCTTGTCCTCTCGTACCCAGATGCTGATCATTTTGGTGTTTTCTTATTGACAAGAAAAGTGATAACAGTAAAGCAGTGGAAGTTTTCAGTACAAATAGTGAGATAACCACATGCAAATATTTTGGTGCAGGAAAGATAAGTGACCTCATTTGGTGTCAACTAAGATGGCATGACTTATGAGAGAGGTTTTGTGCAAACGCAAATATACAATAAAAACTGTAATTATTAACAAACAAGATTTTCTTTATCACTATGAGAAGTCAAAGATAGACAGTGGCCTCACGCGATATAAGATAGGATTCCAGAGTTCACTGAATTCTGATACGCCCTTGTTTGCACGTAAAAGGAACAATTTGCCTTAGATTTCTGAAGGAAACTGCCTCTAGCAATGAAGTCATCTTCAAAGACTGAACAACCGTATTTATATTTACGAAACAGCCTATACTAGTCTATTATTGAGTAATACAGAGGTGACCAATAATTGACACAGTTAGTCAGAAGTGGTTTTTAAGGATAGAAACTGTGTAACAGTCAGTGAGACAACAGAAGTAATGGCTTTAAATTTTGATACAGTGTAAACTGCTGTTGGATGAGAAGCAAGATAATTACTAGCTCATTATCTGAGCACCTAGTGAAGTCATGCCACACAGCTCCACCAGAGTCACCTTTTAAAACTATTTAAAAAGTAATGGCGAATCGTGAAAAACGGTATTGGTTTCCAACACTTGGATATGATGGAGGCTGAGGCGATTCGTCAGTATAACCGCATACTTTGTGTATAGAAAAGTTCAGTTCATCCTTTTATTCTAGTATATCCCTAAATTCTTTCTTGCTCGTCTGCTTCTATTTTCACGGATGAATTAACTATTATCATTCTTACATGTTTCTTCCGTTTATTTTATTCCTTTTCCTTCTCTTTTTCTCTATACTTATCAAGTAGGCATTCAACTGTCATGCCTCTCATCCAATAGCAGCTTATACCGTATCAGATTTAAAGCCATTGTGACATTGATCAACGCTTAGTTTTTATCCTTAGAAACCACTTTTGCCTAGCTGTATTGATTATTGCGTCTCCTCCTTATTACTCAATGATAGACTGTTTCAAGTGTTTTGATTGTTAGAAATACGTCAGTACAGTCTTTGAAGATGGCTTCGTTGATGAAGAGGACACTATTTCTACATGCACACAACTTCAGATATTGTGAGCATTCAGATTGTAATGCTTATATTCTTACTTTTTTGGTATTTTCAATATTTTTCTTATGCGTTGAGGTTTCTATCGCATTTTGATTGGAAGCAAGCCCCGCTCCCCCACGTTCCTCTTTCTTCCTGGTTTCGGGACTGGCAGGTAAATTGGTCGGCTAGGAAATCAAGCGAGGTGTCGGCTGATTCACAACTGCAAACCCAACGAAGCTTATGAAGTGAATACAAGAGTAAGACAAAACAGACTACCTATTATCACCGAAGATATTTCTAATTGTGGTGGACTGGATTATGCATCAGACTGCTGGCGGTGAGAAGACAGGAACTCTGAGTGAATGTATAGAAAGTGGTGGTGATGACGATGACCAACAAACAACAACCACAGGCAGCACCAACCACCATCAGTAGGGGCGACTTTAAAGAGGTTACTTCCTTCACTTACCTAGGAAGCATCGTTACAAACACAGGCTGACGAAATGCATGTAGATGTCAAAGCAGGCCAGAATCAGAAAGACAAGGCACTCAGAATAAAGAGTTCGATAAGGACATTCCACTCAAAAAATATGTTCATCACTTCTTCTATATTGGTCAGAAACATGGCCAGCGCGTCAAGAAAAGCATTTCCAACATGTCGCTACAGACATTTAAAAGCATCTGCCTTCTATGGCTCCATAATGAATATCAAATGACAAGGGAGAATCAGCAGCAAGAAACACTGTGGACATACTAACGCAGGAAATTTATTACAATTAGAAACTAAGGGAACCATAACGACAGCGTTTAGGCCTGTCACTCATCGTGAAAAATGTTACAAGCTCATTTCACATTGCAGCATGTGCTGAAAATGTCGTCCAGTAAAGGACAATGAAGTCTTCGCGAATAAACCATCCAAACAACTACACCGATATCGACCACGTGTACTGAAATTCTCTTTCATTAGGTCTAAATCTATTTCTTCTGAAAAGTACTTTCTAATACATATGCAATATGCAATGTTGATTGGCAGTGTTTAAGAAAACAAAAATGCCACACAATAGTACATACGTCTCATTATATTATCTGAGTTGAGATGTTTCATTTAATCATAAAATTCCTAAGTATCAGAAACAAATTTAACTTGTGCTATCTAGCTACTAATATAAGACACAAAATTCCACGTTCTTCCAACTAATGGAATGTAGGTCACTGACAGTGATTGTTATCAGAAAATTCCTTTACAGCCATTCTAGTCGTGTTTCTCACTTTAACCAATCTTATTTTTTATTGTAAAATTTTAATTGAATGTAGGAATGTAGGAATGTAGGAATGTTTCATATCGTTCTCCTTCATATAAATAGCATGAAGTAGTTAGTAGTATTCATATTCATGGTAATGGCGAAATTCATACTATGCAGCCTCTTCGTATTCCTCTTAATTGTGCAAACATCCCCACTAACATGTAAGTATAAAATGTGATAAGACCTTGTATTATATTTATGAAAGCACTTGTAGGTTTAGTAAATTATGCATTTTACTGACATGCTTTTTGTTACCTGATATCGAGATAACAACTTTAGCAAACTTTGTTGGAAAATATGACATACTAGACTGTTTCACATAGTCGTGAATTTAGCACGTTATCTCGACTGAAATTATTTCGCGTCACTTGAATCTTACACTGAAACATTTTCTAATGCTTAGATTGTGACTCAGAAATATGCGTGTTTGCAACGAAATTTGGGTAATAAAATATCAGTGAAAAAGAGCATTCACGGATAGTTTTTTCTTTTGAATTGTGAGAGATAAGATCTCACGTAATCTCCCTGGTCTTTCATTCTCACTGTAGCCTGATTCTCAATTATCACTAAAAATTGAAGAATATTTAGCATATCCCAGAGGTGCTGTGTTTCTTTCGATCACGTTACTTTTAATTCGTACGTGGATGTGAATTTCACTGATCATAAGCAGAATAAACCAAGGACCAGATGACACACATTTATCTCAATAAATCTCTACTGGTTCGTCAAATGATAAGAGCAACACTTGAGGTTCGAGACGTCTCTGACAAAGCACTCCTGTTTGTTCACTTATCCTCCTTATTAATCATAGAGCCACTTGAATACATAATGAGATTGATTGAAAATGGTTCAAATGGTTTTCCTACTAAAGTAAGGACATCAGGAAACTGTTCAAACTGTGATGAAATAGTCATGAGAATTCCACCAGGACCCATTCTTGAGAATTTATTTATAGAAAATCTTGAATAACAGGAAATTGAATCCGCAGTTGTAGAGATAAATCTTTGCTCAGGATGGATGGTATTTCCGACATTCGGAAGGACATGAACGAGACTTTTGAATTATTTTTAGCTATTCAGTAATGTGCCTCAGAGCATTAGTTTTACGATAGGATATGAGGGCGAAAATCACTTTCACTTCGTTGATTTATGTGTGAGGAGAAGAAATGATCACATAATAATAGAGACAGGAATATGTCAAATGGACGCCGGAACTAGGCAGACCTCAGACTATGCTAATTCTCACCCAATAAAGTACAAAGATTGCGGAAGCGCAGAAACTTAGTACTGAAGATAGTTTGCATGAAGAGTTTAATTCACTTTGAAAGCGATTGTCTGAAAATCGTTATTCGAAAAAATCCACAAGATAACGTGTAGGAAATTACGACAACGAAGACACGTTGCTAGAGACAGGAAGAAACCCGTATTTATCCAGGTAACCGTCACAGAAGATGGTGTATCACACAGAATAAACAAAAGACTAAGAGCTGCACCAGCACAACTTATCCGATGGCCATTTCCTTTCCTGTTCAAAGCACGAGTCAAGGTATTAATTAATGCGTGTTTTGTCGATGAGCATTATGTCACAACATTTCAAATTGTCTTAAAATGTTCAGATATCTAACTAGTTTCTTTTTGTGTCAGTTGTAATGATTGCATCACCACATTTCACTAATTGGTGTCACTTAAACTACGGTCCTCATACCCAATTTTAGCTCAGTATGTTCTTACTTGATTAATCCTTTGAATATTTTCGGCTGTCTGCAGCTGGAAAGAAGAAGTGAGAATGAAAGATTTCACTGGGCATTTCCGCTTACAGTATTATCAACTGTGCGATACATATTCCACTTAGGAAAAAGTTGACATGGCACTTTTGTAGCAACCAAACTTAACATGTGATATGATCACGACAATCCTCTACACGTATCATAGACAATCAACTACCTTGGAAGTCGTAATTGACTGCCTATGTTCCTTCTATGCAAGTAGAGCGAGAGGCAAGCTCAGCAAATTTGATTCGTTTGATGCTTTTTTTCGTTTGATTTTGCTATACAAAATCTATTATCACCTAATTTTCCTTCTCCACTTCTTAAATTTCAAGTCCAGGCAGTTATAGAAAATGAGATCAAAAGACTCAATGATACCAGTTATCAAAATCTATGTAAGATGATTTTTCCTTATAAGGAATATTAATGACCTTATGTCAACCTTTTCCAGTGCATTACATTTGTGACTATTTCATACCAGCCATTTCTCACACACACCATTCACTCACGCTATCTCATCAGTTATCCAGAACGTATAAGTGACTAAGAAGTGTGAATACATAAAGTAATAATAATAGTAGTATGAAATGAAACTGAAACGTTTGTGATTACATTCATAGGTAAATGTCAAGTGGCAAAACAAGTCTTTTCATACACAGAATAATTCATGGGATACATAGGTGTTGGAAGGGAGTCTAGAGTTATAGCATAAGTAGGCACATAAAACACGTCACATAACATGGTGTGAAATTTGATGACATAGAATCTCTACATTACCAGAATGACTATTGGGACAAGTGAAACTTTACCAAAGACAGTTCACAGTGAGAATAATAATGGTAACCATCAACGTAATAAGTGAAGGGTGTACAAATTGGATGAACAAAATGCAAGAGTCTGTTCGCTGAATCGCCTGTTTTGATTTTCTCCATGTCCCAATGGAGATATTCCATGAGTGCATAGTGTAAGATTGACTTTCCAGTTTATGAATTTTATTTTAAGATACTTAGTGTGTTGTCAATTAAAGTCGAACACTTAAGAGGAATTCAGCAGTAGCTGAACAAAATTTCTTTTGAATAACTTGATATGTGTTATTGATATACGCATCGTAAATTTGGTCACTACTTAATCTTGAACTATATTTTGTCTGATTGTAGTACTGGGAAGAAGCAGCTCTGTATCCGCTAAGATAGCGAGAGAGGAGTGGAGGGTTCTTAAAGGTACATCATACTCATCCTTGTATATATTTAGTACATAATGTCAATGATGTTTGCCTCATAATCGCTAGAAAGTGATTGGCTATCGACTATCAAGTCACGATAACATTCCAACGTTATTAAGTGTGTTAACAAATCGGATTCACTTTTGAAAAGCATTGAATCCCATACACGTTTATTTAGTGCCGACATCCACTCTTCATATCTGTCAGTCTTGTTTTTCAAAACATGAATTCAATGCATAGTTGAATCGAAATTCAAAACCATTTATTCATAATATATGCGTATAAGTTGTATGCAAAAAGCATTCTCTCTACTCTGTCATATGCCTTCAGGAAGTGATAGTGTCAGTGAAATAGTACTTTCGTGTTCTATTCAATCAACCAGCTACTTGATGACGGTCTAAATCAACTTGTACAAATTCAAAATTACTGCGTCATCGTAAAGACATAAATTAGCAACCACTTGTGCAGATATCAAAATCAGTCGGAATTATGCTTATTAATTTACTAAACTGCATATAAATACACATTATCATCTAACCCTCATCATTTGCTTCTTTCAGAAAAAATAAACGAGCAGCTCGCTAGTCAAAACAAGACACTTGACAACTGTAGGTTTTCATCGATATCGAAAGTTACACGAATCTTTTGTAGACGTCGTTTGTATATCTGGATTTGTGACATCGGATTACAATGCATCTGTCTATCGAGGTATAAATTTTTGAGGTGTTTCCATTTCACTGTATGATGTTGGTGAACGTGGTAAAATGTCATATCCTTGTTTTCGATTAGTTGACACATAGGTCAACGTTATTTTTATGCATTCGATTTGGAAATTTGAACGCCACTACAGTTACAGATGTACGAATTGACAGGTGGAAATACTTCTGAATCCACTGTCAATACAAAGAAGGGGATGGCTTGACGCTCATGAATGTCACTAATTATAGAAATAGGAATGTGTGTTTGTTAACACGTTGTTGAACAGCTGAACATGCTAGTGACTGACGGCCTGTGATAACTAACACAACGAGCATGTTCTGTTCACGGAATTAGAACAATATAAAATCTGATTTCTCATTTTCTTATTAGTATTATCTCGTGTCTGAGGAACTCGCAGTTTGCAGTCAACTTTCATTAGCACACATTTTATTCAGTGTTTGATTTACTCAGACTCATTTGTTCGTGTTGTAACTGTGTGTTCTTACGAATATTTTAGATCTGCTGATCAAATTCGAAGAAATACAAAAAGAATATTGTGCGTCACAACATGCTATTCTGCTTTTCTTGTCGCTCAGTTATCTGTTTAATTTGACTGAGTTTACTTTTTGAATTCCGTTTGACTAAAGTCACATGTTGAAACTTTTTGAATGGGTATTTTCAGTGCACTCTACTCTATTTCACTAACACGATTTGGTTTATGTTTCTTACTCTTTCCTTCAGGGGAATACTTCAAAGGTTACAAGCAATTGGTTACAATGTATCAAAACAAATTAAACAGAAATGAAGGTGAGAAATGTGTTGTTTATTCTTTAATTTAAATTAATACAACCAATGAAATCAGTTGTTTTTCAGGTAATTACCAGTTGTTAATAAACCGGAATTTTCCCCTGTATAGCATGGCTAATATACGGAGGAGTTCAACGACTGACTGATATGCGTACTATATGGTTCGCACCGTGTTATATCGTCTATTAAAATATCGATACTGTCACACAAATCATCAACATACTGATAAGCGTGATACCATTGTATGGCGATAGGTAATACATGAGCACTCGATAAGACAACCGCCCTGAGTAAAATTTCGTAAAACAATAAAAGGTCGACACATATTGAGGATTATTCGGATTTCAAAATTCAATGTCTTCTGGAGAAATGTGAGAGAACATCACAGACTGATGAGACGCACAGTTTGTGAACGACGCATTATCTACAACATCAACTAACATGCCCTATATTTCTCTACATCCATCAAGCTTACATATTATAAATATTTCGAAGGCAGATATCACAGAAATAGTCTCAATCAAATTCTCCTTTGAATCCATAGGAGAACGTCTGCTTCCGAAGTACCAGAAGTGTGACAAACTTCTCCCTATTAAGAAGAATAAAGGTAATTCAATTTTAATAAATGTGTAGAACTAAGACACTCTGATAGTATATCATCCCACATTTATGTGTCTTTCAGACATATCACACAATGAAATAGTTTTATTCACTAGTTGGCATTTCGGAAACAATTATTTGCTCATAATCATGTCAACTGTGTTTGAAACGTGATATATCCAATAAAAGATTTAATATGGAAATTTAATTTTAATGCTGAGTTAACCAGCCAATTAAATATTTCACACAACTGATTTAACAATAATTCTGGACATCAACTTTCAAATGCTAATGGATCATTTTAGTGTGATTACGTAGGTAGCATGAGAAAAGAAGAAGTATTAGTTGAGGGAAAAAACTTCCTTAAAATCTCTGCTGTTAGAATCATTTCTAAATATTCATCAGGTCATTCCTGACTACATTAAACATTGAATCCATAAGATGATATAGTTTGATTTCTTCCTGTCGATGTGAACATTTGTTGAAATGAAGCTGTGACAAGCCGATGGAGTGAAAGGATCAGATAGTTAATTAACCACACAATGACGACGAATAAATGTTACACAGTCAGCTATATCATTGCTACTTTGATAGTGTTCACTCATGTTATCCACGAATTGATTTTGTGCTGAATTCACCACCAATATATTTTAGCAATCAGTGAAATCAGAGAACTGATATCTAAAGAAAGATTGAGTGCATCTATGTCTGAGAAGTATAATAGTAAGTTCAGTGAAACGAAATTTCTACTTTTCTTCTCCTCTAATCTCAGTAGACTGAAGTTTTCAAATCCTTTTATTAAGATTACTTTTCTCACAATAGAAATTAGTAAATATGTAGTGAGATATTTATCTCTTTAATTCAAAGTAGATGGCAATATATTCTTGTTTAACGAACAGATTATTTCGAATAATTGTTAGTCAACAACCACTTGCAATTGTCTGCAGATTTTACAATGATCGACACCTGTTGTGTGCGAGATGGCAATTCCACCAGGATGCACAGACATTCCTAGGTGGATCTCGACTCGAAACTGCGACTATGTAGTTCTTGGAGAGTAAACGAATACGAATTGAGAAAATGTCGAAGAGTTACGTTTGGGAGAACGTCTCTCCATTTAATGTAGGAAAGCAATCAGAATCCAGGTTATGCTCTATAGGTGTTTGTGACCATTCACAACGCTTTGTAAAGTGTATCACTGACTATTTAATTAAGTATTTCCAGATCTCCTTCAAGAGAAACTGGTTGGTCTGTTATTATTTTCTAAACACCAATAAGGATCAGTAGTTTCCGTCGTATTTCATTGACTGTGTCAATGTCACAATTTGTACTAACTATGAAAGACTAAATGTGGACTTACACACTAGTTGTAGGAGAAATCTTTATTCAATTTTATTTGTTAAATCTGTTTGAGAAGTTGTGATTTGAAGTGCAGCTCAGAACATTTGGTGACTTCCGTTGATATACTTGCGCATACCACTCTATAAAGTGAAATACAAAATTTTTGTCCTTGAATTATAGTTATCGGTAAAATTTATCACAATATTGCTCTATGGATGCATGTAAGTCAACCTCATCCGTAAAATGGATCACCTGTTTTCTGCGATTATGAAAATAATCATGATAATATGTAGTATGATTTCTATGCCTGTTGTGAATTATCATTGTGGATAATTAGTCTGAAATTGAATTCAATAATGAGACGAGATAACGACTGAGTGTTATTCACTGCATTAGTATTCTAAAAATACGCCACAATATATCGGATGGTGTGAATTAGAAAGATAAACAAACACCTCCTTAATTGAAAGCGTTGTTTGTATTTAACCACAATATGACTTCATAATGGAAACTTTTGCCTTCTCACAACTTAGGAAAACGTATGAAAGTAAATTATCACTTAACATTACAATTACTCATTCTGTTGCTTTTCTCTAATTATTTGTTATTATTTTACTTTAGAGAAAACTAGTTGCACCCAAAAAGTAAAATGGCGACAAATGAAGGAATATGGTCAACATAAAGAGGTTATTGTTGTCTTATTCGCCAACATCTCGACATATTCACTAACTGAGTCAAATGTTTGTTAATTGTACGACGTTTCTTATAAAAAATCGCTTCTCGAAGGCTTTCTCAAAACGCTGTTCATTTTTGCTTAAAATTTCACGTTTCTGTAGTTTTTCTTTAAATATAGTCAATGTAAAGTTAATGTTTTGTACAAATGTGTTGAACAACTTTGATAGCCTCAACCAGTCTGCTTTAATTTCGAAAACACTCAAACAAGCACATTTACTACCCACATGTAAAAACTGGTCTTCAGTATATTCGACGTACAACTTTCTTTGTTTGCGATAACAGCTGCTTACCCAACTGGTGTAGTATTCATGGTAAAGCATTCGACATACACACCGTCCTCTAGCAGTTGCATCATCTAATACGAAATGAATTTTTCGGAGGTCGGTTACAAGTATTCCGCGTAACGGACATGTGTAGTTTATTTCATGGGTAGATGGATAGATAGGTGGGTGGGTAGACAGGTAGATTCTAAACTTGCATTGCGAAACTCAGAGTGAATGAGAAATCTTTGGCTGTGAAGTATAGCACGATTTATTTTGATTAAGAGATTATTCAATTTCGCCGTCAGTCATCCTATCAAAGTAGCCAGCCATAGATGAGGTGACCTACATCCCACCACCTACGAAAATATTTGCAACTAAAGTGATCACGATTCATTTACTGAGTTTCATCAACATAGTTGACTCAGTTCCATTGCGAAATACTAAAGTGAATGAACACAAGATTAGAACCGTGTTTACAGACTGCATCAACTGAAAATGGAAAGAGTGAATAACCAGTGGAAAGAATAAATTAGACGGAATGCTAAAGATTTCATCAATGGAAGGAATTATGAAAGAATAGGGATTAATTCTCCTGAGAGACAAAGCAACACCTTTTTGGACAGCATGGTTGATTTTGTGAATCATGCTGGGATACATCGTCCTGTGTGGCGTTATATATTCCACAGGTGAGAAACGCTTCCACACTTCGAGTATTTCAGGAATTCTATGGCCACAGCTGACGGCACCTTAAACGGCATCGAAATGAATCTACGGGTAGAATAGAAAGGTCAAACTGGATTAACTTAATATTGACTACAAAAACTTGTAGGCGGTCCCTGGATGTCTAAGGCGTTTACATTTCTGTCCAAACGAGTACACATTCGACCAGAATTAAACGTCACTTTGTGTGTCTACTTGGTGTTAATAATACTGTCATCTGCAGAGTCCGTAGTCCAGCCATGCGAGCTCGATACGTCTGAAAATCATTCCCTCAAATAATCACAACTTCACGCTACTGAAATGTACTGTTCGTCAGAACAAACTGCTAAGTAACTGAGTCGTTTTGTGTAATGATTAGGCAGGTAGTTGAGAACATTGGCAATAATATGAATGATAAAGTATAGCATGTCGGCAACAGTCAGTCACCTATAACCGCTGCCTTCGAAAGGTTGAAGGCTGACCCTTGCAACATTTCATTTTTACACAGATTAATTCTCCGGGCCTCTGATGGAGCCTATCAGTCAAATGATTCAATGAAGTGAGCTTCACTTTGATTATATGTGATGAGCAAGGCTAGGGAACCTGTGAATGTCTGAGGTTTCAGACGTCACCTTCCATTACTTTCATCCGGCTCTAAGACCGCCCACAAATAGTCTCTGTCTTTCCCCAACGACCTCATTCCGCCCTCAGACATCCAACACGTAGCATCTGATCTGGGTTCCATGAAACAGCCTGAACGAGATGGTCAGAGTTTAAAAAGGTGTGAACTAAATCAAATAGTTTGTTCAATATTCGACTCCACTATCGTCGCCCCTAAACACTTTAGATTTATTCCTGACGCCCATGAGTCGTTTGTTTGGTTTATACGTTGAGCAGGATTCTTGAGCTAGTGTTTAGAAGCCCACAATATTATTGAACGTGAATTTCTGGAACGAGGCTCCAGTCTCTTAGGTAAGGACTGTTAACACCTTTACTGCGCCGGACGATTAAATGCTTTAGACCTGAATGTGATTGCCACATCTATGAGTTCCCATATACCGTAAGCCTAGAAACAAATTAAAAATTGGCTGGCAAATAGTGGAATAAGTAGATTGCTTGAACTGAGAAAAGTTGCCTGAAGGTGACCGTGTTACTGACCGGAGTAGGCCGAACGGACTTGCCTACCAGAGGTCAACAACAAAGGTGGGTTTCAACTTCGCTACCTTCAGAGTTGGTCACACATGGAATAACTAGCGGGTTGATATAGCCGCCTCTCTGTCATTCGACGACTTCAGAAGAAGGCTGGAATACTACAAAAAGACAGAGGGTCAACGTATAAGAGAAGTGTTTTAGCTCAGGGGCATTGACTCATGGGATGAGAATATTGCATGTCCATTATCTGAAGTGGCACTACATTTATTCGGTTGGTATTAGAGCGTTTCAATAAATAGGCTAAAATATGCCAGCATGGAAATTTTAAACCATTCGCCTAACGTTTGAGCGTAATGCCTTCTTTAATCCATTACATCGATCAGATATCAGTATGAAGCAACATTTTCTGATAAAAGTAAAGCAAATGTGAGTTAGTTCAAGAATATAATGCCACCGGCAATGTGTACATCATAAAAAGACTTTCTAATGCGAAATTTCATTTATAAAGCAAACAAAATTACAACTTATCACTAAACCACCTTGGCAACGGACTGTGACGCTAAAACTGGTGACGATATGTAGTAAAGTCACTCACTTGTCCTATATTTTTCCTTCGAATTTTGTTTTCTCACATATTCTCCACTTTCTTCTCCTCTTGTCTTACTCATTTCATGCACAATTCCTCCTTATTATCCACTCTGTTGCATACCTAATTTCCCAACAATAATCTCTACCTCGCATTTCCTGGGGTGCCTCCTGCTTGTCTGAGAGACTGTTTGAAGAAAGGATAACTGTAAGTTCTCGCATAAACCCGACGCTGAAACAACGCAAACATTCGCATCAAAATAAATTGACGATATTCTTCTAACTGTATTCATTGAAGCTATGGCAGTTAAGACGACAGGTATACACTGAAATCTGCCACACAGTTACACAAATTCTTCAACACAAACTAGAGGTTGCCAAGATTTCACTACTTTTTGCAAGCCAGTTATGGCGATATTGCATATCGAGTACTGAAACTGTGGTGCCAGCCTCTTAGGAGACATTTTTCTTTGTCATGGCCACGACTGAAATCAGGAGATGCAGAGTATCTCAAGAAGTGAACACTACAGTAAGGTTATCGCGGTTACATGCACTTCAGACCAAACAGATAACCTACGCTACATATGTGGTTCAAGTCATCACCACCGAAGAACGGTGATACACTGACTGTCTCAGATGTCTGAATAGTCATGTCATTCTCCACAAGCTTCGCACTTGATGTACCGTCCAAACCATCAAAATAAAGCGGATAAGACGTCATCAAACTAAAACCTTCAGTCTGTTGCTGACTAAAGGTTGCTAAATTCACATTTGTGGTTCCATAATCACTGAGTGTGACTCCGCCTTCAAGTATAAAATTCGAAAACGGTAGGTGCGACTAATTGTACCAAAGCCGTAATACGACTTCATATGGAACTATCCGTAACCGTCATTTCCGCATATTTGCCTCCTCCGCCAAACAAACCTAGTTCGGCTCAGTGTTTCATCAGAGGGTACTGAAAGCGATTCACGCAAGGCAGTATAAAATTCCAAGATAAAAATGGACTGACATCATCCAATCGCAAACGATCAAGCTACCTGTCCACAAACTCCAGTACTACCCGCTAGGAAGGTAACTCCAGTCACACTGAAGACACCCACATCTTCAGTAGGACACCCCTGTTTTAGGACATCTCTGAGCTCTACCAAAGACGTTGCTAGTTTCTCTACGCACTCTGCAGTCGTACAGTAGGAAGTAATTCGACGTAACTACACATCTCCTATTGAACCACAGAGATTTCACACTAAACAGGTCAATAATGATGGTAGTACAAGTTTCTCTATATGAACTGAGGGAAAGGAGGAAACAGACCGATTATTTTGGGATCAATCAATCAGCGCAAACACCGATAATTCGTCCACTAGTCCCCACCCCAGTAGTCGTCTTACAGCTAGGCGAATTGGTGAGGCTTCGTGTCAAGTTTCTCAATATCAGTATAAGGAGACTGAGGAGAGAACTGACTGAAATCAGGCTTCAGTATTCCCACCCTCATCGAGGAATTATAACTCCACCGTGCTTGTAAGAGCGACACGCTGACCCAGGTGGATGTTTCATTATCACTTATGTCGAATGAATATCAATATACTTCCAAAATACATGGCTGTCCTTTGCTGTCGTCAAGATTGAAGTCGGTATAGAAGACACCATCATATTCAGGCGAGACAGGGATAGTTAGGAAGGAACATGGAGTCATCAAATTTGTTATCTAGTAGCTCATATGCATACCGACTGCGAACTGGTAACAAGCCTAACTCCAAGACCAGAAGTGATTTCATTTCACCATCAGCCACAGTATGCACCTATTGAGTGCCACCCACTGACCATCATCCTGTCGAGCAGAGTATAAGGCACACATTGACTGAACCATTACGACATCAAGTAACATGGGTTGTGATCAAATTACTATGGGTGATGATTATGGCACACAATGAACAAACTAAGGTTCCGTCACACAACACTAGGATTGGGAACATGGGTGACCACACTAGACGGGCTAAAGTAGGAAGTCACTGAAACTGAAAAATACTTTGGCTACTGGTGATTCACTCGTAGGCAACGTCCATATCAAAACTCCTCAACTTACTAGCAGTCACACAGTCATAACGTGATACGCAAACGCATTTAGTGGAGGATTTCTTGATGCTGCCTACGTTATAGCAGAATCGACCACCTCAAAATGAGATAACCTGTATCCGACCTTGCATGGCTCACAAACTGAGCAATACTATCGACGGACGGAAGTTGAGCACTGGTGATTATCCATACTGAGATTTCAGAAACCGACCTTAGCTTGTCAGTGGACCTCAGAGTGCATGAACTCCAGGAGGCGTGAATGCATGCCCTGTAACGAAGCATTGGAGAAGTTAGGTAATTCTGCAGATCACTTATGAAAATCAGGAATAACAAAGGATGCAGAATTACTCTTTCAGTTACTCTAGTGGTTGAAATTCTTCATGTAGATTGTTCGAGGTTCACCATCGAAAAATTCCATATCCTACAGACAGGTCTCATTCTAAGACAACGGTGGATCCCCGACTCCCGCCCTGGAGACCTTCCAGAGTAGGACTTCAGGAGAACAGAGCAAAATGCCATTCGTCGGTCTTTGAAAAGCATGTGGAATACTTCTATCAGAGCAGGCTGACATGTTATCCAAAGCTGCCTGAGAATCCAACCGCAGGGTGGATCCTTCTTGAAACGATGTTGGGTTTGTGCAGCGTGCTTTTTGTTTATCATTCGGTAGGTGACTAAAGACTTCAGCTCGGCTAGTACTATGACGTCAGCTGACATAGAATCTGTACAATATGAAAACTATGAGTGTACATAATACGGAACGAATTAAGGTTGTTGAAATAGCATTTTACGAAGTAAGGCGATACTGTTACTTACCAAACTATTTTACTGCCCATCCACGTACTAGATACTTATCAGTTTCTTCATTCTTTGTGCATCCTGCATTGCAAAATAGGTTTCAGCCATCAATTGAGGCCTGCCTAAATCACACGTCCAACTAAATTTCCTATCCATCAAGATGCATAGGTTTTACAGCGTTCCACATTTTTTCAATGATCTTTTTTCATTTCCCTCTTATGTGCTTGCCAGGTACCTGGGTTGTATTCACTTACGGCCAATTTTCTGAAATACACTGGACGATGGAGAGCGTGTGACCCACTAAGGCGACACCATATAATTCGAACTGAACAACAATGAGTTTCAGCATTGTACAATAGTTACTGTATAAATGCACTGCTGTACCTGCATTATCACTTGGCTCGAAGCGAGATTTAATCAGAACTTGTGCTTTTGTTTCTCGAATTTTTCTGAGGTTCATAAGCGGTAAATCTTATCTAAAGTAGAAGAGACTGAATGTAAGAATTCGAGCATTCCACTGCTTTTAGTCCGTTGTCTCCGTATCTTGTTGTTTGTTTACGGATAAATCTAGTAGAACTGTCCAATTAGAAACTTGCTCTAGCTCGGGCGACAATGACTACAACAACCACGAGAAATTGTATTGAAGTTTTCCCAGGATCAAATTAGTCATTGAGTCAAGTACCCAGGCAGTTGATACCTTCGACTTGGGGACTTGACCAGACCATTATTGTTGGCAACTTCAAAATTTAATCACGAAAATTTGGACTTTGGGCCGCAGTAACAACGGAAACAGCAATAGCGTTAGGAGTTCACTTTGGCTTTTTGACCCTAACTCTAACCTGTCTCTAGGCGTAAGCTAACCTTCGTCTTTTTAAGAACCTACTTTCAAATCTACCAGATATACCGTTTATTATCATGATGGTTACTGAGCACTGTTTCCTGTGAATAAACTGTCATTCACCTGATTTCACCAGCCCACTTGCTGTGCGTTCAAAAGCAGTGGTTCGTTTGTACCTCTTCGGTGCATAAAGTTTAACTTTTCCTCTAAGTACTCACACCTGTAGGATGTATACTTTTACCAGAGCTTCCGAAAAAGAGATGTTGAATATCATAACAGGTCTTGATATCTACAAAACCACTAAGAACAGCAAGCGCTTGTAGGCCGTGTATGACAAGCCATTCAAGCTAGATT
This sequence comes from Trichobilharzia szidati, assembly GCA_944472155.2. Classification (NCBI taxonomy): domain Eukaryota; kingdom Metazoa; phylum Platyhelminthes; class Trematoda; order Strigeidida; family Schistosomatidae; genus Trichobilharzia; species Trichobilharzia szidati. Next base: position 30,362,058 of record OX235276.1, on the reverse strand, counting down.
ACTTCCTGACGAAAGACCTCGTGCTGATAGCGAATGTATCACTGGAACCACCAATATGCTTTTGTGACCACGTGATGGCCGTGCTCGACTCAGTCAATGAGAGACGGTTAACCAAGTCTAACTTTCCTACCTAGCACTGCTATGGTAAAGTAAACTTGATCGGATTGCAGAAACTTTGGCATTTCTGTTTTGGCCACAAAAGTGACATTCGACAACAGCGAAAGAACCACAACCCTTAAAATCGGGAAACGTTGTTTGAAAAGCGCAGAAAAATACGTATTTAAAAGCAAGAAGACGGGGTTATGATCATGAAGACTGCTAAGGAGTGAGTTAGGCCACTTTCCAATATGATTTATCTCTGAAAGTAACGAAACTTTGGTCATGTGAATTTTGAAAGACTGAAAGCCCAAAAGTTAACCAATTGCACGTAAAACGATAAGCCGAAGGGAAAATGAGGACATGATAAACCTACACGGGTGGATGAGGCAACCCAACTCAGAGCCAACTAGAATACGGGGAGTACAAAATTATGTGACAATTTTCTCCTCATGAACAAGTTTTCATTCTGAATATTCTTCAAGGGAATAAGCAAATCAGGAGAAAATGACACGTAATTAAAGATGATGTGAATAAAATCAAGTCTGTGGAACTCAGGGCGAGCTTTATCAATATGCTGAACAGAGAATTTCATTGAGACTTCTAGTTCGTGAGAATACTGACTACTAACACACCTTGAAATGTTGTTGTTGTGTGTACCAATTGTTTGTTTTTTGTATAGGCAGAGAGGTACTATTCAAGGCGTGGTAAAATTTTCCGCTCCTCTAACTAGTCATTCTCTTACTGTTCCATATTACCAGGTTCCACCGAAGCAGGTGAAGAAATACGTATTCGCAGGTAAAATGCTTGCTTATCATCAAGGTGTTGGGTGGTACGCTAATGGCAGTTTCTCGACAGGTTTCCTACTCTCCTTACCTAGATTTAACATGTTTTCTGTGTACCAGGGTTTCGTGTAGAAAGTTGAAATTCGAAGCCCGATATAGATGTACCACTCACTATTTCAGTACAGAAACCAAAGGCGGTCAACACATGAAATATCACGTAGTCATGCTCTAGTGGGCAAAGTAACCATGGCAATTGCATTGCAATCAGGAGATCGACGGAATAGTCACTTTCCTACACCATGACATTCGTGTCGTAATGTTTTCAGAACACAACAACCTGCTTACGCCTAGTATATTCAGGTCTTAGTCTAGTTCAACAATCCATAAATTATTGCGTAGTGTTTATGTTCATCGTTTTGAATATCTGTCACTTTATATGTTTCTGTGAAGCAAAATATGTTGAATCGTGTTATTTGTGAAGTCCTTGTCAAAAAATATTGAGTCAGGTGGAAAGTATGAACATGTTGATTGGAGTTTAGAAGTTAAGTTGAGTCAAAATAGAGAACTCGAACAGTTTAATTCACTTAATTGAAGCAAACAATTTCTACACCCAGTAAGGAACAAAGAAGCCGGAATTCTATGCCCAGTGATATTACTCTACTACAAACACTCACTGGTACACACATATTCAGATCAAACGAATATTTATTGAATCAACCACAATAAAAACTGGTAAGATTTTCAGGTGTAACTCACTACATTTTTCTAGTGAATTTTCGCAATACGTCTGTGAAAAATGTGATTGGAAGTAATATAGTATAGCTATTTATTTCGCCTGATCTGCATACTTCCTAATATTAAATGAAAATGTTAGTGTGTATTAAGACGCGAAATTCGCAATTTTGTAGGAGTTTTGATTGAACATAGTCATTCCCTGAAAAGTATTTGCAAGTAGCGAATTTATAAACTGGTAATAAGATTGGAGAAATTTCTGGAATGATAATGTCTTGCACTACTCAAATCTCCCTCCAATTTTTTTCGTTTATCTCAAAAACATTGCAGTATAATCTACAAGTATGAAGCAGAACACCATAAATGGAGTTGAACGACTAGAACATCTGTAGGAGGTGCACAAATTTTTGATGTTTTCATAGGTTTATTCCAAATCAAATTGAATCCTGTTGACAGTGGATCAACTCTGAAGATGCAGCATCCAAAAATGAAACATTTACGAGAAAATCCACTTCATAACTTGCAGTAAATCTTACCAAATAGAGAATATTGGTATGGTGACGTAAATCGTTTTTCTACTTCAACTGTGTGAATATCCATAACACCTGTAGACTATACAATAAGATTCAGTGTGCCATTCTATCAAATCAGAAATATATACTAGGCTAATTAATTATTCAGAAGCAAAAATCAAAGCTTTTATTTTGTGTACTTCAACAGTAGGTCAGGACTATTTGAATTCACGGCGACACCAGTATTCCTTCGGATAACCAAGACTATGAATCATCTGCAAATATAACCGAAATGCAAAATATGTTTTATCATAATGAATCAGTCAACGACCTCCTTCAGTGATCTCTTTTGACATTTAAGCAGACAAAACAGAAGACGTTTCACAACACTTCCAGTTAAATAATTTGGAACCTGGATGTGTAGCGATTGTAACATTTCACGATTTGTATATCTTTGGTATTGTTATTTTTCTTTCAGGTACTCCTTACGATTGGAATTTGCTTCAAGAACTTTCGAGAGCGTTTTGTCATTTGTCGGCATAAATGATCTCTGTTGAGATTTGCTCAAGATTTGTAAATTGTCTTTATATAGCTACTCCACAGTTTACTAGATTTGCAGGGAAATACACACTTTATCATGGACTAAGCTATTTGAGATCATACTGCACTTTCACCTGAACCTAACCTCTGAAACGTCAGTATTCAATTCATGAACCAAATGATTATTGTTGTACTAACGTGCAACTGGACTAATGATACTTAATCTGTATACGATATGAATATAAAAACAAAGAATTCAACGGAGAAAATTCTCTTTTCAACGATTTCATTTTCAATGAACGAAATATTCCCATATTGAGTCATAAGAAAAAGGCACAAACGGCGAAGAAAATTTTCTTTTCAACGAAGTTATCATCAAGCTGTACTGTCGTATACATATGGCTTTTAAGAAATTAGATCAAAGGTGTAAATACACGAAAAAATAAAAGTAATATGAAATGTGATTAAAATGTCTGTGATTATAATCACAGTTAAATGTCAAGTACTAAAACTATTAGTGTCATTTACAGATGTTTGAAAGGGGTGCATAATTATAGCATTAGTAGCCTAACATAAAATGTTACATAACAGATGTGGAATTTGATGAGATAGAATTCCATACTGTGAAAGGAAATCTGGATTTAGAATTGCAAGTGAGACAAGCGGAAACAATTCAGAGTAAGAGCAGTAATAATAATAAGAAAAAGACTTAAACAGAGAAGAAAATTTTCTTTTCGACGATTCCATTTTCATAGCTGTACTACCGTATAAATATATGGATTACAATAGACAATAATCATCAATTTTGTGTTCAATATAGTCTACAAAGTCCGGCAAGGTATGCCGAAAGGGACACGAGTGCATTTGCTTTGTATAGCACAGGCTTTGACAATACATAACATAAAGCCAGAACTTTACGTACAAAAACAATTCATACGATCTCTTTCATTACCATGGTCCTGATGTTACTATGTAATGCACATAACAACTTTGTTATCCTTCTTTATTCCATGTTAAATTTTTGTTTTGTTTAATTTTACTGTATTTTATTCTATTCCAACATTTTATCTAGTCTACTATTTTGACAACATTTCACTTATCCTATGTTTCCATCATATTCACACTAACAGGTGTACTTTATTTTCCGATCATCCATTTCCCAGTTGAAAAAATTTGGGCATTGGTTATATGACATTAATTGTAACAAAGATTTTTTGTATTTCCCAATCAATGAAAGACAAAACCATATTGTTTTTACTGACGTTTCGCTATTTAATGTCAATAGCTTTATCAAAGTATCAAAGAATTTACAAAATCTCAGCCTATATATAACAACTTAAACATCGTTCCTCAGCATGCGGTCATTTTTCCGTTGTCAATTTGGCCAGTTGGTAAAGATGATGATGATGATACTTTTGTAGTGCTAAAACGAGATCTACACAGTTCATTCTTGGAAAGAATAAACTGTGTACCTCCCAGAATCCAGTTTTCAGTTTCAATTTTGTAACCCGATTCTATAGCGTGTAGACCTATGGCTGATAAATTTTGAAGCTTTTCTAGTTCAAGCGGATTTCTCGGTGGTCGAACAGATGCTCTACGGTGTTCATTTCTTCTGATTTTGATTTCTCGAGATGTATGTCCGATATATATGGCATCACATTCCAAGTATTTTACTTTATAGACACAACAGGATAGAGGATCTTTGAGGATTTGGTCTTTTATATGGACAAGGTTGTTTCGCACTGTGTCTGATGTTATGAAGAAAACTCTGATGTCAAGCTTATTGAGTACTCTTCTGATATCGTCTGATGTCTCTGCTCTATATGAAATGACAACTGTTGAGGTCCATGTTTTCGGAATACGTTTTCGACCATACTTAATGTCAGTGTTGATTTTGTTGATGAAGTTCTGTGGGTAGTTGTTTTGCTTGAGGGTTTGATAATTCTTCTTTTTCTTTCTCATCAGTTATCAAGAAGTGTGTTCACCTAAGGAAACTTGAAACAACTGACACCTCGTCGATGATGTGGTGTGATGATCCGAAGTCTAAATATTTGTTGGAGTGGGTTTTCTTCCTGAATATGAATACACTAAAATGTCCGTCTCCCCTCCTCTTAACCAGGCAGTTTAGAAATGGTAGTTCACCGGGGTCTGATTCTGTTTTCGAAGGAAACTGGATTCTGGGAGGTACACAGTTTATTCTTTCCAAGAATGAACTGTGTAGATCTCGTTTTAGCACTACAAAAGTATCATCATCATCATCTTTACCAACTGGCCAAATTGACAACGGAAAAATGACCGCATGCTGAGGAACGATGTTTAAGTTGTTATATATAGGCTGAGATTTTGTAAATTCTTTGATACTTTGATAAAGCTATTGACATTAAATAGCGAAACGTCAGTAAAAACAATATGGTTTTGTCTTTCATTGATTGGGAAATACAAAAAATCTTTGTTACAATTAATGTCATATAACCAATGCCCAAATTTTTTTCAAACTGATAAAAGTGAATTTGTTTTGGACATATATAACTTAATTAAAAAAGGGATTACTTTATCGAAGCATAAATGTAACTTCTATAATTATCGTATTTTCAGCGTACGTTGTCTACAGAGTGGAATTATTCCTAAGTCTCTATGAGTGAAACCCCCTTAATATTAGCACAAATCTGCAAATCATACCTCCAAATAAATTTTACAAAAAAATATACATAACTACAATATCAAATTTGAATCTTATCGAGCGAGAATCAAAAATATAGACGACTGTCTGACAATACTTGTTACAATCCATATATACGAATCCTTTCAAAAATTGTTTAATGAACGAGAAGTGTGTTTTCATAATGTCACGAAAAGAAGACAAATACAAACATTTTTGAAACTGGAAGAAAAGAAACAACCACAGAAAATTTCAACAATTGATACGAAGAATATTAGAGCCATACACAACATTTCAGACAAGATACTTACCGAAAATGAAATCTCATTACTGCAGAAAGGTTTGAACTGCAATATTACTAGAAAGCCATTATCGGTCCAGGAAATAGCACCTATGATTGAACCTGCTCTGCAACAATTCACCAATGAAGAACCACAATCTGTTCGTCAAAAGATATCTCAAATATTAATGACACAACGAAACATAGTATCTAATCTCACCAAACAAGAATATGAAGCCTTAAGAAATTTGAAAAGAGATAAACGCATCGTTATAACTAGAGCCGACAAGGGAAACGTGACTGTGATAATGAACAGGACTGATTATGAAAAGAAGGCGATTGAACACATATCCAAAGGACCATACTTACTCATTGAAGGAAATAAGAAATCTGCCGAATTCAACAAAATGAAATTAAATACCAACAGACTCCTTCAAGAAATGAAACTCAAAATTGGAAATTCTCTCTGGTTTAAAATAAACCCAAAATCGTATGTACCTTCAAGATTCTACGGTCAACCAAAGATACATAAACCCACAGTTCCATTAAGACCAACAATAGATTTTACCAACTTACCGACATACAACCTCTCCAAATATTTATTTTCGATACTACAACCACTGCAAAAAGACACTCAAAATATTGTAAAATATTACCCACTTGTTTTGGGAACTATAGGTTGACTTCTGTTTATGCAGTTATTCATTCACATATCTAATCAATTGTAAATTATAATCCTATGAACCAATATTAGTGCACTTTAGTATTTCCACTCAGTGTCAAACTTTAACATACACGTACATACAAGAAGACTGATTGTTACTATCTAGTGCAATTCATCCATAAATATATATATACGAATGTACAGCCATGAAAATGAAATCGTCGAAAAGAGAATTTTCTCCGCTGAATTCTTTGTTTTTATATCTCAATGGGGATTAATAAGATGTAAATATTACAGTATATCTCTCAGTTTCACTGCTTAATAATGCATTTTAATCTCAATGGAAAGTATAATTCATTTACACTGAATTAAAAATTACGCAGATATATGGAATTAAAATGCTTGTACGAGATCGGCACAGCTGCCCAGATTGCAAACAAAATGAAAAGATACAGAATTCAAGTATTGGGAATATGTGAAAGCCGATGGAACCGGAATGGACTCACCAAATTGTCAACGGGCGAGTCAGTGATCTACTCCAATCACCCAGAAGATAACCACTCGCACACCGAGAGCGTGGCTATCATGATGTCACCAACGGCAACGAAGTCCCTGATGCAATGGGAGGCGATCTCGCCCAGGATGATGACCGCCAGATTCAACTCCAAAGGAAGGAAAGTGTCAGTTATACAGTGCTATGCGCCGAAAAACAATGCAGACCTCGAAAAGAAAGAAGAATTCTACAGACAACTACAGGCAACAATGGACAATACTCCAGCTGGTGACATCAAAATACTAATGGGAGACATGAACGCCAAACTGGGACCAGACAACACAGGAAGGGAACTCATCATGGGTGGAGAAGCTCTCGGAGAAATGAATGAAAATGGAGAACTCTTCGCCGAATTCTGCGCCTTCAATGAACTAGTGACTGGTGGCAGCGTATACAAACACAAGGATATCCACAAGGCCACATGGGTGTCACCAGATGGGCGAACCAAAAACCAAATTGACTTCATCTCAATCTCAAGGAAGTGGAGGCGCAGCCTGCTAGACACAAAAGTAAGAAGAGGAGAAGACGTTGGCTCAGACCACTATCTCGTACAAGGGACAATTCAAATCCAATTAAAAGCTTTCAGAGAATCAGGACCTGCAGATAGACCATAAACCAAGTTCAAAACTCAGAAACTGAAGGACCAGGACACAAAGGACATCTTCACTGCAATCATAAAGGACAAAGCCGAGACACAAACCAACACTAGCGAACAGGTCAGTGTCGAAAAGCACTGGAACAACTTGAAAACAGTGTGGAGTCAAACCTGCATGGAAAATCTGGGCAGAAAGAAGAGACAGGACAAACAATGGCTCACTACGGACACTTGGAGACTGATAGAAGAGAGAAGGATGGTGAAACAAAAGATTCTCCAGTGCACCGACGAGCAACAAAAACAGGATTTGAATGCAAAATACAAGACACTGAACAAAAGAGTAAAGAAGAGTGCCAGAGAAGACAAAAAAAAAGTATTATGAAACCATGGTAAGTGAAGCAGAACAAGCTGCAGGCAGAGGAGACCTCGCAACACTCTACCAAACTACTAGGTACCTATCGGGCAAACGTTTGACACAAATCAAGCCGGTGGAGGATGACAATGGAAAGTCACTCACCAAAGAAGTGGAGCAAAGGAAACACTAGTCTGAACGCTTCAAAAGACTCCTAAATCGACCACCATATACAAAGCGCCCAACAATACCAACAACGGAGACGGAGCTACCAGTGAACACCAACCCCCCGACGAAATCAGAAGTCCTGAAGGAAATCAAGATGCATAAAGCTGGAAAAGCAGCAGGACTAGATGGAATCCAAGCAGAAGCGTTGAAAATTGACCCAGAGACAACAGCGGACTTGATGACGCCACTACTGGAGAAGGTGTGGAAAGAAGGCAAAGTACCTGAGGATTGGAAGAAAGGATACTTATTCAAACTACCAAAGAAAAGAGACTTAAGTCAATGCAAGAACTGGCGCGGAATTATGCTCCTGTCCATCCCAAGCAAAATACTAAGCCGCATCATCCTGGAGAGAATCAAACATGCCCTGGATATAAAACTTCGACCGGAACAGGCTGGATTCAGGAGAAACAACTCATGCATTGATCAGATCGCCACATTACGGATCATCATTGAACAAAGCCTGGAATGGCAGTCACCTCTCTATCTCAACTTCATCGACTTTGAAAAGGCCTTTGACAGCGTCGATCGAGAGGTGCTTTGGCAACTACTTCGCTACTACGGTGTAGCACCGACAATTATACATCTCATCCAACAGCTGTACGACAATGCTGCATGCCAAGTAATCCACAACGGGAAACTTACGAAACCCTTCGAAGTGAAGATGAGAGTAAGACAAGGTTGCCTACTATCACCAATGATTTTCCTGATTGCGGGCAATGAGGAAACAGGCATAAAATGGACTCACACAAAGAACTTGGAGGATCTGGACTTCGCCGATGATATATGTCTGATTTCCCACAAACTGCAAGATATGCAAGCGAAAAGCAACAAGTTGGCAGAAGAGGCATCAAAGATATGACTTCAGGTGAACATAGAGAAAACAGAGGTGATGAAAATTCCTGGCCAACACCACCAACAGCAACAACAACAACTGACAACAATCAGCATAAATGGAAGGAACCTGAAAGAAACAACCTCTTTTACCTACCTGCGAAGCATCGTTTCAACTACAAGCGGAACTGACGAGGATATCAAAGCAAGAATCGGAAAAGCAAGACAAGCTTTCACTACTCTCAAGTCTGTGTGGAGGTCAACAACACTCAGCGTCAAAAATAAGATCCGGATTTTCAACTCCAATGTGAAGTCAGTGCTACTATACGGATCAGAGACTTGCACTGCGCGTCATAAAGAGCATCTCAAACAAACTACAGACCTTCATTAACAGTTGTCTTCGCTCAATACTCAAGATCAGATGGCCAGCCAGAAAAGATCAGCAACAGGGTTCTTTGGGAGCGAACCAACCAAGAACCGATTGTGAAACAAATAGGCAGGAAGAAATGGAGGTGGATTGGCCACAGTCTAAGGAAGCCATCAAGTAACATCACTAGACAAACCATTGCTCGAGTGGAACCCGAAAGGGAAGCGGCGAGTTGGTCGTCAATGCAAGGGCAACTTGGAAGAGGTCGTGTGAAGAGGAGATGACAACGTGTGAGCAGACATGGAGACAGGTGAAGACTCTAGCAGAGAACCGAACGCAATGGAGACTCACTGTTGAAGCCCTATGTTCCTGTAGGAATTAAAGGATACAATAATAATAATAATAATAAATGCTTGTACTTGAAATGACTGTCGACATACACATATGTGAGTGAACATTCATAAACAGACCAATTAATGTATAAAAGTGCTGAATTCCTGGATAAGACATATTCGTTACTCATTCGTAATTCATCTTCATAAATTAACTGGCACAGTAAACTCTGATGAGACACTTGAAAAAAGATTAGTAAGTAATAACACCCTCTTCTGTAGTACTATGTCATGGGTTTTCCATCCTTTATGCAATAGTGATTTCACACAATAAATCTCATAATCTTTGACATTGTAAGATTCAAAAGCTCAGGTTTCGATGCCCCAATATTCTAGTGATTATCAAGACGATGACGATGATTTCAACGACATGTCATCAGAAGTGAATTACTTTCAAGTGAGTGGAATGTCGTGGAACACTAGCAGTTGTAAGAGGAAAATAAAGATACGCTTCTCTGTGACTATATCTATGTTGTTCTTGATAACAAGTGCTACATGAGCACATTTATGTTAAATCTGAAGTCGAGGTGGATCCAATGTTTAATTTCACCTGAATACTGCCATTTGTTGAAACTCTCTGAACTTACAGAACAACAGGAAATGGGAAGAAACAATAGATATATTGAAGTTCAAATAATTCGGATTTATTTTCACGTGTCTTATTTGTATAAGTGTCACTGGTTCAGCCGTAAAATGCTCGCCAACCCCTCATGCGGTATAGGGATCGGTCTCTGGCTGACACTCGTAAACCTCACCAAGCCCATAGTAAGGCCGGTAAAGAGTGAAGGTTAGGCGTAAGGCTAGCAAACTCACTGCTATCGAAAATACTAAGCTCTAGCTTAAAGCCCTATGTTCCACTTAGAACATCAGGGAATAAAATAAATGAAAAATAACTTATTTGTATTGAATCGGTATTGAGACATTGTGTGATTCGCAGTCATTATGCAGTGAATGAAGTGTTAAGGTGATCAGTTTTTATTTGCAAATTTGAAAAGAAGATTTGATAATGTACAACTTGCTTGGTGACTAAATCAGTTACCTTACAAACAGTCAGGTACAATCCTCATTGAATTCACATTCAGTATATAACAGAGAAAGATTTGAATAACTTTTGAGCATGCTTTGCAGTCATCATGAAAGAATGACAGCTTGTTTAATTTCAACCTGTAATAACATCTTCGCATAATCTTCCATAACTCACCTTTGGAAGTGCAACCCGTAATTTGCATATGCAGCTTGTGAATAACGAGAAATAAGACATCCTAGAAATCTAGATCCAGTGGGGTTGTAATGTTGGTCAAACATTTCTCCTTCATTGCACTTCTCATGGTCAGCAGCATAATTCAGTTCACTACAGTTTGAAAGTCAGTCAGTCAGTGATAGAAGAAGTCCTCTTCTTGTCCCTGTGGGCACTACAAGCAATTCGCCGAGACTTCCTTTGTGAACTACTTGGCAATAGGCATCACCACATGGCAGTTGAATGAGTGTATAAATATGTCGAAATTTTATTGCAAAATTTCAACGAAAGTGAAATGAGTAATTCCACCGTTTCGCTCGGTGAACTGATCTTTAGGTAAATTAATCGAAATTCAAATAACAGAGGTCATATTACAGTCTATTTTGTGTTCCGTTTCTATCAAGTACGGTGCAATCGCCGATCTGTTTTCTAGCTTCTTCAAGTCTGCAGAGGTCTTTGGAATCACCTTTATAGATATTTTATGCTCCTTTACTCTTATATTTACCTGTCAGGAAACTTCTGCACATATGAGAAAGGTTTTGGTTTGTATAAAGAAAGACTGACTGGAGAAGCCCTACATATGTGGATAAATCCCAAAAGTTTGAACAGCAGTGAAAACATTATTTTAGTTGGTGTATGGTAAGTCCTGATTAATAAATAATAACGGATATGTATCACTGATCAGTCATACTGGATCTACATTATTGGTTGTCTGTATCTCCTTATGGAGAGGCTAGTAAATGATTTACAATCATTGCCGCATACACATACGCACACTACTGTATACCACAATACATATATTTTTTTTCATGAACTTTAGTCAAACGTAATCACTAAAATCCATATGCAAAAGTACACACTGTTTACGGTGTTTAAAAAAAGCAGACTTTGATAAAGCTATTAGCATTCAATAGCAAAATGTCAGTAAAAACAATATCGTTTTGTTTTTCATTCATTGAGAAATACAAAAACCTTCATTATGATGAAAGCAGACTAATATCTGGAGGTCTGAAGTCGAATTTTGACCAAAGTTCATGCAAATTTGTTTTTTATTATTATTTTTTGCTTGTTCCATGACCCATAAGATTAAACTAAGTTTTTAATAACAAAAGATGTATTATATATGTAAAACTCTCTTATTTTAATTTCGATTAATTCCTTCTACACTTGATTCATTTCGGGCGAATTCTTTTCTGTACACTGTTTAACTACTTCGCTTGCAGTGGGAAGGAGCAGTAATCCTCACTACTTCATGCATCAACAGGTTTATTAAAATTTTTATGTCCTCATCTGAGGTCATGTTCACTGTTACTCGTGATTTCCCTCAGATTTCTTCTCTCAGTCTATATTTTGTTCATGTCTATAGCACTGATTAACTTTCCTTCCTTTCGAGTTTGATAGGGTTTTCGTGATGCTGAAGAAGATTAATTCGAATTACATAAAGCCTATGAGGTCGTTAGTAACATCACTATAGCTACACACTCAGTGTGCTCTCAGTTGTCGACTAGTTGTCATTAGCACATAATTGAATAACTAGTCAAAAATATGAACAGTTCACTGCAAATCAGTTCGCACTGACTGTCTCATAGCACGTTTATGCCTTATCTTCTCAAGTGTTATTGAATCTAAGCGACTCTCACAACCCACCTCAAACATACGAGTAGTTTTATAAGGTATGATATTTATCATAATGTCGGTGGTTCTCTTCTGCCTCAGTTGACAACAGCTTACGTTGATGCTTATGATTGTAGGCATCCTGAGATGATTTTGGGCTTGTCGAATCGTTGGAAATAGAGATGCTCATTACTGAAAAATTAAGTTTTCTTGGTTAAGATCAGGCAAAATAAGGTGTAAACGACCTTGTCATACCTAAATGCTGTAATGAGAATTTGAACGGTCGTTTCCGCACACCTGGTTACAAAGGATGGCTACTTCGAATAACTCTAAATAAAATGATTCTTATACAACTGTATGCAGTTAAATATTTAAGGCTATCTTAATGAAGACCCTCACGGTAAAGTTTCGAAGAGAACATTACTTCTAGGTTTACTCTGTTATGCGATTAAATGACGGAAAATCGCGCAACCAGCCATAATGAAATTCATAAAACAATGACTGCGGAGTAAGGAAATCTACGAAGGTGGGGTGGGATGGATAAACTGTTTGAATAAAAGCATAATACGTAAATGAAAGTGTTGATAGGAGAGATAACAAGGACATTATTAACAGCACTGAAATACAGTGTATGTTTGACATAAATCAACATATATTGTTTGAACTTTGAAGGGGAATCATCTCCTTATAGGAAGCATGTAAACAAAGTAAATTAGAAACGGTTGATGATTGGCCATCGTCAAACTGGGTTTTTCATCTATGCGGACTCTTTTCGCGTTTTCAAATGAGACCATCAGTCAACCAACGTGACCTGGAAAACATTCCAACCTGTCTTTCTCCATGATTAATTCAATTTAGTCTATTTGCTTATCGGTCTTATATATCCCAAAATAATTTCAATAGTATATATGTCCCCTATATATGGAGAGTATTAAGCTAACCAGTTCTACCGAAATTTTATGAATTCCTTAAATCCTGCTTTATTAAACTTTATTGCTTGTTTTAAATTCGTATCGGGAAATAAATGTTTTCAACCAACAAACAAGTGACAAATTAGAACTGAACATGAGTTAAATGTAAATTTAACACTTGTTCATAATAATTCTTATATTCAGCAATGTTTGATTTCGTACTGCAAATTTCATGAAGATGCTTCATGCTCTCAGAAGAGACTAACATTCTCCAGCTTGTTCGAAATGTTTTACCCAAATACATCGCGCAACTCAGACAAATTACGTCTTCTTATTGATTTGACTATATTCAGCTTCATTCATCAAATACGCGTTTTAAATTTATAGTAAAATGTCAGCTAATTGGCCGTATATTTATGCGGTGAGAATTAAGTTGACATCATTGTTTAAAGGTGCCTTTTTTATTCTCTTGAATCATGAGTTTTTCAAAATATTAGACAATTCAGATCAGAGTAACTGGTTGGAATATTGATTTTTACTAGAGTATGAACGTCTAGAGCTTTGGATCAAAGTTTAAAGAATGAATTGGATATAATAAAGTATAATTATATTTCAATAGTTTACACATAATGATAAGTTTTGTTATTAGTAATATTTCGAAATATTACCAATAACAAAACTTATCATTGTGTGTAAACTATTGAAATATAATTATACTTTATTTGATCTAATCAAACTTTTTACTGATATGAGTTGGATATATATATATATATATATATGTATATATATAGTTATAATATTTTTATTTGACTTGCTATCCAGACCACTTCAATCAGAAGTAAGTACTGCCTTTTCCATGATTTGTCGTTATTGTCATCTCCTGATTCAACAGAATGTGTTCACGAGGCTTCATACAGTCACAGATTACAGGTTAACTTATATGCCTGTATATCATGCCGCGTTCACTATCGATGGATGAAGATATATGGAAATAATCACTTTTGAATCATCATATATGTTTCGTAGAATACTGACATTGCGTAGAAAGATCCTATCGCTTATACATACATGTAAAATTTCTCAGTACTGTTGTAGTAGGCAGTGATTTTATTGTGAGCACGCTTTCTAAATATGAACCAGGTAAACTAGCACTGTCGCTAAAAAAAATTAATGTTTATGCTTCTTATTTTCGAATGAAAGCATCATCCACCCAAAACTATATTTATGAAACAAATTACGGTGATGTCATTCCCAGTATGAAAGAAGTACCTGAACTATTACATGTTCAAATAATAATCAACTAACTTGTCTTAAATTAGGCATAATAGATAATCAGGCCTGACGACTAACTGAATTATCCAAATTTGAGAAATCTTTATTTCGACATCATCATAAATAGCACTTATTAACCCATCATGTGAAAACGTGCTCGACTATACAAGTGTAAATGATCTACCATTGTTATTTGTATTACCAAGAACATCGATTTAACCTAACAGTGATATTGGATTTGTTATTGTTTAGATCAGCAAAACATTTCCGATGGATTGGCTGCTCCTAGTAGCAATATTTACCATGTGAGTTCCACATTCTGAGATATTTTAGACAATATCATTATTACAACATGATTATCAATAGCTTAATGTTGGTGATGAGTGAAGACAAACCCGAAAATGGCCCTAATAAACCTTGAGTAATACAATGAACAGACTGAATTCAGCTTCGAAATTCAGTGGAATCCAGGTTTCAATTAATGTTCTTGAAATGGCTTTATTCTCCATTAGAATTTTCACTTAACTGAAGGAGTTTTAATGAAAGAAATAGCAAATAATTAAGAAACAACAATAGTTTCCTTGATTTTATGACACATCTTTGGTGTCAAGCATTCGCACCACTGATAGGGATAAAGAGAGAGAAGTCTGCTCTAATGGACACTCTTGAAAATCTACCGATACCTTTTAATCTGCTACGCTGTACGTTACACAACAAAGTGGATCTGTAGACTGATAATGAAGACTTATTTATCCAAAACAGAGGAAATATACACCAGATATATATAAGTAAAATGGTGCATTAATCCGAGGTATGAAATAATGTGACTGCCAGCAATAAATTCTCTTTGATACTTCATTCAGGGAACAGTTCCATTTTAACTTGTGGTACATTACACCAAAATATAGTGTGCGAACATAAACCCCTGCATAATTTGACTCGAACTGATATGCTTCTATCACTGACATTCAATATGCAAAATTTTTTTCCTTTTAGAGCAGTCATTGTGGCCCTTAGTTTAATGCAGTTCTTCGAATTCAGAAGTAAATACATAGTTTCATGCTCATTCATCGGAATATTGGTAAGTTCTTGAGAGAATGGAAATGGTGAGCTGAAATTGTTTACTCATGATCGTTTGTTGTCTATTGCACCATTTTTATGTAAGTGAGGACAGACCAGGAAATATGCTGAAATTGGCCACTTTTATTCAAAGTGGTCCATAGTATACGTGGCTTGTGATACATTTGCTGAATACATTTGCCTCACTCAGTAAATTTAGAGTTGAGAAAAATGGTTCAAAGTGCTTATCCAACCGAGAGGTATTTCATAATGAAGCAAGTGTCACTAAGCTTACCTATCTGGCTTATTTCAAAGGTACTCATCGAAAGGAAATTAGTCTGGATGACAAGCAGTTCTAAAATAAAATCAGTCAGCATCATTTAACGACAGAACGCCTTCTCCTGGATAAATCCTACACCTACAAGTGGTTGGTCAGTAGTCGGAATAGCTATAGGATTTCATACGCAATTTGAACACGGGATGAGACTTGTCTGAGCTAAGGTAATGACTTTTTAAAAATTCATGTGAAAACACACGTACAAGTTTTCATTGCGCGAAACATTGATCCACGCTGTTATCCTGATCACCCGCAATATCAAGTTTACTAGTAGTCAGTAATTTTAACGCCTATATTATTCCATATCTTAATGTCAGTAGCGGTCAAATGAAATGGTAATAATTAACTACCGTGGGGATAGTTTTGGTGCCATTTGATCTGAAATTACAGTGACACTTAAATTTATTGAATACAACTTAATTTAATACCGTTTTTTTAATTTTAAATTTATTCTGTAAACAGCTTATGCTATTTTCATCAGATATATGTTTGGTGGTTTGCAAAGAATCTAAAATATCCTGTTGGTTTTTAATTGGCTTCATATTTTTGGAAGATATATTAGCAATTATTTTCTGTTATATAACGAAAAGACTGAAAGCAAATGTGGTAATCGCATTGGCAGTTTCAGCATTGGTTTGTCTTGCTATTCCTACAATTTCAAGTATTGTAAATTGCAAACAGGTATGCGAATTGAAGTAAAAAACCTGAAATGCTGCGTACCAACATTTATTCCTGTAATCACTAGAACTGTTGGATTAGTTGCATAACTCACAAAATTCCACTCATTCTCTAATCTTTACAACCTTGAAATTTAACGAATTACATTAGAGTGAAATAATCAAAGTCAACTAGTGAATAAATTCAACAGAGAAATAAATATTGAAATGCACTTTAACACACTATTTACTTTCCACATACACATTAGTTTCCTCTTTTGATCTACTACTTCGAAGTCTGACCAATACAGTCAGAGGTCTTACGCAAATTAAATTAATATTTAGGAACCATAAAATTCTCAATATATCCAAAACACAAGAAATGAAACTATCTATAAGAGGATAGAATTTTCATACTGTTATAATAACACTTCGTCATAGGATTATGTGGTTTGATGATAACATAGTGGTACAACATTATGTAGTGATGACTTTTCAAGCATAGTGTGTTTCCCATAGACATATCAAGGGACTCATATGATCTTCACAATTTATTTACAATATTCAACTTTTCCACGTAGTCTTATTTTAATGGTAGTGATATTTTTTACATCTCTGGTATCGGTGTTGCGTCTTCTAATAGTGTTAAACAATAGTATTTTTGAAATTTGCAGTGGGCATTGTTTGTTAATTAAAACAATTTAGTTAATTTCATACGCTGTAACGATTTTGAGTTTGGACTCATCGGTCATTTTAAAAGTGAGAATCACTTGGATTGGCGAAGCGATTTGCCTCAACGAGATCTGAATTAACTACCCTAGCTTGATATGTGACTACATGCAGCTGAAGATGATCATTTAACAGCATGAGACAAGAAGGTAGCAATGAAATTGACTACAACATCGTAGATGTACGGACTGATAACTGAAAATTCACTTGTCAACATAACTGAGAAGGGGTGATTTGATACCTGTCTCGGATATCTGGAGAACTCCAGTAGCCCTATGGTGTCTGAGTAAGGAGATTCGAAATCTAAAAAATTCAGAAATGCTCACTAATCGAGTGGATAAGTGTGCAAATCATGACACTGTTCCTTCCTGAAATGCGACTGAAACGGCAAGTCCTAATACTGAAATCAGTTGAAGTCAATCACTCACACGTGGTTTTGAAATGAATACACAGCAATACATGTCAGTGATAAATTTGTGCATTGCAGACTAGATCAGTTTAATCACATTCATATTTCAATAGTTGTTAACACACACAAAGATAATTGTTTTTATATTTTGGTAATATTTCAAGAAAAATTACTGCCCTGGTGTAATTGTTTTTCAATTAAAAAAATATTACCAAAATAGGAGAAACTTATCATCGTGTGTAAATAACTATTGAAAAATGAATATAATTAATTTAACACGACTATACAAACTTCATTTCGAAATGAATACATGGTAATACATCTTGTTTTATTATTTTATTTTATTTTGATTACAGCTTGATGCCACACCGTATTTTCAGTACAAGTATGGCATTTTCAGCATGGATATCGGTAGCCCAAATTTTGCAAGCCAATCATAGACATCGGGTGTGCGTTGGTAGGGGATCGAACCCCGGACCATCTGCATGGTCGGCGAGAGTCCTAACCACTGTGCCACCGACGCAGTCGTAGGTGTAAGACTGTAAGGGATTTTGTCATATTTCTACATCCTGTGTGTGATATGGTATGCTTGAATTTCACATCGAACCATCGTGCCGGTATCCCGAATAAATCGTGAGGACTTTACAAACAGGAAGGAAATACAAATAAGAAGTATGCCAAATTATATACATATATTAAGCCATACTGCATTGTGTTTATCAGGATACATTTCATTGATAATTACTGCATCATTGTAATTCCAGGAAATCGTGCTGACGCTATCCACAATTAAGATGGAAGACTGTTCCTCATGTTCCAACCACAGAATTATTCTAGTTAAAATTCCCTTCACAGTGCTGAAATTTACTACAAAGCAAAGGCAACTTGAAATGTACATACGAAATCATGAAACTCATCTTTTCAAATGTCTTTCACTATTTACTTGGTTAGAAAGATGAATGTTTATAAGACTCAACATTTTTTTTTCAGGATATTTGCAAATTTGTGATGGGTGGCTTTTTCAACACTGCTGCGAATTTGGTGAGTTCGGACTAATTTGCTTTCTCTAATTTGCTAAAGGAAATATCAGGGTGAAATTATTTTTGATCATTTTTGACAAAATTTCATATTAAACGCGTCATTATCTAATAATGTGTACAATCACTTGTTGTCAAGATAGAAAGTTAACCAGCTGACATGAAAGTCACTAGAATACTAAACATTCATGTTGTCGTTCTATTTTTCTTTCCTCAGATAGCAGTGGTTTTGATAAACTTGCTCAAATGAGGCTGCCAACAGATACCTTTGTTACAGAGTGTTTTATTATATAACGTGTCTGTAATTTGGAATTCTCTTATTACTATCATTTGTGCATGTTGACCGTTGAATGTATGACTGTTAACGTTTAAAAACCTTAATAAATAAAGTATTAATGCGACAAAATATCCGCTTCTATTTGCGTATAGCACGTTTATTGAGGAAAAGATGTTTTTCGAATTCTCACTTTTTCATGCATCTCCACATTTCGCATACCACAGATCACACAATATTATACTGATACACTGACGTTACTCATGTACTCGTTTCAGCATGTATACATGTAGATTGAACAACTAATCACATCTTATTATCGTAGTGATCTTTGTTAATATTCTTTGCACTAATTTCAATTTTTGATTTTTAATTGTACCAGTCAAGTTCATCTCAATTTATAACTTAGTCGACATTTAATTGGTGGATAGTGACTAACGGGGGAATCAAGGATGCGCATTTCGTCCTAATTGGGACTCGTCATCTGGATGTGCCTGTATTCCTCAGTGAGTGATGATGTTCCCACCGACGAAATGCGCATCCTGGATTCCACTACTAGTCACAATCTACCAATTAACTTCCAATTATATGCCCAGACACCGTCGAAGCATCTGCACAAGAAGCCGACATGTCAACCTGAGACCGAGCACTTCCGTCTAATCAGTCGACGGGAAAATCTATAATTGAATTAAATTAGTTGGCATTTATTCCGCAAAATTAAGAAATTGAAACGTTATTGATATGCGTTTACATCCATCATCAATATTTACCTTAAAATTCATTGTCTCACACGTTGTCCCGTATATTCACGTTTGCATACAAAATCGTAAAGGTGTAAATCAAGGGTTTCCAAACTTTACATTTAATTCCCCATTGCCTGTGATAGATGGTGGCTAAAACGTGAATTCAGAAATCATGATTTTAACGGCTCTTTACTCGTTAACTTTGAGCGACTGTATCTCAGTTGGCATTGCTTTTCTAATAACAACCACATATCCAGAGAGTAAGAGTCTTTGGAGTGACGCAATGTTATATCGACGACACTGATAAATGGATAATGTATGAAACAAATGATACTGAGGAAGATTTAAAGATTTAACTTAATGTACAAAATGACGGCGTACTCTAAAATCTATGCAAACATTCATCATGATAATTTGGAAGAATCGACTTACGCTAGGTATCATCGGTCGATCACGTTGTATGTAGTAAGTGGATCACTTAACGCATATGATTTTCTTTTCAGGAATCCAGCTCGTTCAGTGTGAAGCTTGACACCTGGATAATCTTTCAGTCTTTCCAGATTGAGACGACTTAATATTTTGCTTGGCGTGGACAACAGTAGAATTCCGAGCCAATTCTTGAAGAGGCTGAAGTCGCCCTTCTTTGGTAGTTTGAAAAGGTAGCCTTGCATCTAACCAGGAGGAACCTTTCTTTCCAAACTTTTATCAGTAGTGGCGTGAGCTTATCACTAGAAAAGATAGTGAAAGAACTATTTACCAAAAATGAAGAAGAAAGAATATAAGGCATCCATACCCCCGAAAATCAAAATAATCGCCATATAAACTCCAATGCACAGAAAAAACACAAAGAGTAATGTACAAGATTCTGAATGAAAACATCAAAATCACAATGGGTGATATGAGTGTCAGTTGGTGCAGACAACACTGAAACAAAACTAACTCACCATCAGTCGGGGAGCGCTTGGTGAAATGAATGGAAACGGCGAACTCTTCACAGACTAATGTACCTCCAGTGTCTTACGGATTTGCGACAGTGTCTACAAGATCAAGGATATGAAAAAGCGATGTGGATTTCACCAGTTGGACACACCGAAAATCAGATTGACTTCATCGCCTTCTCGAAACAGTGTAGACTCAGCCTGCTAGACACAAAACTAATAAGAGGAGTAAATGTTGTCATGGACCATTATCTAGTGCAGCTAACTTTCGGAGTCAATTCTAGTTCGACACTCAGAAACTGAAGGTTGACACCACTAAGGACACTTTTATGGCAGCCATCAGAAGTAATTTGGAGACATTATTTAAAATCGCTGAGGAAAACTGAGTGGATAAACACCAGAATTCACTGAAAGTGACGTTCAAGGGAAACTTCATGGCCGTCTTAAGATGAAACATTAGGAAAGACAAGGAATGGTTTTCGACGGATATATGGGATCTTATAGACACAAGACGAGTGGTGAAATAAAAACTGAATCAGTGTACGAAAGAGGATATTAATTTCAGTGCGCAAGAAGTGAAGACGAGTGCTAGGAAAGACAAAAGAGAATTCTACGAAACACCGGCAACTGTAATGGAAAGAGACTGCAGGTGAGAGAAACCTCAGAACATCATCTGAGATAACTAGACAGCTAACAAGGCTGAAATTCCTATTCTCTTTTGTTCAGTATCTGGGAAAGATGAACACAAAAGCAGCCAATG
Source organism: Trichobilharzia szidati (assembly GCA_944472155.2). Taxonomy (NCBI): domain Eukaryota; kingdom Metazoa; phylum Platyhelminthes; class Trematoda; order Strigeidida; family Schistosomatidae; genus Trichobilharzia; species Trichobilharzia szidati. Next base: position 30,340,496 of record OX235276.1, on the reverse strand, counting down.
TAAGATAGCGAAGCAAAGCTAATTAACAATAAGAAGAAAATTAAACAGAAGGCTGATCACTTCAAAGAACTCTCGAACCGACCACGAGCTATAGCTGGTCCAGAATTATTGCCATCACCAGCAGACCTGCCATTTAGTATCGATCCTTAGACTAAACCAGAAGTCTTCGATGTCATGAAAGTACTGAGACCTAGTTAGGGGGGAAGAAAGATCAGACGGAATACTTATGAAACACTCAGAACGGATTCAGAGACCCCAGAGAATATCTTCACTCCAACGTTGAACAAAGTTTAGAAGTAACGAAAGGTGCCTATTGACTGAAAGGAATGCTACCAGAGTAAAGCAAATTACACCTTTGCAAAATCTGGTCCTGAATCATGCTGATTTCAACATCCGGCCGAATTTTATGTGGCATTATCCGGAACAGACTACAAGATGCTCTGGATAAAAAGCTCTGCTATCACGTAAAGACAACTGTGCGCGAGTCATATTTCTGCGCTACTTAACTTCACCGAAAAGACTATAAAACAGCAGTCAAATCTCTGCCCCAAACTAATCGCTTTTGAAGAGGCTTTTAACAGCACTGGCTGCGAAATGATTTGGGATCTCCTTCAAATCTCTGAAGTCAAGAAAGACGTAGGACTAGGTTGCCCATTACCACAGAAGACATCCATGATTACGGTAGAGTGCATCATGCGATAGACCTTAAAGATAAATTCTACAGTAGTACTTTAGGTCGACAGAAAAACTCTTAAAGTATTGGATTTTTTGGATGATTTTTGTGCAATATAACAAGGATTTAAGGGTTTGCATTCGAAAATCATTAAGTTGACAGCAGAAGGATAAAAAGAGGACTCTAAGTATATAGAAATATGACATCGGCACTAAGGCTACTTAACCAATGATGACAATAGGCATCAATCACCACCGACGCCAGAAATCTAAGTGAAGTCATCTCCTTCATTTTCAACAACACTATCAAGTCAGTCCTTTTATATAGTTCACAGGATTGTCTCACGCATCAGCGACCGCATTCACAAAAGAAATCCGCAGATACTCATGAACAGTTGCTTTCGCTCCATAGGGGATATAAAATCTCAGGCCTGGAAGGATAAGCAACATACACTGTCTAATGGAACCCGATAAGGAAACGCCGATTTGGGCGTCAGAGGAAATCGTAGGAGGATATGAGATTCTATGGGCAAAAGTTGGTCCAACTAAAGAATACTGTAGAGAACAGGAAGTAATGGAGAAGTGCTGCTGAGACCCGATATTTCACCCGAATTGCAACGGAATAATAGTACTAATAATACAATTTCACTATATAAATAATAGAAGTGTATGAACAAAACTGGAGGTCTAGTTGGTGCATCCATATGACGATGAGCAATAAATTATGCTGCAAACATCATTAGTAATAATGTTGTATCACTCTCTGCTTCTGTCAAATAAAATTATTCTTTGATTGAATTATACACCACCACAGAACACAAGTTATTTTCTTATATCAATGAAGCTACTGATGGATTGATATGAACACCTAAATACTTTTCATTTCAACCAGAGGTGTTGGATACTCCATATCTCTGACCAGAATCCAAGTTATCTGAACGGATTTGGATCCGTCAGCTGAGATAACTTGGGTACACCAGTGATAAGATCAACTGTGAACAAGAGAAACTGCCATCTGGTGTTAAGACCACTTCCGTATGGACATGATATGAGTGATATCAAACTACTCGTATAACTCTATTAGTAGTATATAACGCTGTGAAACATTTATATTTCAAAAGACGAAATGGTTATCGAAGACTAGATCGGAGATTATCACCTAAGCATTGCTGAATCAGCCACCAGAATGAACTTTTGCTGATTTAGCTACAGACAACTACCAGTGAACATCAAACAGCTCTCCAACACTAACAGAGGTCTTGAATCACATAAAGCTAATGAAAGTCGGAAAGTCAGATGGACTAGGTAGAATTCCACCTAAAGTAATTAAAACATACCCGGAGATTCCGAAGGTTACGAAGCAAGGGAAGGTAGCTTCGGATTGGAAAACATTCTGTATTTTCTATAAACTCGTGAGATTAACTAGCAGATACCATGACGCCATTTCGCCTGTTTCCGTGATAATCATTATTAGTAAGAAGTAGATCACATAATGTGATCTGAACAATTTCGGTTTCCAAAGGAGGCAGTTGTGAATTACCACCTCGAAACGTTTAATTGGTACATAAATTGCATCATATATATTACCAGTTCATTCAAGTATCTTGTCAATATCCAGGTGGTTTCAAATGATTTTGGCTTTCTCAGTTGAGTCAGTCAGGGTACACAATTGATCTTGATACCAGTTGTGTGGTAAGACCATCCAGTGTGGAGAACAGTACTGTTCAGCAAGCCACCGTTATTTAATAATAATAATAATAGTAGCTCAACGCAGTGGACATTTTTCACGAAAGGATGAGAAATCGGTTTCAGAAATCTGAAAATATTAGTGTAAACTGAGCGAAATTATCAGATACCAAAGCGCAGCGTATGCTACAGAGACAAAACGTTTGATATAGTTGTTACAGGATGCAATGGAACTATACTCGGCCATTTAGAATATGTTTCGAAACTGGACTAGTGCACACAACTTGAAGAAATTAATTTCATTCTTCTAGTATACGAATGTAATGAATGATGACACTGTGTAAGGTGACAAGAATGAACACCCATAGGAGGAACATTGAAGAATCCAATCATGCAACGTGTTATTAATAACCTGAACTTCAGTTATCACAAGTAACTGAGCTGAATTCACTTCCATTCTACCCACATTTGAATGGTGACAAGAATTCGAATCAGACAGCTTCCAAACTACCTGTTTAGCACTCTTCCATTTGAGCTAAAGGTTCGTTCATCATTTCGGCACAATTATCAGGGGTAGTGAATATCGAGCTCCCATGTGATAATGATGGCCTGATTGAACACCATGGTTACTGAAAATGAAACCGAAATATTTTACTGAATCCATGTGACATGTACATTTGTTCTTAGATGGATGCTGAATATTGATAATTCAGATAACAGAATAGCATCAGATTTACTATTGATTGTGAAAATCCCGTCGTTTATGTACAAAAGAAGACTAGATTGTTTGACAGACACTGTACACATTTCATGTGCTGGTTCTCACCAGTTGGTAAACGTTAGGTGTTGGCCGGCGACAGACAGGTGATTTGGGTTGATTGTGAACAGACCTCTGGAAGTGTGTTCAAATTTGGCTTGCCAGAAGTGATTCACAAGATCGGTCCCTGTATAAACTTTATCAGCATCGATGCACATAAGCAGGTCTTCAAGTATTAGTGGGTTAACATATTTATCCAGAGCTGGATCACTTATTCCATCTCTATTGACGAGTGATACTTCAAAATGCATTTCATGAAAGACTATTACTGTTGTAATAGAAAAGATCTATCTTTTTCAGCTTAGGATAATCTGTTGATGCCTGATCTATTGAAACCACAGAACGTCAGTCCACAAAGAAAAACACTATCTCGCATGTTTTCGCTAACACTGGCAAATAAGCAATTGATCAAAAATGACTCACAGGTTGATATGATTACTATTTTAGGGGCGGACTGTTTAGGATACTGATACGATTTAAGCTTTCATTGCTTTTATTTCAGTGATTTAATATTCTTCATTAAATACAGAATATTCAGTTGAAAAATTATCGACTACTTAATTGCAAAATATCAGTAGAATATGTATGGAAATTGTTTAATAGTACTGTTACAGTTAATGATTTCTAAAGTAAAAAGAGTGAGATTCCTCCACAGCAGCACTTCAACTATTCAATGTCAGTGGACAATGGTTGAAATGAATCAAACAGCAAATTGCAATTTTACTGCACAGTTGTCAATTTCAATAGTGTTGTCCATTTCATTCTAAGAGATTAAATGCTCTTCTTGAAATAAATGCAGAATATTCTCTTGATGATAGATGTTTCTTGACGATTTTTAGTGTACTTAAATCAAATTAAGCAGCAATATATTTCTGAAGACTGTTTTGAATCACTACTTCTATCAACAGTTAATGATTTCTTATGTAATAAAGAATTTGGAATTTCTCTATACCAGCATTTCTACTATTCAGCTTCAACAGGCAATCTTTGAAGATGATTAAAGTTGGAATTTGAACTTTTATTCTATAGCTTAAAGGAGTTGTCAACTGTCATTCACAGTCACTAAGTGAAGCAGAGTTCTGGTTAATTTTGAGCAACCATGTGGCAAAATAATTTAACAGAATTTCTTTCAGTGTTAATTTGGCATGAAGGAGTGTGTAAATCCACACCAGAGTCCTACATATTATCACGTCAACGATCTATCAGCTAATTTACAGGATTAGCTGAGTATGAAGCTATCATTTGACTGGAAATACTGAGACTCGTTTATGACACGGTCTGGGGTCGGAATGTGCACGGCATGAATAGTAACCTGAGAGGAATCAACAACGGAGTTAATGAGGCTGGGATAAATCGGCGAACAGTGTCAACTGGTATGATACAGGAGAAGAAGGAAAAAGACAGTCTACATAACAGAATCATTAGGTGTAACACGAACAGGCATTACGCTCTCTCAGAGCTCAGAACATTTTGATATAAATTCACTGTTAGGCCTAAGTGTTTTCATCAGCAAAAGGATCATGGTTTGCCCTTTTATTGTGCGAACACCAACGAGGTGACGTTCGATTTTGTTACGACGTATTTCAAGAAAAAATCAACTTCGACTGGCTAGGCAGCCGGCCAGAAATAACCCTTCCGTGATGAAAACCATGGAGAAATTACTGACAGATGATAATGAAGAGTTTTCGGGATAAAAAGATACATTTTGGTGAATAAAATGCTTATCATGTTTTTCAAAACTTGATTATCCATGTACCCTGACCTGCGCATTATGTAAATCCTGAATTTTATTGAATTTCACTACTGAAATATTCATGTAATCACATTGTTTTCACTGATCTCATTATCAGTCACCTCGAGATTTATATTTCGTTTCTAAAAACACGAGAAATGCCAATGCTAAATACGTGTTCATTCTGGTGAAAATATCAAGCAATATCGCAGTATATATTTTCTCTTAGGTGTTAGGTGGCCTGCTTATACCTTGGGCTACCAAAATTTCCCCTCATTTATATTGCATCTGATTACTCGGATCTATTTTATTTTAATTATTCAATTGTGTCCAAATCATATTACTTACTCTAGCGATTATTCAAAATGTTTCTGACCGCATGATTTACACATTTCTTATAAACTTAGGAAAAAGAATTATAGCGGGTGGCAGAGAGGCTTAAATTGTACTACAGTGCATCAGATGACTGTTCCTGTGGTTATGAGCACAAATTGCAGGTCATCATCGAACAATATTAATTACTTAGATGCTCTATTATGTTCAAATATTTATCAAAATACAGTTGTAATAACGATTCAAGAGACTTGGCTCCACAATTCATTTGACGACAATTAAAGTCTCCCTAAATGGTTTCGCTATGTACAGACAAGACCGATGCAGTTCAAGGAAAAGCGAGGTGGTGTTGCTACTTTTAGGACAAGATATATAAGCGAACAATATTGCTTTCAATTAGATCTTCTTCAGGCTTTACTCTAATTTACATAGATTTATATATAAGAAATTTAACCAATGAAGGTGATTTTGTGGATCAAATAATAATAATTTGAATAAGGCACTTAGAAGGCAAATTTCGCGAGATGATATCATTTCGTAGTTTCTTTACAACCGCTTTACAACTAAAATGGTTAACAATAATAAAATAAAGATCATGACAATTACCCAGTTATTAAAAAAAAAGTACATACTAACAACCAATCATATTTAAATAGGTCAAGTAGTCCATGGTAGGCTAAGGTTGAAATCTATTGATTTTTGTACACACAGTTTAGGCTGTATGTGGTTAATCTAAAGTGCTTCCATCACCTTCAATAACCTTGAATTAGAGTTATGTGAAATAATTGCGAAAGTCATTAATATTGATTTTGTGACCTGACATTAATAAGTGTTTTGCAATGGATGATGCTGGATTTCTATTCAGATTAATCGCGTTGGAATTTTCTATATGATTTGGTAGCTATTTCGGAACATGTTCTTTTCGACGACATTGAAACATTCTATTGGTTCTACCTATATAGTTGCCACCGCAGCTGCGTGTGAACTTGCAGATACAGTTTGAAGTAGAGTTCACAGAATTCCGTCCTTTAATCGTAATTACAATTACAATCGAAAATGTTCTGGATGTGAGAAAAAGACATGCGGCGTAGAATGTGCGTTTGATGGCTGATAATAATAATAATAACAATAATGTGGTAAATCTTTTGAACTTAGTTAATAACGTTGATTATAACGATAACAAAATATTGATAATAAGGTTTATGCAAGTGGCGATAAGAATAACAAAAGTAGTAATATGTGTATATGTAGACAATTCAATAAATAAATTAGGTCAAATCTTAAAAGTTACGTAATACTGTAGGTGAAGTGAACAGATAACCCGAGTTCAAATAGATATCATAAAAGTATGAAGGAGAGGGTTTAGAATGGAATTCACGTAGGCCAAGGGAGAGAAAAAGGTAGAACAGACTTTTTTTGTATGCAAAGACTAGGATTGTTCTCTCAGATTCACATACCTTCGGCTATTAATTCCCAGTGGTCTGTTGTCAGCAACGTCTGCTTTAAATTCTCAAATGATAATACTGACTGTATAACTGTTAAATGTTTACCTAAACACCTGTCTAAGTACAACATCATTTTTATCAGGAACATTTATGTCGCACCTTGTTGCAGTCCCCCAGAACTATCTATGTTTGTTGATGAATTCTCTATTTTCACTGCCGCCTCTTTTGATAACTGTGTCCATAGTAACAGGAGATTTTAATTCTTGTAACTGCAGTCTTCTTACATTGCTAGGTTGATAGAATGTTGTTAACATTCCCACTCGACTGGATATTTCGCTTGATCTTGTATTGACAAATGACTCCAGAATATACGAAGGTCGTAAAAGAGCCCCACTGTTTAACTCTGATCATTGTGTTGTACGAGTTTTACCCAAAATTTATGGAGAGTTACAGAAGAGAGCTTTCTCATACTTGTCCAAGAAAATTGTGCACAGATGTTACTCTTAAAAGAAAATGCTTAGAATCTTATAAGTATGCTCAATGACACAAGTTGGTATTTGTTAAGTGAAGACTCTCTTGATGACACTATCCCAAATATTACATGTTATCTCAAATTTTGTCTTGACACCTGTTGTTCAAGAGAAAAACTTTTAATCAGATATGGCCGTTTCTCCTTCCCTCAACATAAAAAGTCTCGCGGGAAAAAGGAAATGTTATATAAAATGAAGGATAACATTGGTTTGAAAAGAATTGCTATCCTAACCAAGTCTGAAATGAGGAGGTTGAATTCAATCTATAAGCAGAAGTTTATATCCTGTAAAAGCGCCTCTAATATATAGAAACTTTTCAAAGAAATTACTGGTGGTAAGCAGGTAAACAGTATTCCTTGTTCATTTGATGCGCAGTCTCAAACAAGTCTTTCATACATTCGTTCACAAATGCCATCCCTTTTAGTGTCACAGGTGCAAATGAAAGCTACTCTCCTGGTCTCAACACAAATGGAGTTCTGAAGTGACCCCATTGCTGAACCCTTCTGAAAGCCTAGGTCCAGACAGTGCGTCTAGCGTCATACTTAAAAAATGGGCAGATACCACACGTTATCCTCTCATGGACATATTTCATGAATCGTTTTCCAGAAATGTCGTGCCAGCCGTTTGGAAAGTCATCAAAATTGTGCCTATACCTAAGTCATCTACTGGAACATGTATCAAATATAGACCAATTGCTATAACCTCTCCTTTTCTAAAAACTATGGAGAAGTTACGCTCACTAAATCTTCAACCTTCAATTAAAGCCTTTAACTATCCCAAGCAATTTCCCTACAAACATAGTAGAAGTACTTTAGATGCAGCTGCAGTCTTGCATCATAACATTTTCTGCAGTTTAGACAAGGATGCTAAATTTGATCGCTGCACCTTCCTAGAAGTTAAGTATAATGGATTAATAGTTTCTTCTGACCTATCATGGTCTTCCCATGTCTTAGCTATTTCTAAAATATAGATCGTCTGGCTTTTTATATTAAGAAATTGAAGCACTCAGACATAATTCAACCCCTCCTCTTACAGTTTGTCAACTCGTGCATCTTACCTATTCTTCTTTACTGTCCACTCTTATTCTATCCTGGATTGCTTAAAAAAGACTATGTCATACTTCGTAGAACTCTGAAGACTGACTGTCAGTAGGGCGAGTGGTATCCCATTGGGCCATATCGTTGACGTTGTCAATGATAAGCACTCGATGTCATGCAACAAATTTGCTAAAGGGATTTTGTCAGACTGTGAGCAACCACTCTACCTGCAGTTCCAACCTTGTGTCTCCTCAGGTAAAACAAGAAGTCTTTTCAGAAGACTTTATGCATATACGTCTAAGTATAAAAACTACACTATACCATATTTGGCACGTATTTTATGTGATGAAAATAGTGTCAGGCATGAACTAACTAAATAACTAACTAACCTTCTTTGAACTGGTAAGTAAACTATTTTCTCCATCCTTATTCCCCCAGGCTTTATTGTTATTATTCTTATATTTATCTACTTATGAATTTTTAGTTCTTATTTATTTTCTCATAAATGTAAACATTATTCAAGCTGTGTTATAACTGTTAATTTTGTCTTTCCCCTCACCATACTATGTCAACCGAACATTAAATTCAATAATCTATAAAATGCTGAAATTTCCAAACTGGATCGACAATACCATTTGAAACAAACCCACTGTTATTAATGTCATTATATTTATTATTATCATTGTTTACTTCAAATATTTTTGACCTTATACCATAAATTTGGACAGATTCCTCTGGTTAATTTTATTTTAATTTTGAACTGTTAATAAAATTTAATGATGCACATGCATCGCTCATTTTCACTTGTGAAGAAGAACATGATATCAGACTACATTTCCTTGACGTCCAATTGAGCAGAAGAGAGGATGGTTCACTCAAGAGAGATGTCTATAGAAAACCTACATCTGTAGGACAATATACACACTTCCTCAGTTTTGTACCAATCCGATACAAAATCAATTTGGTCATATGCCTCACGAAAAGAGCAAGATGTATCTGTACAGATAACTCTCGAGAAGATGAGTAAGGATACATTCAAAATACGCTGGTCCAAATGAGTTATCCTAGTAGATTTGTAAGGAGACACATGAACACCAGGTACAATAAAGAGAAACTGACAACAGTTAAAAAGAAACAACTGTTCATGAAATTGCAATTTAATGGGGATGTGTCTAGCGAAGTCTTACATCTGAGATTATCGAGAGCGATAAAACCGACTTATACTGACGCCACCCTTTGTTTGTCATTTTCAGCCGACCAATTATGATTGCTCAAGCGAAAGACAAGCTACCTAGCTGTGCCACTTCTATGTGTACCTATAAATTTAGTTGCTCCTGTGGACAGAGCTATATAGGGCGAACAACTAGACAGCTTAACAAACGCATTAATTAGCATCTTCCTTCATGGTTCGGAAAATGTCAAATAAAATCTATAAGAAGTTCTATTTTGGCTCATTTGATTGATAATGGTCACCAAGTGGACAAAAATAGTGCCTTCAAAGTTATCCATCGCATTCCATCGAGCCTTTCGAACAGAATTCGAACCCGTCTTTTACAAATAGCCGAAGCTACGGGAATCCGAGAGAACAATCCTAGTCTTTGCATACAAAAGAAGTTTGTTCTACCTTTGTCTCTCCCTTGGCCTACGTGAATTCCATTCTAAACCCTCCCACCCTTTCTTATTTTCCATCTCCTTCGTACTTTTATGATATTTATTTGAACTCTGATTATCTGTCCACTTCACCTACAGTTAGGCGTAGATTGATATGTAAGAAAATGAGTCCAGTCGATGAGGATGTGATGGTGAATCGATTGAGATTATGAGGACACGTGTCGCGTATGCCATGCCACCGCCTTCTTCGGTGAACACTGTCGGTAGATGAGCAATATATTTATAAACCACTGACAGGTCGACGCAGAAGAACATGAGGAAACTCCGTTTGTTAAGTCAGAAAATGCCATTTCCGAATGACTGATTCACAGAAATTGAAATAAATCAGAAAATGTCAACAGCTTTATGCTGGAAGCTTTGGTGCACATACCGAAAACGCTTTTCAACTGTCGACTAAAAACGTATCCTGAATCAACTAACTTTCAAGTGAAACTCAGCCGTATCATTGAAATTCTTTCATTTACAGGGAAGGTGTCTTCAAGTATGTACACCGGAACGCATATCACTCTGATTTGTCAGACTACACGACCATGACGGTATTAATACAACCGTTAAATGCACTTCATCTTAGCAACTAAATACACACGTTGCATTAGCAGTGTTTAGGGAAAACGCAAATACCTCACAATAATACGTACCTATCATTAGATAAACTGAGTCAAGATTTTTCATGTAAGCATAAAAACAAATTAAAAATGTGTTTTTTCAAACATACACACACACAAGACAAAATTCCACACTTTTCTGATTACTTGAATGCATGTCAGTGAAATCGTATGTTATAAGTGAATTCCTTTACAACTTTCCCAGTTGTCAACCGAACATTCACTAGTCGTATTTGCTATTATAAATTCTCAGCCAAATTCCTGTTACAGTGTATCACACCACTTTCACTTACATAAATGGCTGGAAGTAGCACTGTTCGTCTTTATGACCATGGCAAACTCCATGCCCTGGAGTTTCTTCGTTTTCGTCTTCCTTCTCAAATTATCCTTACGAAAGTGTGAATATAAAAGCCGATAGAAAGTTACACATAGTTATCATAGCACTTGTATGTTTGATAAAATAAACCTTTCACTGTTATCTGTAATGCAAATATTGATCGAAGTGATTTGATTACGAGCAATAAATTGTGCTCAAAACGTCACCAATAAATACTACTGCATAACACTGTGATATTTTATCAAAATAAATTTTACACATAAAGGAATTATACTAACCACAGTGTACAAGTTTTATTCTTCTACTCGTCACATCACTTGAATTTTATGTTTTAATCATGTTATTTTTCTCCACCTCTAAATTTCCAAATATCTCGGTGTCATATGACTAGATGAACATCCTGATTAGACGCTTCTTTGAATATGAATGTAAGATGATTATTTGTCGTAAAATTATCAATATTCCCTTGCACCAGCTTTTTCTAGGTCATTGGAATTACGTTAATTTTAATTCACTGAATTCTCACATAGACCATTCATCTTTACTTCCTCATCAGCCAACCGGGACACATGTAAGAATACAGAGTGTATCTTTATCCTTTCTGATTGTGGATTTTATTTGTCAATGGTGAATGCCTCAAAAGTTAAAAAATATCTTTTCTGTGGATATTAATAGTAGCTGTGCAGCAATCATAAACTTCCTTTTGAATAACTTGATACGCTTATGTACACAATAAATTTGTATAATATTTCCTTCTGGTTACATTATTTATTTATGTGATAAGGGTGCAAATGCTCTATAGTTTTCATTCTAACCAGTATGCACCTACACTTTAGGTCTTGATACCTAATGAACACAGTATAGCGACCTACACTGCAGCACCTAAATATGCCTGTGTTTGATAAAAAAAAGGTTGTTTGAAGTTTCTGGTGTTCGTGTGTGGCTTGAACACAATCATGTCACGAATTCTCTTCCACTGAACGCTATGAAAGCATTATTCGGTGGATAAGAAGTAAGATCCGTATTCCTATATTTCAGCTTTCGCCTAATAAAGTCAACAGTGATATCTGTCTCCTTTACTGGTTTCAGGGGTGTTGCTAACTTTCCTTGGTAATTTACCTGTTCTACTTATTTCTGTGCTTTCTGTAAGGCAGTGGCATTACCTGAATACAAACAGCACCTAATCCTGAGCATTTAAGATTCAAGTCAAAATCTTATGGTATTTGCTTTCTAACATCGTCTGCTTAATGTTTCAGGCAGTGTATGTTGTAAACAAAGTGTTATATGCCACAAATTTATTCAAATTCTAATAGGAAGTTAGCTAGTTCTCCAAAACACCTCCTAATAGGTGATAGTGTAATTTGCTGTTAGATAAGATATAGAGTGCTAAGCTAAGACGATAGAAACTGTTGAAGACATATGGTGGCGTTATATCCCTCAGTATGACGGGACCAAAATATATCAAGGAAAGGTAATATTCAGTGGCCTCCTAACTACTTATCTCAAGTGAATCATTGCATTTTCACTGGAAATCCATTGGTATCAGGCTGGAGCACCCTAAAATCTCTTTCTCTACTGTATGCATCAGTTTCGGACTTGTATGTATCTCCTTATTTTTAGCTGTTCCTTCCCAAATTTGGCTTTGCTCAAGTAAAATCACCTCCCTCACTACAGCTAGAAATACAAGGTGAACTGGATCTAATGGGAAATCTGTGGTCGTATCTACAGACAGAACCTTAAAAACGAGGTCTGTGGAGTCCTCAAAAATAAACTTACCCAACTTTTACTACTATGTGAGAAATGAACATATTGTACATTACTTTGTTTTAACCAGAATCTCTGTACTTTGTACTTAACCTCGTGTTTTGAATGAAAATATAGTCCTGCTTACAACTCTCCGTCTTCTCCACCATCTCAACTGCCATCGGCCAATTCTAATTACTTATCTTCTATTGCAAAATTTCGCAGGGACGCCGTAATTCCTCCCTACGTTACCTTGGTCGACCTCTGGCAATATCCATATGGTTTACAGTTTACAATTTATTTAGGATAGTAGGCTATATGCCTGTGTTAATCCTTTCGATTTGTTACACACAGGAGGTCCAGTCTCGCCTTGAATGAATCAACGGATGGCGCTGATACGACGTGTTCCGGTAGGGAGTTCCAATGGTTCACAATCCGATGCGAAAAACGGATCTCCAGACGCAGACGATTCGACCGTGGTTTTTGAACCTTGAGGTGATGTCCTCGCAATTGGTTGGTGCCAGAAGGAAGAAATAAATTAGATAAATTTGCTCCAAAATCATTTCTTAGGATACGGTATGCTAGTATTAGGTCACCCCTAAGTCGTCTGTATGACAGTGGAAATAAACCCAGTCGACTTAACCTCTCTTCATATGAGAGGGTTGAGAAACCCTTTATCAGCTTAGTTCCTACTCTTTGCACCCTTTCTAATAAGTCTATTTCGTGTTTGAAACACGGGCTCGCTGCCTGGATCCCATATTCCAAATGAGGTCTGATATAAGTCGGATATAATATACGAAATATTTCAGCGTCAAAATTCGCAAAAGCTTTGCGTATGGCCCATAATATTCGAAAACCCTTAGTGGCTGCAGCTCTACAGTTTGTTGCTGTTTTCAAGTCATGCTGCACAACCACTCCCAAGTCCTTGTACTCAGTGACCACTGAAAAAGTAATGCCATTCATTGAGTAATTGTGCACGTGACTATGAGATACATGCATAACTACACTCTTGCTTAAGTTAATCTCCAAGGCCTAGTGCTTACACCAATCACTTAACAAGTTTAAATCTTCCTGCAAAGCAAGTTGATCACTGTCATCGTGTAAAGCCCTCCATATCTTGATGTCGTCAGCAAACAGTAAGCAGGATGACCTAACTACCGATGGAATCTCATTAACATAAATCAGGAAAAGAAGTGGGCCTAGAATTGTACCCTGAGGAACGCCACTCTTAACCGATTCCCATGTTGATAAAACCCCGTTAACTCGTACTCTTTGTCTTCTGTCCTTTAGAAAGTCTTGAATCCAGTCGGCAACCACTTTATTGATTCCCATACTACCTAATTTTACTAGAAGACCTGAATGAGAAACCCTGTCAAACGCCTTGCTAAGGCCGATGAATATGGCATCCACCGGTATATTAGCATCAGCTGAGCTTGCCCAACTTTCTCTGGCCAAAAGAAGGTTGGTCAAGCAAGAATGACCTGCTCTAAAACCATGCTGTTCCACAGCGAAAAGTTTGTTCCCTTCAATGAACTGAATGATAGCATCACGAATTATTCTTTCTAGTAGTTTAACAACAATACTGGTTAAACTAACCGGACGATAGTTCTGAACTAAGTTTCTAGATCCGGTTTTCAAGACCGGACTAATGATGGCATCTTTCCAGTCTCTTGGACATTTAGACTGGTCCAGAGACATATTGAAGATTACCGACAATGGTTCGGCTATGTTTTCAGCCAATGCTGTTAAAATACGTGGGTGGAGTTCATCAGGGCCACTGGACTTACCAGGATTGAGCCTTAGAAGGTACTTTAGGACAGTATCCTTTCCAATGTATAAGGGTGCCATTTTCAAGTTACCTTCTGGAAAAGTTACAAAGCTGGTATCAATATTATCAGAGAATACTTGACTAAAGTGCTTGGACAAAGCCTCAGCCTTAGTCAAGTTATCCTCAGCCATGTTTGTCTGGTCATCTTCAAGCATAAGAGATGGGATAGCATCACTCTTACGTGTTCTTCTCTTGATATATGAGAAGAGTCTTTTTGGGCAGCCTGGTGAACTTTTAACTAACTGGGTTTCGTAAGCTATCCTTGACTGGTGAATCAAAGTTTTACACTGGTTTCTGGTTTCACAGTATTTCAGCCGGAACTGCTGTAGCCCAGTAGAAACAAAGAGATTCCAGAACCTTTTTCTCCGTCTTAGGAGTGTTATAGCTTGTCTATTTATCCATGGTGGCCGATTTGTTGGCCTTTTAGGAACCCTCCAGGGAATGAAATCAGTGGTAACCCTCTCAAGTGTATTCTTAAATCTATCCCATTCATCTTCAATGGATGAGACAATATTGACTGACCAGTCGGTAGTTGAAGCACGCTCCTTTATAGAGACTATGTCAGTATGCCAAACACTAGGTCGGGATTTGGGTTGAAAACTGACTAAATTGCCAACCCTTAAGTTAAAATCTAACACCCCATGATCACTGTTTGCTAGAGGTGGATGAATAACTAGACCATCCACGTCGTCGTTGTCATGAGTAAGCACTAAGTCCAGCAAGGAAGATCCTTGGGTAGAACTGAATCTTGTACTACCTAAGACATGTTGTGTCAGGGCATTTTCCATGGTAGTCGAGAGTAATCGGCTGTCAAACTTATTAGTGGATCCTGGAGATGTGCCAGCTATCCAGTCTATATGAGGTGCATTAAAGTCACCTAGAATAAGACAGCTACTGTGTTTACTCCATTGTTTGAGGTGATCTAAAATAAAGTCATCACACTGACAAAAGGGACTTCTATACAGAACACCAATGAGTAAAGTGCCAGTTGCAAAGCTTACTTCACAGCTAATTACCTCATTTGTCCCACTGTCATGCGCTTCAGATTTCACGGAACGAACATGTAGGGAGTTGTTGATATACAGAGCAACCCCGCCACCTCTACGACCCTTAACCCTGTCGCTGCGCAAGCAACTAAATCCGCATAGCTCAGGTGTGTCATCTAATCCAGAAATCAGCCATGTTTCAGTAATGGCCACAATACTTGGGCTAAGGTCTTCCAATAATACACCTAGCTCATGAAACTTGTTCCCGATACTACGTATATTAGTGTACACTACCTTCAGGCTTCCTATGCGGTCCGGCTTATCCACACAGGTCTTGGAAGCATACGTTTCCAAGACCTGACTATTTGAAAGCCCACCAGTTTAAGTTTAGTCTCACCATTTTTACGTCTTGTTTCTAGCTGGGACAAAACTTCTTTTCGTTTTAGTCTGTCTTCAAGAGATAAATCAGGTCTGACTGAAATTCCTGACCCGGAAAGGTTGTGTACATTAGCCAGTAGATGGTTCCGTTCATCAGGGGAACCTAAGACTACTTTAAGCAATCTACGCTGATTAGAACATTCATCATCTCTTTTGCCTATTCTAATCAGCTTTTTAACCGATACTCCAGGGAAATTCGCTGGAAGCATCTCCCTTATAATACTACTCACTAATTTAAGGTCGTGATCGTGCCTTTTTACGGGATCAGATTCTTTGGACTCTTCTAAATTTCCAACAATTATGTTAGAGTCTAAGGAGAGCTTATCGTGTTTAGCAGTGGCTACGTCTTTTCTCACCACTACTGATGCAGCCTGGCTACAGGTAACAGACGTTTGCTTACCATCAGTATTACTATGTTTCTTTCGATTGCTTATTTTCGTTACCCACTGATCATCTGCCTGCTGTTGCCTCTCAGGGCTGCTGCAGTTTTTGATGGTACAATCGAGATCAGTGTCTGCACCACCTTCATAGTGAACTTCGCTTACAGTGTTCTCTGGTGCTGAGATGCTGTTTGCAGCTTCCGTTCTGCTACCCTTTCGCTTACTAAGACGCTTCGAACGCCTAGTAGGTTTTACTTCCGGGGTAACTGGGATAGCAATCGCCGGTGTGGTAACATTCATGATGGCACTTGCAGCGTCATCTTCAGACGGGCAGTCTGTGTCACTATTACTCGCCACGCTATCATCAGGAAGTTCCATAGCCTTAGACAGTAGTTCGTGAGCCTCCCTTATCAAAATCATCTTTGGGGAGCAGCACATTCTGCACATCCAGTTGGATGTTGGAGCAATACAACGTTTGTATGCAGCTGGACGTAATCCAGTACACATCTTATGATACCACTTTTTACAGTTATTACACTGTATTCCATCATCTACCAAAAAGTAACACTCCACCCTATTACATTTATGTGGTACTTTTGACATAATGAACTAATGAAACTGCCAAGACAATTTACCCAATATAGACTATATAAATGTTTAAAATAAAAACTTAACAGACAAAAGTCAAGTTAAAGCTTTTTAAATGTTCTCGAAGTGAATAACACAACAAAAACAGCAATTTGTCAAATACGTGAAAATACGTGAAAAAAGCACTCCCTTTTTCAAACAGCGCGCGTTCCATATTGGAGAATTAAGATTGGAGCATTCTTACAATACTCTGGAGTCTGTTAAGTTAATTGTGGATTTCGGACCTTGTAATAACCCGAGTAACAAATTTTAATATATTCTTCCAGTAACTGATCGGATTTTGTATTTTTTATATTTAATCCGGGATATTAAGCTAGCTAAGTCCTAGGTCCGCCACAGGTCTTCACTAATGATGTACAGATTTTGGTTAACTCTGGAAGATTTTGTTAGTGGGGCTACGTTCTCTAACTGTATGACGCTTATTTAATATGATTTCGATGACGTGCACGTAATTTCCAACACTTCGTCATGCTTTCAAGTGTATCAGAAAGTTGTGATTTGCCAAAGTTCGCAACGTAAAACCAACTTGAACGTCCATTTGTCCTATTATGACTCAGACTACTCCTTACGTATCTAGCTGTTTGATTCCATGATCTCACGGTGCTGTTATTGCATGAAGATAAAAATAAATTTCACAGTGTATTCAAGCACCGTATAGAAACTGGCATAAAAGTTAAGGTTTCACAAAGATTACATTCGAATATAGAAAAACGCAAGCCATAGCTTTGTTTCAGAATTTAATAAACTCTGGTATCTAGGCTTATATCTGTAGCCGTAGGTAATCTCCCAGAATTATTGGCCACAGCATTCATCACTCAACACCGGATGTTGACCCTGACTGTTTTAGTCGATTTGTTTAGCTGAAGGCTTTCGGTCAAGCATCCACACCATTTGGCACGCTGTCATGTTACTTACGTTCGTTCGTTCGCGCACGATCTCTAGCTAGTTAAGCAATTATATCACACTCCAGTTTGGTCCCGAAATATAATTCGTAATTTGGACGGTCAGTTCTAGTGTTTTGCTTTGCCTTTGATCTACGAGGAAAAAATACTAAAAGAGTTGTGGGTATAAGATCTTGCGTTAGTCTACTTCCTACTATCCGTGAACGTCTAGCCTCTAAATATCTTTTGATGTCACTGTTTACCTTTTTCACCTCACAACGATATAAAAACGTATTTGTAAAGTACTACAGTTTTTCCGCTATATTAGAGTTTGTCAAATGCCTTTCATATCACAGTAATTAACTGGGAATGAGTATAAATCATTGCGTCTCACCACAAAGTATAACTTCCTTCATATTATAACTCTGCGACAATCCATAGTTTCACTTTCAGCGGTATTAGCAGTTCGGAGTTCAACAGACACGATTTTTGTCGCTAATTCAAACTTTAAGCACATTCCAATATCCTGATTACGAGCTAGTATAAACCAGTGATTTCTTTGAGCTCGTTTCTTGATTGTAAGGTAGAGGTTCCAGATCTTCGGTGAACTTATGCGTAGTAAATCCCGCCACTCGACTGCTTTACCTCTGGTAGACTCCAAGAGGAGTGGTGCGAGGATTGGTCAAGATTGTGGTTTGTAGTGTGCAGTATGTTAGGACCCAGCTGCCGCCGTGAATGGAGTTTGCCCTAACACCTGTTGGTCGCTCGGTGTAGTCATAAAAGTAGAATAGTAATAATAATAGGTTGTAGTGCAGATAATATAGGTTGAGATAAGTGAAATAATAAAGGTGACCAAAGAAAAGATAGAGTAGTCGGTACAGTGAGAGAAGACAGGACGGGTCGTGGGGATTTAGCTTGTATGCTTATCCATTCACAGTGTGGTTTCAAATTTTAAGAGGATAAGCCATTGAGACACAAACCATGCATTTCTACATGATTGTCCAGCTTCCGCTTAGAAGTCTCCACAGATAGCGCTGTAGTTAAGGCCGCCGGTAAAGCGTTCCAGAGACGGCAAACTCGAAGCGAGAAGAAATGCGAACGCACTCGAGTCTTTGGTCTCTGGTGTGCTATCCTTAGCGGGTTACCTTGTGGAAGCCTATAATCACTTAATGGCAGGATGCTCTTATTAGGATGGGCCTGGTCATTTAGGATCTTATAGACGGTGATGAGGTCTCCCCTGTGACTACGGTAACGAAGTGTGAAAAGACTTAATTTCTTCAGTCTCTCCTCATATGATTTGTTGCGGAGGCCGATCACCCATTTTGTCGCTCGTCTCTGGACACTTTCTAGAATGTTAGCATCCCTTTTGAGTAGCGGAGGAGCAATGATGTTATGCACCTCAAGGAGTGGCCTCACGTATGTCGTATGCAACCTTAAGAATAGTTCAGGAGTAAGAGCTCCCAGCTGCCTATGCATAAAGTGTAAAGTTGCGTAAGCTTTGGCGACGTCCCTCGTGTTATTTACACTGGCGTCTAGCTTTTCTGTTAAAATAAGACCTAGGTCGCGCTCTGATGGCACACAACTCAAGTTCTGGCCATCAAGGGTGTAATTTGCACTCTGTGACCTGCCGGAATGAAGTTGCACTACTTTGCACTTATTTAGGTTGAAAGGCATTCCGTTAGCCAGAGCCCAGTCTCCCAGAGTTTGCAGGTCAGCCTGCAATCTGTCGGAGTCTTCCGATGAGTTTATTGCTCTCCAAATCTTTACGTCGTCAGCATAAAGAAGCGCAGAGCAATTCAGCTGACAGGGCAGGCCGTTGATAAAAATCAAAAATATCAACGGCCCTAAGATAGAACCCTGAGGAACCCCTGATGCCGAAGCGTGCCAGGATGATCGGAAGCGGTTGACTTTGGTGCAGAGTTCTCTCTCGTCTAGGTAATCTTTCAGCCATGCGAGAAGTGCTCCAGAAACACCCGCTTTGCTTATTTTGTGAAGGAGCAGACCATGGTGAACTGTGTCGAATGCTTTCGCAAAGTCGAGAAGGATCACATGGACTGGTATTTTTACATCCCAGCATAGTGTCCAATCGTTCCAAGCTAGTAGAAGATTCGTCACGCAGGATCTTCCCCTCCTGAAACCGCGCTGTGCTTCATGGAGTAGGTTAGTCCCGTCGAAGTATTTTCTCATGTGGTCGTCAATGAGACTTTCCAATATCTTCGATATCACTGGGAGTAGCGCAACTGATCTGTAACTGGTCGCGTTCTGCCGGTCACCACCCTTGAAGATAGGGGATAGGATGGCTCGTTTCCATTCACATGGAAGTTTCCCTACATCAAAGGAGTGTTGAAATAGATCACTTAGGGGTTGGCAGAGACTTTCTGAACACTGCTTCAGGACGGATGGTCTTATGTCATCGCAACCTGCAGACTTTCCCGAAGCCAACTTTCCCAATTTTACGAGTACCATAGCCGAGGTAATTTGAAATGAACCCAGCAGGTTTTCGCACGTTGGTCTTGCATTGTAATCTTGATGTTTTGTGAGGGTAAAATCCTCGTAACTGTTCAGTTGCCTGTGAAAGGCTAGACTGAATGTCTCTGCCATTTCAAGACTAGTAAGAGATTTCCCACCAGAACCCACTAGATTGCAAGCTCCCTGGTTGGTCGGTTTTCTTTCAGACATAAACCTGTATAGGCTTTTGGGGTTCACGAAAAGCTTATTGGCGAGGTTTCTCTGAAATGTCCTTCTATCACTCCGGACTCGTATGTTACATCGATTCCTGAGTTCGAGGTACACTTCATGTTCGGGTTGACTCTTCGACATTCGCCACGCAAACCAGGCTTTCCGCTTCGCCTGTAGAAGGCGTCGTGTCCCCCTTTTTAGCCATGAACGTTGCTTCATAGCTTTTGGTGTGACTAAAGGAACAGTGTCTGAGACCGCCTGGTGAATGATCTCCTTTACCACTCCCCAGTGTTCTTCTACTGTGAGCTCTGTCCAATTTTTTTGGCCAATTTGCTTCAGACAAAAGTCTTCGCATTTCGGTGTAATTGGCTTTTTTATAACACAGATAGGGCTGTGTATTGTCCCACTGTAAACGCTCGCGGAGGACTATGTCGAATGTTATGACCGCGTGGTCACTACTACCTATGGGAGTCGTGATCTGAACGTTTTCCACTAGTAGCTGGTCACTAGTGAGCTCGTAATCCAGTCTAGAAGACTTCCCATCTGGGCCCCATCTAGTATCCATTCTGACATTTTCAGTGAATCCGGCCTCCCTGATGGTATGCAGCAGAATTCGATCAAATCTATATTAAATATTTATTTATTCCTGTTTATGCAGGAACATACCAATTGTACAGGCATGGATAAGTTATTATATAAATTACAGTTTGTTTGTTCAATCTAACATTAGAGTCAGTCAGAACAGTCTGCAAAATAGTCTGTCTGTGTAACACATAAAGAGATATAGAAATATTGTCTTCGCATTAACAAAAAACCCAGACTTCAGATGAATGTGATACAAATATCTGGGAAAAATAAAGCTTGAAGTCAATTCTCCTATAAAACTTTGTTGTGAACAGCATCCGTGAGATAAAGTTTATTGATGTATTATTTTGAGTCAATAATGTATTTATTCCATTTTTGTCAGCAGTCTTATCGTAGTTTTATAATAGGAAAGAAATTTGATCTTTGATGCGAAAATTAGATAAGTTCACGTTAGATTGTTTTACTGCATCAAATAGGGTCAATTCTAGAACTATCCATTTGCGCCATTTGCGTCAGCATGGCAGACTGTACATGTAAGTTGAGTAATACATTGAAAACTGTTTGAAAACCAGTTGCTTCTTTATTTCAGATCAAGAATACTCCTTGTACAGAATGTTAGCCAGCGTTTTCAAGTGGTAGTATCGGATCGTTCATGGAATTTGAGTTTGAATTTACTTAAATGGTCATTTCAGTTTAGATGTTGGGTTGTTTGACCTCGACCAGGAGGTATATAGAAGAATACGCTCAGCAACAGAATAGCAGAAAGATAAAGTATGTGAACATGGAAAGAACATTGATATTTTATGTATATATAAATGTATATCATTGTATAGTAAACATTACCTATAATCTAGTTGTTTTTCATGCATTTTTGCGAAGTCTTAGAGTTTATTTAGTGTCATGATATTTAGTAATGAGTCTAGACGTTATAGTGTTCTAATAGCCGATGTGTTTTAGAAATAAGTAGTGCGGTGTGATTGGCATAGTCATTGGGATGAAACAGTTTATATAGCAAGCGTTTGAAGGTTATAAGAGTCACAGGTCCTTATTTCTAGGGGTAAACTGTTCCAGATCTTAGAGTACATGACTATGAAGAAGTTTGCACGGAGTGCTGTTCTACAGTTTTTTCTAGATACTGTGCACGTTTGGTTACGAAGATTGTAAGAGCCTTCCGGTGAGAACAGTATCTCCTTGCTGTCTGAGAATGATATTTTATGCAAGACTTTAAAGAAGAATGTTAGGTTAATGCTCAGTCGTCTCATCCAGAGTGGGTCGATACCTGGAGTTATACACCTTGATGTGTAGTCCTTTTCGCAGTCAAGTCCTAGTAGTTTAGACGTGAAGTATCGTTGGACACTTTCTATTTTAAGCCTGTCACTTACGCGAGTGCTGCTGAGAATAAATGGACAATATTCAAGTAGTGGCCTGACACAAGTTTTATATAATAATAGTTTCGCTTCGTAGCTGTGGAAATTCCTGAGTATGCATCCTAGGAGCATCCTCGATTTACGCGTCTGTGTCGCCACTTGCTCAGAAAATGTCAAGTCACTAGAGTACCTGAGTCCTAGGTCAACAACACTTTGGAGTTTAGGCAAGTCAAGAGATTCAAGTACCAGTTTAATATTTATTGAGGGTGCACCGAAACAGATCCAACCACATTTTTTAAGGTTGAATTTTAGGTTCCATGTGGAGGACCATGCGGTTACTCTATCTAGTTCTTCCTGAACAGCTTTCAGAAAGTACCCTAAGTCATCACAGTGGAATGTGTAAGCCACTTTAAGATCATCTGCAAAGATGAATGGTTTGCCAAGTGAGAAACAGCTGCATATGTCGTTGACATATAGAGTGAATAGGAGGGGGCCTAAGACGCTACCTTGAACTACTCCAGAAGTGACTGGACTAGGTTTAGAATTTACAGACCCCAGTTTAACTACTTGGGACCTATTGTTAAGGAATGATTCAATCCATCCTAATAATGGGTTACTTATTCCTAAAGAGTTTAGTTTATTTATTAGAAGCAAGTGGTCAACGCGGTCAAAGGCTTTGGATATGTCGAAGTAGATGACTAGTACTAGTTGTTGTTTGTCTCGGCTGCTAGTTATATAGTTAAAGAAGTCAAGGTGACATATCATAAATGATCTGGATTTTAGGAATCCATGTTGGTTTGGACTTAGAATATTGCAGCTGAGCATATGTTTGAGGATATCATCTTTAACTATTCGTTCAATGATTCTAGATACTATGGGTGTAATATTGATTGGCCTATAGTTGTTGACTTCAGTTTTTGATCCGGATTTGTGTTTAGGTACTATAAATGTCATTTTCCATTTATCTGGATAGGTTTGGCTTTCTAGGGACATTGTAAAAATCTTAAGTAATGAAACGGAAATGTCAGAACCACCGTGTTTATAAAGATACGATGGTATACCGTCAAAATCGGCACTACTAGAGCTTTTAAGAGTATTAACGGCTTGGTTAATATTAGAGTAAGTGAAGTGAACTGTAGTGATTTGTTTCAGCGTTGAAGATGAAGGGAGTTCTATTTTAGATTGTAAACCGAGAAGTGGACTTGTAGGCTTAAGGTAGTTAGCTGCAAACGTCTCATTAAACAGTTCACACATGTCTGCATGGTTGCTGTATAGTTTGCCTTTGTTTATAAGGAGACAAATTTTATGCCTTTGGCGATTCATTCGTTTCTTTAGTATTTCGGTGAGAGCACCTACTCTGGTGGTGCTGGCTAGTGCCGTGCATTCTTCATTTCTCATACGCAAGTTATGAGCTTGCGAGATGGAGCTAAGAGTACTAAGTATTGACCCTAGTGTACTAAAGTCGTGTCGCCTGAAGTAACTTGTTGACAGTCTTTTCAGTTTCCTACGATCCTTTGGCTTTATGAATGTCTTTCTATGTGGGGAAAACTTTAGTGTTTGAAATGGGATGACAGCATCTAAGCATGTGTTGGAGTTACAGTAAAAGATGTCTAGAGCTTTCGAGAGGCCATCAGTATAGAAGTACTCACTCCATTCTGAGGATCTTAGCATTGATTTTACTAGAGTCCAGCCTGCCTTACTGTAGTTCCTGTAAGTTATTTGTTGTGAAGTAGGGGTATGGGTTGCATTGCTACTTGACGGAAGTGGCAGTGCACACAGCACTGTTTTGTGGTCACTCCCTGAAAACTTAGAACCTACTAGGGCAGAAAGGGGACTTATATTGTGGCAGAAGATTAAGTCTAGTACGTTATTACCTCTTGTAGGGGTTGTGACAGTCTGCTTCCAGCCAAGTATATCCAGTGTGCCTAAGAACTTATCAAGTTTAGTTGGACCTGTGGGTATTTCCCAGTTGATTTCTGGTAAGTTAAAGTCTCCACATAGGATCTTGTGATCGTAGTGGAGGGTGGATAATTGTTCTAGAGTATTAATAAGTTGGGTCTCGTAATTACTAATGGTGCCAGATGCTCTGTAGGTGCATCCAATTAATACTATTGCGTTATTTAAGTGTAAGTTAACCCATAAAGTCTCAGGCATGTTAAGTGTACTACTTTCTAGCTGTGATACAGTAAGTGCATTCAGAAAGTACATAAGACAACCCCCTCCCTTACCACCTTCCCTGTCACACCGAAAGTGTGTATAGTTATCTAAGCTTATCTCTTCATCCAGTATGTTCGAGTTACACCAGGATTCAGTGATGACAATTATAGGGGGTTTGTATATTACTGCGAGTGCTCTGAGCATCGGTAGTTTATTTAGAACGGATCTAGCATTTATGAGGATTAGGTAAAGATGAGATTTGAAATATCATTTGAAGTACTTAAGTTCGTTAATCAACCCCGAATGTGGTTCAGCACCCAGTAGTACTGTTTGACATGACGACCCTATGTTAAGAGGAGTTTCGGCATCATGTTCACCTATGTCTATCGAGTTGGTGTGTGCTGTTTTCGGTGAAGAATTGAGCGTTGGAGTACTGGATGTGCTATAGGCTAAGGCATTTTTATTTTTAGTTAAGCTAGAAACGGGGGTAGGGATCTTTATTTGACCTAAACTTGTGCATGTACCAAGCGTGCTTAGTGGATGCGGGCGAACTAGACTGTTCCTACATTCATGCAAAGGGGGAGCCAGCACTAGCGGTTTAGGAGTGTTAGCATCCCTACCAGCTGTTTTTTCAACGCTGACAGGGACGCAGGGGATAAAAAATGATTGGGACCTTGTGAAGACCATGGTCTATTATTCCACCTATTGTTAGGTACTAGTGGTGTCCTTGTAAGGGTTTCGAATGTACTGCTTTGTGGGTTAGTTCCCAGCAGACTTGTACCGTATATCCGATCAAAATTTATTTGTGTGCTATACTGTGAATGCCCTGAGTTGTTGGTGGTCGAGTTCTGACTATTGTCACTTGTACTCTTGAGGGTGGCATTGTTTTGGCGTTGGTTATCAGTGTGGGCCATGGTGCTATTTCGCACGTTGTGGGTGCCAATACTATTGACCGTGGGGAATGTGGGCTTACTTATACTGCCATTGTTGTTGTTGGCATGATTTGGGGTCATATTCTTCTCTTTTTTACCAATGGACTTATGGATAGGAGAGGACAGGGTCAACTTTCGGGGGATTTTGACTTTTTTTCTTGGATTATTTAGTGACATGTCTAAATCTACGGTGGTAGGTGGTATAGTTTTATTGGCTATTTGTTTACAATTTAGCGGCCTTTCGGTTGGTGTCGCTCTCTGAGAAGATAATTCTGTGTGGTTAGAGAGGGGTGGTGCGGTGGATTCTACGGTGTCTCTCAAAGGGTTGGGTATAATTGCTGCTTGCAATGTCCTATTGTTTATTCCACAATTAGACTCAGTGTGATAATAATATACGCGCCTTTCTATGACGGTCTTGTCCACCGCAACCTTTATTAGTTTGTAATTTCTGGCTTGCGATAGGGTGTGTTGGGAGTGGGTAAATTTTCTGGCCTCAGCCGGTGTTTCGAACTGAAAACGAATAGGACAACACTTTTCATGTTGACTCTTCTTCAGCCTGTAGCACTTAGTCTTGGAGTTGGGCACTGTACCTTTTTTAGTGCCTCATTGTCCGGAACGTTGTAGACAATAGCATTTAGTTTAGCATCGAGTCGTTTTGTTACTTCTGTAGTAACAAAGTTAATGAGGTTATCCACCTTAGATACCGATTCCGTGTCAACTTTGTTAAGGTCTGCAGTTTTCATGAGAATAGCTAAAGGTGTCAGTTCACAGACCTGCGATCTGATATCACTGATCTGATCTGATAAAATGGATATTTTGGTATTGGTATCAGAAATTCCAGGATTTACTGACTTGTTTTTTATTTCCCTTAACTCGGCCTTAAGTTCTCCTATAGACAACTTTAGGAGTTCTATTTCAGAAGATAGTTCTGAAACAGAGCTTGAAGGCTGGAGCTTTTCGATGAGTACGTAAGGTTTAGGGAGGGTTTCTGTATGAGCAGAGGGTACTGAATTTTTGGGAGTAGTGCTAATACTAGCTGTCAGTGCAGTTTTATCCTCAGTTTCAGCTCGACGCTTACGACATACAAGTAGGTTATGTGGCTCAGTATAACCATTTGTAGGGAGTGTGTTGCTTGATGTAGCAATCAGCGACTTAAGATTAGTCATAAGATTTACAGGGGATTGAGTTCGTTGCTTTTTACTTTGGTTAACCATAACTATTTGATATGACAGTTAATAGTTATAGGTATAGAGGTAGTAGAGTACTTGTGCAAGTATTACAACAAGATAAATTTTATGTAACGAATCACGCAAAAATGTAACGCAAACGTTGGACGTACCGCGTATCATGGGCATATCCCTTCATCAAGTTAAGAGATGGGCCATTGAAGTCTCCAGCTATGACAATTTGATCATAACCCATGTCTTGTGTCGCTGAAATTGTATTCAGCAGTACCTGGTTGTGGTCTGCTCCACATGAAGGTGATCTATAAATGCTGCCCACTAGATATTTACAGTACCCAACGGTGAAATAGCACCATATGGAGTCAGGGGGCTCAATGAGAGGAGGGTCCATTGCATGGACACATCTGAGCTGTTTGTCAACGTATATGGCGACTCCACCTCCTTCTTTCATATCCCTATCTCGCCTGACTAGGACCATATCACTTATACTGACTTCGCTGTCTGCCACCAAAGGGGTTAGCCAGGTTTCCGTCAGTATTATGATTTTTGAGTTCAGCTGTGATTGTAGGTATCTAACTTCAGCTATTTAGCCTCTCAGCCCTCTCACATTACTGTACAGGCAACTGGTAGTCAGTCTCACCACGTCCCCGTATTGTGGGGTGGTTGACGTGACGTGGGCTGTCGGTTGAGGAGTTATCCTACAAACTAGTTGGCCGACTACCCGGGAACCGGCCCGTTGGCGTTTTTTCTTCTAGTTCAATCGGAGCACTTGGATGACACTGGCTATCATCGTCCGCGCTGCACCGCTGTATTGTGACTAAGGGTTGGGAATTTTCTTTGACAACGCTTTGTTCTCTCCTTTGGATACAAGGCCGGCTCTCGCAGCAGCGAATGTGTCTGCTGACCTTGTCTTTGGTCTCGTACCATCTCTGGAGAGCAGTAGTCAAGTGGCCTCGGGAGCTGAACTTGATAGCTAACAGATGTGGCGTGTTAATTGACATAAGGTGAGTGGGTTTAGGCAGTCTATAAATAGAGACAGCCCCTGAACTTCCCAGAGCCATCTGGGATGCCAACCATCTCCATTGCTGTACATCGTGACAGTGCTTCTCGCAAGCGTTCCCCAGTTACCAGTTCGGGAATGCCGTGAACAACCATGGAGGCAGAAGGAATAAGCTCTGGCGACTCCCTCGCCATCTGTCTTTCCTTCCATGGCCTGTCTGGCCTAACACGTATATCGCAGGCCCTCCCTATAGAAAGGACTTGAGAAGTCAGTGAAACTTTTTCGACATCCTCGGTAGAGCCCAGTGTTACCCTCAGTGGGGATGGTTTGCCTTGAGGAGCAGCAGTGCCCCTATACAATCTGCATAGTTTTACTGGTTGGGTGTCCAGACCCAGTGTGCTACACAAGTTGGACCACTGTTCCTGATCAAACAGGGCCCTGTTTTCAAGCAGACTGCTAATACAGTCTGGTACACTAAAGAGGATTACGCAGTTTGACCTACTAACCGTGGATTTAGGTTCGGTCCTCGCACATTTGTCATTAAGACCGTTTTGTTTCGTCTGGTGCGACTGGATATTATTGTGTCTCAGTGCCATGGCCACTATTGCTGGCAGATGATAAGGGTCTTTTCCCAGCGACAGATACCCTTGGTGCTTCAGCCTCTGTGTCTGGGGCAGTTGTGGCAGGAATTGCAAGTTTAACCGGTGTGGATTTTGGTATCCCCGATTTACGTGCAATTGTGCCGTTTTCTGAGTTGGTGGGAGTAAAACGTTTCACGTTTTTCCCTGATACCTCTATGCCATCTTTAGCTTTCGAGGAACTACACGAGGCTGCATCGGGACGGCAACTTGGGCATCTGTACCAGAACCATGGGCATGGGTTCTTACGCATAAAATCATAATATACTTTTGGTACCCCGGTGTCGCATCTACAAAGTACCCATTGCTTACAAAAGTTACATTCGAAGGCAGAGTCTACTTGTTCGACAACAGAATTGCAGACCTTGCAATCGTCTGCCTTCTTGGGGAACGTTTTCGTCGTCTTGCGACGTCGTGAACGTTTCTTATTGGCCTTCCTGTTTGTTTCAAGGCCTACTGTGGATATGGGTGTTATACTATTCTCACTTTGTGCAGATTTACCACTCAGCTCTATTAACCTAGTCGTGTTAACAGGGATGGAGCCACATCCGCTTAGTTGACTTTTCACAGTTTCACTGTAGGACTGCGGCGACATGGGCAATCTGTCCACGCAGGGAATATTTACCCTGGTCTTCGAGAGAGATTCCATCACCTTCACCTGTTTGCCTAATTTGGCTGAAGCCCTGGTGACTACGGTGTATGGTGCCCTATTACTTATCTTAGGGTGAGAATCTATAGTCATATTACTCCTAAATTAATACCGATGATTAAATAATAAGAGACAGTGGAGTTTTGTCCAATAGACTGACGGCAAAAGACAGTAGAAAGCACAGAACAGAAAGATAAAGTATATAAGTAAAAGATTTTGACTTTACCTGTAACTTTCGGGTTATTCG
Source organism: Trichobilharzia szidati (assembly GCA_944472155.2). Lineage (NCBI taxonomy): Eukaryota > Metazoa > Platyhelminthes > Trematoda > Strigeidida > Schistosomatidae > Trichobilharzia > Trichobilharzia szidati. The sequence continues at coordinate 30,311,289 of OX235276.1, read as the reverse complement.
GCTTCACAACAATCACGTAACAGACCAACAAGTTCTGTATATTTGAAAGAAAGAGGGGGGGATGTTGCTACAGAAGTAGCACCTGAAGCTATGGCAGTAGTTCGAGACAGTGGGAAGTACCAAACACAGGCTCGGTGAAGAAGAAATGGTTGAATAAAATTCGCCGGATAGGAAGATCAGGTTTCCCAAACGAATTATTCACAAAAGTGGATATTTCCTGTTAGAGAGGAAAATGCACGTCGTATTCAAGGAGCGTGCGCTGGCAGTCGGGTCTGATCGCGTCACTCAACTTCGTTGATTATTTTGCTGTCATGAAACTCTGTAACTTATTATACAGGCTTTTGTTGTGCAAAGCGCCCGTTTTTCAGTTCGCCAGCAGGAGCAATTACTTATGAGCAGTAGTGGAACCCCATGATGCCCAAGTTCATTCACATGTAAATATGATATTTAACGCATATTACGTCTCCTAAACTGGCATCACTTTTCAACAGTAAGTATTATTAATGTGTGAATGGAGTCCAAACCTTTTGAAAATATTTATTTCAATAAATAAATTCATAGCGTCACAAATACTTTGTCATTCACAAACATATTATCCGTTTTATTCACATCAGGATCTCTACATTTGCAGAAGTGAGGACCATAATCTGGAAATTAAAAATGAAGAAACTTCAGTCAAGAAATGACGAGTTGAATAAACAGCTTAAAACATGGTACCTAAAATTAAGTGGCCGTCTCTTCACCGTTATCTCACCGAACAATCAACTCAGTTTGCTTTCTAACTGTGAAATTTCGCATCATGAAATCACAGCTACCACGATATTCAACACCCTTCCTCAAATCATTTGCACGCTTCGAAAAGGAGAGTGGAATTTTCATGTTGTGAAGTAACTCCTGTGAAGTAACTTCGTCGGGTGATACGTACGAAATTGATGACATTTTTGCAAGTGTTTTCTCTGATATTCACTTATCGCTTATTGATATAATCCTTAAAATTATGGTGCAAATTTCTAAAACTCACGTTCGCTGAAACGCGTTTGTTTTAGATAGTGGCTCAACCTCGGTCATAAGTGCATTACCGCCCTGTAATACAGTATCAACTACTGATATATATTTCCTATCTATGTAGGACACACAAGTTGTACAGGCATGGATAAGTATTATTTAAATTACATGAATTTGATTTTTAGTGAAATTACATGGTTGCTGTCCTCTCTGACATTAGTTAGTGAGTACAATCTGATAGCTAGCCGTTCAATGGAGCACATAAAGAAATATGGAAATATTGTCTTCGCATTAACAAAAAAACCCAAGTATGTGTCGGACAAATTACAAATATTTGGGAAAAAATAAAGCTTGAAGCCAATTCCTCCATATAACTTTGTTGTGTGCGGCATCGTATCTTGTTATTGTTTTATGTTCAAATTGGGTATTAATTTAAAATGAGTGATTTATTTGTATGATTTTGACAACATTTTTATTGCAAGTAATACCAGATGTGAATCCAACTGAATGCAGATTAATATTGGTCATTGTCAAGCAGATTTGTTTTACTGCACCTAAGTCAGCCAGGGCCCGCCATTTGTCACTGCATGGTTGTTCCGTACGAGTAAGTTGATAAACACGTAGAAAGCTATATAAAAACCATTTTAGATCGTTGACAGTGCTTGCATAAGATGCTGTACAGCGTCTTGTTATGGTAACAGTGGATTTCATCAAGGATGCTGAGCCATTACTAGCCAAACCTCGAGGGATAATATATAAGTGACTTCAATTGTTTCTCAGCTTCAGTCGGAATGTAGATCAATGCAACTTGCACTACAAAGCAAATACAGCAGGAATGTACCAGAGGGCAGAGAAAAAGTACTTGGATTGGGACATATATGTTTATATTCGTTGTACATTGTAATTTATTGAACAAATACTTATTTCTACTAAGTCTTTTAATGCATTTACGCCACTAGTTTATTTATAGTCTTTAGAAAAGTAAGGGTATTTAAGCGCGTTTAGGTACTGTAGTAGACTGATAGTTGATTCTTTCTTGGAATAAATAGTTTATTTATATAATCAGCATAGTGAAATAGTCTGTACAGAGAGCGTTTGAAACTTAAAACTGTTTTGCAGCTCCTGACATCTAGGGGCAGATTGTTCCATATTTTAGAATACATGACTGTGAAGAAGTTTTCGCGGAGTGTTGACTTAAAGGCTTTTATTGTCACTGTGCAAGTTTGGTTACGCAGATCGTAAGAGCCTTCTTGTGCGAATTGTATGTCCTTACTGTCTGAGAATGATATTCTGTGTAGGACCTTATAGAAGAATACTAGGTTTATAATTAGTCGTCTTGTCCAGAGTGGGTCAAGTTGTAGAATCATGCACCGTGGGATGTAGTCTTTCTTACATTCGTAGCCAAGTAGTTTTGAGGTAAAATATCGTTGGATACTTTCTATTCTTAGCTTTTCACGTGTGTGAGTGCTGCTAATAATAAGTTGACAGTATTCTGGTAGTGGCTTCACACAGGTTTTGTACAGAATTAGCTAGGCTTCATTGTCGTGAAAGTTCTTGAGTATGCATCTTAAGAGCATCCTTGACTTTTGAGTCTGTGATGCCACTTGCTCAGAAAATGTTACATTACTCGAGTACCTCAAACCTAGGTCAACGACACTTTGGAGTTTGGTTAGGTTAGCCGATCGAAGCGTTAATTTCATGTCGATTGAGGGTGCACCGAAGCAGATCCAGCCACTTTTTTTAGGGTTAAATTGTAGGTTGCATAAAGACGACCAAGCAGTCACTTTATCTAGTTCTTTTTGTACAACATTCTGGAAGTACCCTAAGTCATCAGATTGGAATGTATAAGCTACTTTTAGGTCATCTGCAAAGATGAGTGGTTTCCCATGAGAGAAGCAAGCGCATATGTCGTTAATATATAGAGTAAATAGGAGGGGTCCAATGACACTACCTTGTACTACACCAGAGGTGATTGGGCTAGGTTTCGAAGTTATAGATCCGAGTTTAACTATTTGGGACCTATTGCTAAGGAATGATTTGAGCCATCCTAATAGTGGGTCACGCATTCCTAAGGATTTCAGCTTATGTATTAGTAGTAAATGGTCGACACGATCGAATACCTTAGAAATGTCAAAGTAGATGGCAAGTACTAGTTGTCGTCTGTCACGACTGCTGGTCATAAAATTAAAGAAGTCTAAGTGGCATGTTAAACAAGATCTGGATTTTAGGAATCCATGTTGGTTCGGACTTATAATGTTGCAGCTCAGCATATGCTTGGTTAGGTTATCTTTAACTAGTCTCTCCATAATTCTAGATGCGATAGGTGTGATATTGACCGGCCTGTAGTTGTTGACTTCTGTTTTCGAGCCAGATTTGTGTTTAGGCATAATAAACGTTGTTTTCTACACATCAGGGTAAGTTTGGGTTTCTAAGGACATTGTGAATATTTTGAGTAGTAGTAGGGGAATGTCAGGGCCACCATATTTATAAAAATAGGATGATATGCCGTCAGTACCGAAACCTTTTGAGCATTTTAGGGTTCTTATAGTTTGTTTAATGTTAGTATAGTTAAATTCAACAGTACTAATTAAGTTTGGTGTGTGTGGAGATGGAATTTGTGCCATATCAGTAGCAGGGTGTATATTGAGTAACCGGACTGTGGGCTTAAGGTAGTTACCTGCAAAAGTTGAGTTAAATAGTTCACACATGTCTGCAGAATTAATGCATAGCCTACCTTTGTCTATGAGGAGGGAAATGCTGTGATTTTTGCGATTCATTCGCTTCTTTAAGATTTCTGTGAGTGCATACACTCTAGAAGGACTGGCTACTGCGATGCGTTCGTCGTTTCTCAAACGGAAATCTCGAGCTTGTGAGATGGAATTAAGGGTGTTAAGTATTAAACCTAGTGTGCCAAAGTCGTGGTGTTTGAAGTAACTTGTTGAGAGTTTCTTCAATTTCATACGATCCTTTTGTTTTATGAATGACTTTCTATGTGGGGAAGGCTTAAGTGTTTGGAGTGGAATGACAGCATCTAAGCATGTGTTTGAGTTATGGCCCACAAAATGCCTCGAGCGCAGTTCTCACTCCTGTGATACAGGTGAAAGGTTCCAGTAGAGAAGTCTGAGTCATGTAAATAAAACCGCCTTGTGAAAGATATCCTGAGGCAAATAAGTGAACTTCAGGAATAATTAGGTCACTTTGCTAGTATGATACTGCCAATATCATGGAGAACCGTTCTGATATTGGCCAGGTTAGGTCTCTACTGGACGTAACTCGAAACAGACTCAATAGCCTACCTCCCGCGGTGCGTTCGAATTTAGTGACACTTTTGCACGTGTTTTCTCTGATATTCATTTTTTGGTTCTACCATATTATCACCAATATTAATGGGTCAAAACTCTAAAATGTGTGTTCTTAGGAACACTAGTAATTTGGAAAACAGCTTAAGCCTATCTGGTAACGCATTATCACCCCTTAAATCAGCTGTAACTAGTAGTTCACCCAATACAAACGATTCCAACATAATGCTAACCCCTGCAATACAGGTGGAAGATATCCTCTGAGAAAAGGCAGAGATTACTAACCTAGTCTGCATCATAAACGACATGCGGCTACAAATAAATGACCTCAGGACGAAATTAAATCTACTTGACCTGGTACCAGAAAAAATCTCACATCTTAAAATAGAACTGGGGGATCTGACTTTCCTAAAACTCTTTAAATTGAGGACTGAACCAACCCAAAGTGAACTGGAAAATGTTAAGGAACTAGAAAGCGCTATGGACTATCTGTCGAACGAATTTGTTAGAAAACTTGCTTCTGAACAGAACGCCATAGTGTACAACATACCTGACAATGAGCCTATAAAGTTGCAAAGCTCTTAACTATACCCTCTCAGTGCATTCGACCAAATAAAAAAGAGTCGAACCGCACATGTCCCATACTTTTTAGGTTTGACAGCTGTATAATAGCCGAACAATTTGGGAAATCTGGGGATATTATGGCCTCCACTACAAAATTCAGAAATGTTTAAATAGTCTCGGACAAAACCTCCAACCAAAATCTAGTAGCTAAGAGCACTTTAGATACAAACACGATTATGCCAAAAATCATGAATAGCGTCAGTGCTGAAGTATCGAAGCACACTGACGCACAAAGTGACACTTGCATTGTACTAGGTGAACAGATGACATGTGAAGGTGAAGAGAAACCCAGAAGGAGCAGTAATGTAACAACAGAAGACAAGGGCCAGGCAACAGATCAGTTTTATTACGAAAATCAACAGGTATTTATATGTATTTTACGTACATTAATAGGCTTCTGCCCGCAGAAAGAAGGCGGTCTTCTGATTGGTTGTTTGCAAACAAACGCAGTCTTCTGCTTTCTCGTTTTCGATATTTCTCGGAAATGCGAGCCACTTGTCTGCGAATCATATTTGTCCACGTCTAGGTCAGCTGTGATCGGTCGTTGAATCAGCCTAGATTAATTTCTACCAATCAGCGTAGATCAATGTCAACCAATTTGACTAGCGACCATCTCTCACCACACTCGTCCCCCCGTCAAAGACTTGCGACTGAGGTTGGTTCGGTGTTCTCGGTTCTTGGGGCTTTTCTCTTTTGTCTTGCTGTCTGAAATCTCGGCGCTTGCGGATGTCCACTTGTTTAACGGTGTTAACCATTGCGATTGTGTCTGCGTAACCCCATCTCAACGTGACCATATATGGTCCTTCCCACTTTGGAAACTGTTTGCCTGACCCTGTCGCACATTCGTAGGTATTTCGCCTCACACTTCCATATGCTGCTTTCTCCCGACCTCCCAGCAGCGTCCCAAGTAGCAGCCTCATCGCTGACAGATCTTGAACGCTACTCAACTGCGAAGAAGCCTCGAAGTCCTGCGCGAAGATCCATATGTCTCCATCAAAAACTGCAGGGCATAGGCTTTCCATTTGTCGGTAGGCAGCGACACCAAATGTAACAACAGAAGACAAGGGCCAGGCAACAGATCAGTTTTATTACGAAAATCAACAGGTATTTATATGTATTTTACGTACATTAATAGGCTTCTGCCCGCAGAAAGAAGGCGGTCTTCTGATTGGTTGTTTGCAAACAAACGCAGTCTTCTGCTTTCTCGTTTTCGATATTTCTCGGAAATGCGAGCCACTTGTCTGCGAATCATATTTGTCCACGTCTAGGTCAGCTGTGATCGGTCGTTGAATCAGCCTAGATTAATTTCTACCAATCAGCGTAGATCAATGTCTACCAATTGGCTAGCAGCTTGCTCTCACCACAGTAACACTGGAATGAGTCTCGAGGTCTATTAGAACACTCCTAGGAAATCTACCGACCCCACATATGAAGTTGACATAGATGCTCCCACTTCCGATAACCTGCAAATATCGGCAGATCACACTGCACCCAGGGCCAAGCAAGACAGTCTCACCGTAAAAGCCGAGAAAAGTCCCCTGAAACCAAAGTCTCTCCACAGGCACCCATATACCTCCCTTGTGACAAGCCCAACAAACAGCATGTAAGCCTAAAAAAGAACAATGCACGCTTTGCGGCAGGTCCCATAAAGGAGATGGAACACATGAGTGGAAGTGCTCTTTTTCGAACTAAGAGTAATAGACAAACTGTGGGAGACTACACGAGGTGAGAACTAACAGCAAAAATAGCTTTATCCACACAAGATCATACTCTAGCAGACAGGCGGCGAGCTGACTAAGCGGCAGAATCAGACTCACGATTTACGTAATAGCCGGAGTTGTAATATGCCCTCCATAGATGCATATAACCTGAGAACGGGACGCATAATGGATAATAAGAACATACGGGCAACTAGACGGGGCACCACTGGGTACCATGTGAACGGAAATGTATCCTCGAACCCCCCCCCATCGGCATAGCGAGTATAGATTCGCTCACGGTCCTTCTATGTACACGCACGAAATGAGTCAAAAAATGTACAACTATGAAAAGCTTAGCATGCACTACCCTTAAAACAACCCAAAAACATGGTACTTTGGCCTTGTAAATTACAATCTGAACAGTGAAATAGACTACCTAATACCGAGAAATAATTCCAAATACCCATGTAATGATGCCAGAAACCAATATATGCAACAGAATTATTTTCGGCTGCAGCAAACAACAACCCCTCTAGCAGCACAGTTTGTTCAGGGAATAGTAGACACACTGACACTGTTTCATCTGAGAATCCCTTCAGACATAACATAGGCATCCAGAAGTTAGGGATAGTAACAAGAAAACCCACCAACTATCCTCCCAACAACCCTGGTTTTCTGAAAATTATGCTCTTAAATGCTCGATCTCTCCTTAACAAGATAACTTCCCTTCGCATCTTAGTATACATGGAACGGCCAACACTGATCCTGGTAACTGAAACTTGGCTAACTAATGATATACCTGACACAAAGCTGATGACTGATAATTATGACATTCACACGAATGATAGAGTGGGCAAAAGAGGAGGCGGGTGTCTGATATACGCTTCTAAATTCACTGACTCCAATACTTTTACAAACCCAACTATCGACAAACTACCAGAATCTAAGGGGATAAGCATCCACACGAATGAAATGGTGAAAGATATTTTTTAACAGTACATTACAATTATTTAGGATGAAGTTATAAGGGAATACAGTTAATTGCAAATAGAATCAAGCCCACTTCCACAAATTTAACAGTATAATGCAGAAATACAATTCATGGGGTATGTTTAGGCGGCGTTTTCTCCACCGGGTAATTAAATATTCGTTAGAGGAGGTTGAGAGATTCTTATAATATCCAAAGTATGCAATCAGGGAATTAATACGGCCAGAGACGGTCGCAGAGCTGACGAAGTCGGAACACCGGTGTCTATATTTCCAAACCTGAGAGCGAGAGCTGAACAAAGAGTTTGATTGGGATAGAAGATATACGCAATGTTTCAGATTTTAGCTTTTAATAAGAAGTATACAAAGTTATCACTTTGCAAGTACCTCTCTACGGTGACAAACAGCTAAAATATAAAAACCGGCGAATAGATAACACACAACGTGACATCACTGAGGACACCTACGCGAATGTAAAATCGAACTCTCTGAAGGTGATAGTCAAGGAAACGTGTACCATTGCTCTGGAAAGAAAGAAGAGACAAGACAAGGAACGGATCTGAAAGGATACTTGAAAGCTGACAGAAGAGAGGAGGATTGTGAAAGGGAAGATGACCCCCTGCAAAGATGGACAACAGAAGGAGAAGCTAAGCTCAATGTACATTGCACTGAATAAAGAAGTGAGGAGGAGTGCTAGGAAAGACAAAAGACAATTCTACAATACCCTGACCGGCGACTGAAGCAGAAAAGGCCGGCCGAAATTTGAAAAGATCTTATAACATTATATCATATAAGCAGGTCTCTTTCTGAGAAGAGATCAACCCAGATTATGAAACCAATAAAAGATGTTCAAGGGAACCTGATCACCAAGGTGGAGAAACAAATAAAACTATGGGCTGATCACTTCAAGAGACTCTTGAATCGACCGTCACCTGCAACTCACTCAGAAACACCACCAACAGCACGCACAGGTTTATGACAACAGCACGTGTCAGGTGGTCTACAACGGAAAACTCAGTGAGGCGTTCAAGGTGCATACAGGATTAAGGCAAGGCTGACTGCCTATTATCAGCAACGATATTATTAATTGTGGTAGATTGAATCATGCGTCAGACTGTGCACAGGGAATGAGAAGGCAGGAATGAGTCGGAATGATCGATAAGAAGACTCTAGAACATCTGCATTTCGCGCGTGGATGATTTATGTTGAATGTCACACAAACTCGAAGACTTGCAGGATAAACCAACAGACTGGCAGTCAGCGAGGACGGGAGTTCAAATGAACGTAGAGAAGATGGAGGTGATGAAGATAACCAAACAACAACAACAACCAGCACCAGCCACCGTCAACGGAGAGATTTGACAGAGATTACTTCCTTTACTCACCTAAGAAGCACTGTTTCAACCGTAGGTGGAACGGATGCAGATGTCAAATCCAGCCAGACAGCCAGCCAGCCAGAATCAAAAAGGCAAGATTCGCCTTCACCAACCCGAAGTCAGTCGAGATTTCTTGTATACCCAGCATATAGAAAAAGATTCGGATTCTATTCAACACGAATGTAAAGTCAGTCAGTTCCTCCAGTGGGGTTCGAAACTTGGCGAGCATGTCATGAAACGGATAACCAACAAGTCCTAGACTTTTATCAACAGCTTACTCGCTTCATTTTGAAGATCAAATCACTGGTGAGAAAGACTTAGTAACAAGAAACTCTGGCAATAAACCAACCAATAGCCAATTACCCAACAAGTACGTATGAGAGAATGGAGATGGATTGGGCATACATTGAGGAGGCTGTTAAGTGACATTGTGCGCCAGGCCACAATTGGAGTGGATTCCCAAAGAGAAGTGACGTGTGGGTCGTTTGAGGGTGACATGGAGATCGTTTGGCGAGGAGGAGATGAGAGACTATGTGCAATCGTGGACCCAGCCAGATAGGATGGCAGAAAATAAAACACATTAGAGATGTGTTGTTGAAGCCCTGTGTTCCGTATGGAATCCTGAGGAATAATAATATTCAGGAATTTTGACCAGTGTTGATCACAGATGTCAGTTGAATACCCTCTTTTTTATTACATCTGCTTTGTTCGTAGCAGAGTAGCATTGTGAAACTGTTACTTTTTAAGAATTCATCAAAAGAGCCCTTTCACTGAACTACTTTTTTTCTTTTTCATTAATTCCTGGATTAGTATTATTCATGAAATGTGTCTCGCTTTCATCATCTCACGGGAGATTGGTTGTTAAGTATTTTGACGCTGCTCGTGATTTCATGATATTTTCTTCCACAGTGTTTTTGTGGCTGTCGTCTTACTGACCTCAGTAGCTTATTGACTCTGCATTTAACATTTTGGCTAATTCAAATGTAATGTATTAGGTCTTATAGATAATCGGTAGGTCAATAGAGTGCCTTTTTATTTATCTAACGATTTAGGTGGCCTTCTCAGCTTCGAAAACAGCGTGGACACTTCATTTTCTAATTCTTATTTTTGCTTTCAATGAAAAAAGATACAACGATCAGGTTACTTCCTGAATGCTTATTTTCATTTCATTTCCCGAAACCCAGCAGAGAATACGATTATTTTTCTTTATATATTGCAAATATTTTCCAAATTGGTACTAAAATATGGATTAAGTAAGGAAAAAAATTACTCGTCAGTACTTGAACCAAGCGACTGACTTTACCGCGTCGTTGTTAGGATGACCTATATACTCACTCAAAGTTCGCGGTAATTCAATCCAGTAATTTTACTTGGTTACTTGGTGAGTGTGACTATTGCAGGTAATGAAGTTCTTATTTTGATCAGCAGTATCCTGTATGTTACTAAACTAGTCAAGGAAATTATGATAGTGGTGTTCGTGTTGTCGAACAAGTAGACTCTGCCTTCGAATGTAACTTTTGTAAGCAATGGGTACTTTGTAGATGCGACACCGGGGTACCAAAAGTATATTATGATTTTATGCGTAAGAACCCATGCCCATGGTTCTGGTACAGATGCCCAAGTTGCCGTCCCGATGCAGCCTCGTGTAGTTCCTCGAAAGCTAAAGATGGCATAGAGGTATCAGGGAAAAACGTGAAACGTTTTACTCCCACCAACTCAGAAAACGGCACAATTGCACGTAAATCGGGGATACCAAAATCCACACCGGTTAAACTTGCAATTCCTGCCACAACTGCCCCAGACACAGAGGCTGAAGCACCAAGGGTATCTGTCGCTGGGAAAAGACCCTTATCATCTGCCAGCAATAGTAGCCATGGCACTGAGACACAATAATATCCAGTCGCACCAGACGAAACAAAACGGTCTTAATGACAAATGTGCGAGGACCGAACCTAAATCCACGGTTAGTAGGTCAAACTGCGTAATCCTCTTTAGTGTACCAGACTGTATTAGCAGTCTGCTTGAAAACAGGGCCCTGTTTGATCAGGAACAGTGGTCCAACTTGTGTAGCACACTGGGTCTGGACACCCAACCAGTAAAACTATGCAGATTGTATAGGGGCACTGCTGCTCCTCAAGGCAAACCATCCCCACTGAGGGTAACACTGGGCTCTACCGAGGATGTCGAAAAAGTTTCACTGACTTCTCAAGTCCTTTCTATAGGGAGGGCCTGCGATATACGTGTTAGGCCAGACAGGCCATGGAAGGAAAGACAGATGGCGAGGGAGTCGCCAGAGCTTATTCCTTCTGCCTCCATGGTTGTTCACGGCATTCCCGAACTGGTAACTGGGGAACGCTTGCGAGAAGCACTGTCACGATGTACAGCAATGGAGATGGTTGGCATCCCAGATGGCTCTGGGAAGTTCAGGGGCTGTCTCTCTATTTATAGACTGCCTAAACCCACTCACCTTATGTCAATTAACACGCCACATCTGTTAGCTATCAAGTTCAGCTCCCGAGGCCACTTGACTACTGCTCTCCAGAGTTGGTACGAGACCAAAGACAAGGTCAGCAGACACATTCGCTGCTGCGAGAGCCGGCCTTGTATCCAAAGGAGAGAACAAAGCGTTGTCAAAGAAAATTCCCAACCCTTAGTCACAATACAGCGGTGCAGCGCGGACGATGATAGCCAGTGTCATCCAAGTGCTCCGATTGAACTAGAAGAAAAAACGCCAACGGGCCGGTTCCCGGGTAGTCGGCCAACTAGTTTGTAGGATAACTCCTCAACCGACAGCCCACATCACGAATCTGAGTTACCTATCTGGAATTTTGTAACAGCATTCTCTTGTTAAGAGCTGTTACCAACAGTATGCGATATTCAAATGAGTATATATACTCATTGAAATAACGGTAAAAATGCTGGAAACCCAAATTCACCCGTAATTTAAATTAGCAAGTAGACGAATTTATTCTTCCACGCAGCAAAATGGCTTCCCAAGCAACTTTTGAACTTTGAAAACCGAATGGTTCTTAGGGGATTTCTGGAAAGAGCACAGTTGTGGTTCGCAGAGGACGACAGTTGCAATTATATCCTCATTCGATGTTTGTGTAGTTGGGAAACAAAATTAACCCTTTCTGGAGCGCGGAGGGAACCCTAATCAAAAACACATTTGTTGGTCTGAAAGGAAGTCTCAATTAATTGCGACCCTCTGTTGTGAAGCGGTAGCTCAATGTGGTAGAATTAGGGGGACTCACTGGAGGACGATAAAAAACAGAAACTGACTGTCATTTTAAACACATTCTCTTGATAACACTACTGTTCCATTCATATATGAGAATATATTCTCTGTGCACAATAATTATTGTGCATGTATACTTACAAATGGGAATAATACTTTGTTTAAGTTTCTCCTTTTATCTTCCTATGCTATTTGTCAGTTCGCTATATTTGGATTGTACTTCACTCCATTTTTTATTCGTATTTAGCAACTGGTGAGTACTTGAAAGATGAATATATTAACGTCATTTGCATCGTTCGCCAACAACTTTTACTGTAATATGTTGGGAAAATGTCCAGGTAAGCTTGTCGTTTAATAAACAGTGAAAATATTCAGAAAAGTTGGAGAATACATTCTTTTCTCCCTTCAATATATATACTGCCCTCGGCATGGTTCTGTCTGGATGTGAAAAAAATACGAAAGTTGAGATAGAAAAAGTGATGCAATTATGTGGAAGCTTGAATTATACTGAGACCCATGATAGCATCCGTGATCTACTAGAAAGGTGTTCACTAGCGGAAGTCGGTGTCGAGATGATCCTTGGGAACAAACTATTTACTACGGTTCACGCTGGTGTCAAAGAGAATTTCAAGCAAAATTTGGCAGGATATTACAGTGCGGAAACTGAACATGTATGTCTACGCCGCATAAAACCGATTCCTTTGTAAGGTACCATTTGAAACAGATCCCGAGGGTTGTCGAAAAAGAATTAATCAGTGGGTGAGCGAAAAAACCAAAGGAAAGATTGAAGAACTTCTTCCATTTGGTTCTGTAGCTGCAGATACGTCCATTGTGGTAACAGCTACTACATACTTTAAAGGTACATTTAAACTGGTGAGAGATAACGTCCGTTACCCATACTTAAATATTTCCAAGCTTTGATGTTTTATCATTGTTGCTTTTATTGTGAATATATATATTGGTTTTATTTCATCAGGAGAGTGGCAGTCAGCTTTTCCGGAGTTCAAGTCACATGACAGTGATTTTCATAAACTGGATGGATCGAAAATGACAGTTAAATTAATGTTTACCGAATCGTCTTTCAACATAATCACTTTGCCCCATTTGAACTCACGTGCTGTCAAGATACCCTTCAAGGATCCCATGTGAGTAGAGATAATTTATTTCATGTGTAGCGATGAAGTTGTTAAGTTTACACAGTGTTGTGAGTGGGTATGCTAGGGATATTTATAATATGTGATGTGGGTGAAAATGTCAATGCTTCTTTAGTTTTAAGGGTTACCGTTTTTGATTAATATCTTGGCAATAAAACTTGGGACAATATTGAAAGTTCACGCATTCTATGATTTACACGAATCGTGCCTGTGTAGTTAGTGACTAAATATGTATTTCACAGGAAATTAGTCACTAATGTCAGCGGTGTCTAAGACTAGAACAACAACACAACCGCTGCAGTAGGCCGTAGTGTTATAAACTATCACTGCAGAGTTGACTATATTCATCCTGTTATATTCCTGCTGATCTACAGATTTCATGTGTTTTCTATGTGGCGAGAACAAATGGGGAGCTTAGTTAAGTCGGATTTTCACACTACCCAATAAAGTTGGCTTAGCTATGGCTATTGTGTTTAGGTGGACGATATATGACCAGTGGGTTATTCTTTTATGTTTCTCAGTTAGTATCACGATTGTGCTGATATTATGAGTAGTCTCGTTTACGAGTGAAATAAAATTTACCTTGAATGTTAGTTGCATTTAAAAGTTTGATTGGGTTCCCTGAGTCGGTTGGTTAAGAAGCAGATGGTTGCAGCGAAGAAAAGACTGTTTCTGACGAAGTTATCGAGGCTGCAAACTCCTGAATATGTAACTAAACGGTAGTACAGTTTCAGAATTATTTCCAGTCAAGGATGAAAGTAGGACGAATAATAAGAGGGTGTTACGCAATACAAATATTGATTACAGTAAGAAATTAAACAAGAAGTTCAAATAGCAAATATGAAAGCGCTTGTCCATTCTTTCTGTAGTATGGTAATATGAATTTTATCGTCGTGAAGTGTTCATTAGTTTCGTTGAAAATTTACATTTGCTTCTGTGCATAATTTGTTGCATTGGGTAAAGGTAAATTAATTATGGCGACAAGCTGAAATCCTACGTAACACTGGCAAGCATAACATTTTCGATGAACATTATTCAAGCTATGCGTTTGAGTGCCATATCAACTGGTTTGCGCGTTTTTGGTTAACTATGGTTAGAAGCAACATTATTTATTCAGTTTTGATTGAGTTTTACATATTTTGTTTATGAATATTCATGTTAATCGTATTTCCGAAGTGTACATATTTTATGCACCTGTAATATACGCTTTATTATTCATACTTTTGCTGTTGTAGGTTTGCTTTGTTGGTCATCCTTCCCGACGCAAATGATGGTCTACCGAATTTATTACGATCACTGTCGAAGGGTAATACATTGTCATCTATTATTTCTTCAAACGACTTTGAGGGAACTAAGTTGAAATTGTATTTGCCGAGATTCAAGCTAAAGGAAGGTAGCAGTGTGAGTGTTAAGAAGATTTTACAAGGGATGGGGATAAATGACGCATTCTGTCCATCGTCAGCTGACTTTACAGGAATTTCTGAATCATGTAGATTGTGTGTGTCAGATGTCCTTCACAAGGCTATACTTGAGGTGAGTTAAAAGGATGAATGTTTCACTTTTCTCAAGTTAAATTTGATGATTTGTTTTTGAGGTTTATTTTGGTAAGCCACTGCTGTTGTCTGACTTGATAAGTGTGTACTGGAATAATCGAGTGTTCATTGTGAAATAAGTTACAGTCATACAAATATATTCGTATTTAATCCTTTTACAAGTATTATAGTAATCTTGGTGTATTGGTTTTGCTTCACATCACATCCTGTTTTGGTAGGTGTTACATCGTCTTTATTTCAGTTCACTTCGATTTGAACATGATGTTTTCAATTGTAACTGCAAACTTTATATATCGATATATCCTGTCGGTTTAATTTTGCCTATTGAAATTCGATTGCGTACGATAATGTCGCCAATATGTCAGTCTGTATCATCCGGCTTCATGTGACTATTTAAAAAAATTGAATTCCTGTGTTAAGTAATTGGGATATGTTGACTTTATTACCATTGATAAGAGTCCACGTAAATTGTTATTAATTGTGAAAATTCTCAGTTGAATTTGTTGACATGAACTTGACTTGTGGTTTATTTTCTCTGTAACCACTTGGTAAATTTTTGACAAGCTTCCCACCATTGAAGCAAAGTTTTAGACATTTTGAGATGAATAATGTGTAATACTTTGTAGGATGTAGAAAATTTCTAGCTACCTCCCATAGTCTGGAGCAAACAGAACAATTTAGGTGGTTATACAAAAGTGGGTTTCGTTGGGTCATCGCACTGAGAATTGCTTAAATAATAATGTAACTCAGGTAGTTGGTACATTTTTTTTCGTTATATCCCAGGTTACTGACCAAAAGTTATGCGTGCATCCTTGTGGTGGTATCCGATAGCTTAGATCAAATCAAATCTATGAACTGAAAATTCTGTAAGCCACGTCTCTTAGGAGAAGCATTGTTATTTTAATCCTCTTTACAACTTTTCTGTAGTGTGAACACATGACTTCATAAATTTAGGTATCTACATAAGCATTTAATCACTCATCCATAGGTATGACTGAAAATATACGGGAAGAAAGATAAGGCAAAAGAAATGAAAAGACGAAAGAAAACAAACTTAGTGAATGAGTTATTCAAACTATAAAGTGTCAAGTGGCATGAAACTGCTACAGATAACTCTAGGTAATAAATTTACCTAATGAAAGTTCACTCATGTGTTAGTGCTTCTATGTACCTGCTTGTCTTCTGCATATTGATTATTGTTTTGGAAAAGGTACTAGGTGATATTCTTTTCCAGTGGTTTATGACCAAGAATAATACCCGCGTAGAATTCTCCCATGTAACACCATTTATGTAGTTGATAATGTTTGTCTCGAGTTAAAGACTGTACAGTACGACATTTCGTACTGTTGATGTTCAGACGGTGAGCTAACAGAAACTTTGGAAGCCGTCGTCGATAAAAGGGACTCATAAAGCATGGTTAGTTGAAAAAGCTAATAAAAATGCAAATGTCTTTCAAAGGTATTAATAGAGAATCTTGCAAAATTAGACATGGGTTTTGAGTCTGTGAAAAATAAGACTATGTTAAGATAATAGAGATGATTTGCGGCTTACGCGTTTTATTAAATTGGTACCATCAGTTGTTTCTGACCGAATGTTCGGTGATGAAATGGTGAGTTAAGAAGTTAGGTGGTGTAATATGGTGAGCAATACTGAAGCTGGGCCTTATGTATCAAGGAGGATAAGTTAGTCGATAAGGCTATGAGGCTACATTGAGTGACATGGTAAGGACGCTTGTTTCGCATGCCGAACTGTTAGTGGACATGAGATTAGGTTGGAAGGCAGTAAGTGGCAGGCAAACCAAAACCTTGTATCAGTCCATGAAATCTTTGGCAGTTGGTTTTCTTCAAACATCACTAGTGTTTAACTTCCTGTTTTTTTTTACGGCACAATTCAACACTTAGAGCTCCCTTCTTGGCTTTCCTACTCATAAGTGAATTGAATTGCATCTGCCACTGAGTTGATGTCATCAAAAAACTTATTTATATCGGGTGCTTTTAATACTCTGAATGTATCATCTAGATACCTTCAGCATACTTTGGGTGTGGAACTGAATGTTTCGATAGCTCAATCTGAACACCTATCCATAAAATTATCTGCCAATAAATACTACTGTTTCAGTGTGTGACACAAAGTAGCATGAAAAAGTGGCAATAAACAATAAAATTCCACGTCGTTAGTCGTTAGATATGCTCGAAATCAGAAGCTATACATCTGTGATAATATCGTCGAAAGTGATCACAATGGTATATGAGTGTTTGCGACTCGTATTTCTCGAAATTTTGAAAATTCTGGAATTAACTTCCTCCAATTGTTCTGCACGCTATGGTACTGAAGTCCATTCACTGCATTGTTGTTCCGCTTCTGTATAATGTTGCGACTTGTTGTGGGGGCTAGAACGAACGCAGTTTAGTAACAAGTTCTGCGTTTCAATTGTTTCTACGAAATCTCATGGTAAAGTGAAGACATAAGTTCAGACAGTGCATCACAATACACAGTTCTTCAATGTTATCATTGCCTACAGCAAAATATATTGACTTATTTTCTGTATGTGTTACAGGTGGATGAGAAAGGCGCAGTTGCTGCTGCAGGTACCGCAATTCAGATATCTGTCATGTCAATAGCCATCCCTATTGAACATGTCCCCATCTTTCGTGTAGACCATCCATTCTTCATATCGATTGTGTGGAATAACAGTGTGCCACTATTCATGGGACATATTACGGAGCCAAAAGAAGACTGAATTGTTTTCCTACTCTATCGAAATCGAAGCACTACAGACTATATATGTTTTTGTATTTTATGAAATATTAATCACATTTCACATTGGAGTGCCTTGATGCTGTGATGGTTGACGTATTTGTGACTTATGTTGGGACAAGATTTATCTGATACCTGCCTGGTTATCTGTCAGTCTTTCATTCTCTGACATAATTTCTCTAATTTGTCTGATAATCTCCTTTTATAACTTTACCTGGTTTCCACTAATTCGGTACTGTTGTTTCCTAACTTCGTGAAAGCGAAAAAGTATGATGTGCATTATTTAAATTGTGTTGTATTAGTTGTGAAAGCGCAACAAGTGATAAAAGTAAATATACACTATCCTACTACAATTGATTTGTCTTGTTTGGTCGCTGGTGTATAGTACTCGACTAAATACCAAAGAAGTAACGACTTTTAATTTATGATAAGGTAATTACACCACATGACGAATACATGTGCTGGTCGTAGTATCGTCTTAAGCTTCTGATTGACGTTGTACGTATGTAACGTAATTACTGAGACAGTTTTGTATCATAGATTATGTAGAACACCTATGAAATACACAAACAGGGGATTTTGAAAACATTAGACTCAGTCAGCATTGAGTAGACCGTTATGATATGTTTGTTGAATAGTATTCTACTTAACACTGATCGTGTATCGAAGTCTTGTGTTATTAAATCCTACTGCCTTATAGACTGATTACTATTTACAAGTCAGCCACTTGAGTCTAATTTTACTTTCACATTTTATTAGATGTTGTCGATATCCGTGTAATAAATTATAATGATTTGTAGCCCAGCCCTTTTGTCATGTACTTAGGAGATGTCATTTGGAAGACTGAAAGTAGATCGATATTCTATAATAAGTGTGATAATGTGGTCTGTATATGACGAACTGATTTTCAATAAAGGAATTTTTAATACGGACATAAGTCGTGTCGTTAAATTCACTTACGATCACCTTCGAAATGATAATACGAAGACGTGGATTCAAAGGCGTCCCCAATCCCTATAGTATTTTCTGGCGTACTATACAATCATGTCATAAATTAATATCCTTTATTGGCTAGTATAGCAAGCTGCGTAATGCTCCTACTTCTCAATTTGTTAAGATTGTGCACCCTTAGTTTCTAGATAGTTAGGAAAACTGAATAACTGCTTAACACCTTTTAAAGTACCGTATACTAACCGACAGAGAGAGAGAGAGTCACATTGAAAGAGTGTTTGATAAGAGCTAGTTGATTGGTTGCAATCTCTCTTTTCCTATGAAATCAACATTGAGAAATAGTGAGAAGCAGGTGTTTCCTTGAAAGCAAGTGATTGAAATTTCGAAAATATTCAATATGAGTGTTGTTCGTAAGTAGCCACCTTCGTCACTTCTCATTGATGGTGTAAAACGTGTTACTGGGGATTCTAATAGTAACATGCGCTTCAGTCGATGTGATTTACACAGATTTTTCTCTAGACCTAAAGTTGCTTGAATATTATAGCTCCAATTGTCATCACTGAATATCTTGTTTGCAGATGAAATCATCTGATTTTCTTCTGTTGAGAAGTGTATTGTATGAATTCGAAAGGCTAATCGGCCAAATGTCAAAGTAAATGATGTTTTAATTTTCATTCTCTTCGCTGAATGTACAGTGCATCTTATTAGCGTCAGTATTTATATTATGGGATGAAAGGAATTTTAATCGCTTTGCTTTTTTGTTGACTTGACTGTGTTGTAAAGACACAACATGACAAACGAATGCATTTCAACGCTGACACGAGTTAGTTGCTGCACAGAATGCAATGGTGGTATTGTGAAGGTAGGGAGGTAGGTTGGGATTACATGTAGGATGCCGGAAAGACGAGAGAATAAAAAATCCTGATAGAGAGTACACTGAATAGACTTTAATACATGTGCATAGCTGTTCGAAAATAAGAGACAACATAACTACTAGATTATTTTATTTGTATTTGAGTGTTGGTTTGCAGGGATTTGACTGGTTACAGGATTTCGTGATGACCCGATATCGGTTAGAGAACCATTGGAAAACCTGGGAGTACTGGACGGCTGTTTCGTCCCAGTTTGTAGTCCTTCATCAGCACACACCCACCGGGATTCGGAACCATATCCATGAAGACATTTCACATATCCAACTCAAGCAACGGCTTACACGTTACACGTTGAAAATCTTGAATGGAAGAGAGAGCTTTGAATGTGGATATCAGTTGATTGATGTCATGTTGAGGTAGTATTCATAGGTAATTCATGTTTCTACCCAAGTTTTAGAAGTCAACGTTTTGAAGTAAAAGTTTTCAGGCACTTGAGACAGCGGAAGAAAACATGGATACAAAGGAAATTATTCTCCATATTGTCGAATGTCGTGAACTTTCTTCATGATCAATGGATCACAGAACTATGACACATTAACTAGTCGTCCAATGCACAATATAAATATCCTTTTGTTATTGACGTTGTGGGTGTAGAGTGTCTCAAGGTTTGTTTGATTATATCATTTGACAAATGGTAGTTCACTTACAGACAGAGAGAGATAAACATGCGGTAGATAGTGGGTACTACTATATATAGTTGCAACTCATATGCAGTTACTGATACTCACGATGTTTCCAATTGTTTTCTGCATGTTACAGGTGGATGAGAAAGGCGCAGTTGCTGCTGCAGGTACCGCAGTAGTTATGCTAAGATGCTCAATGGCACCTCCTGCTAAACCTGTTCCCGTGTTTCGTGTAGACCATCCATTCTTCATATCGATTGTGTGGAATAACAGTGTGCCACTATTCATGGGACATATTACGGAGCCAAAAGAAGACTGAATTGTTTTCCTACTCTATCGAAATCGAAGCACTACAGACTATATATGTTTTTGTATTTTATGAAATATTAATCACATTTCACATTGGAGTGCCTTGATGCTGTGATGGTTGACGTATTTGTGACTTATGCTGGGACAAGATTTATCTGATACCTGCCTGGTTATCTGTCAGTCTTTCATTCTCTGACATAATTTCTCTAATTTGTCTGATAATCTCCTTTTATAACTTTACCTGGTTTCCACTAATTCGGTACTGTTGTTTCCTAACTTCGTGAAAGCGAAAAAGTATGATGTGCATTATTTAAATTGTGTTGTATTAGTTGTGAAAGCGCAACAAGTGACAAAAGTAAATATACACTATCCTACTACAGTTGGTGATTTTCAGTAAGTTTGCTTAGCCAATGATATGCACATTTAGGGTTTTTAAAATTTTCACTTTTCATTGACTGGAAGTTCATTTTAGTCGGATTCGCTTGTTGATTTTTCTTGAATGAATTTATTCTCTAAATGATTGCGTATGATTTCATAACATTTGATTTCCTGTTTTTGTTCTTATGATAAACTATGCTCGAGTAAATCGCCATAAGGGGAGAACTTTTCCACTTTAATTATCACTTTTACTGACTGATTAACTTCAATGACAATAATTTTCATAGACTCTATCAGAACACATTTTGTTCTTTTGAAATAATCATATAAATATTGAAAAAGGGGATTTATTAAAAGTACATCTGTTGTAATTCTATGAAAGTCTTCTGCAGTTAATCTTTTATTTGTAGTCTCTTCCCTATATCTTTGTCCATGGTAGTCTTCATTAGATTTGCTCTATTTATTTTCGTGCATTGTTTACTGAAGTTCATCAATTTGAGTAGAATAAGTTTTCTGCAAAGTTACTCATTATTTATCGACCTGACTGTGATCATATTGGACGTTTACACTATTTTACTACCGCTAAGGATGATTATCGTTGACTTAGGTCAAGCAGGCCGACTTTGCTTTTCAATTCACTTGTTTTGTAATTGAATCATTCATAAAGAACTGGTTACAGACTAAATTTTACTATGGATTTAGAAGACGCTTTAGCTTTATCAAATGGTATCATTTCTGGTTCCGACATAATATCTGGTTATTTACCAAATAATGTGTTTGTGTCGTCCAGCAGTTTGCTCTCTATTTCTTATTTTGCTATCGAGAAATATAACAGGTTTAAGGATAAGAGGTGTAGAAATCAGCAATTTTTTATCATAGAGGCAGAATGGTAAGCAATGATGAGGTTAAGCATAGTTTTAGATAAGTCGGATAAATCAATTGATCAAGCTTTGAATCTTTATAGATTAACGTGAATTGAACCTCTATTAGGTATGTTGAGACAACAATTTCTTTGGCGAGCATCGTTCACTGAAGTAGGATTAAGTTTTAAAAGTGTTAGAAGTGGTCAGATATAAGCAGTGACATCAGTTCCCAAGGTCATTGACTGGTAAGTTTGAGCCAATTATGCGGGTATAGACTGCTTGACTTCATTCACTGACATGCTAAGAATTATTTTTTGCAGGGTTTTAAATCGTTTATAAAAGTGCGGATGTAATCACTTAGAAATTTCTAGATTCTAAATACCTTCAGATTGCAACTACGTTTGTCTGCATTAGTATCACTCTGTTTCTTTTCTCTTATTTTGTGTTCCTGACGAAGTGTGCGGAGCTTAATGGACGCATTTCTGTTCTATATTCTACATTGGTTCACCAGTTTGGACTACATTGACTCCTAGCTTAAAGGTAGGGAGTGAAGTGGTAGGGCGTGTTGAATACTTCACTTATATGGGGAGTTGCATCATCCGATGGCATTGCATTGATCGCTGGTAAAATCTCAGCACAGATACAGAAAGCTCGTTTGGCATATGCCAACTTACGCCATCTCTGGCGTAGACGTGATATCCGGCTGTCGACCAAAGGAAATGTTTGCTGCTCAGTAGTTCGTACTGTCCTCCTTAATGGCTGTGAGACATGGCCATTGTAAGTGGAAGACATGAAAAGCCTAGCCAGCTAACTGTCTTTGATCATAAGTGCCTGCTTTCTATCTCCCGTGTGAAATGGTAGGGTGAGCAATATTGACGTTAGGCGTCGGCTGCTAAGTAAGGAGGGAAGATCACTCGACGAGACTGTGAAGTTGCACCGATTGAGATGGTTAGGACATGTGTTACTCACGCCTAGCCTAGCCATCTCTTTCCTTGACGAGCAATGTTAGCTGACATAGCATCAGGTTGGAAAAGAGCTAATGTTGGTCAAACCAAAACTGAGTATCAGTCAATGAAATCCACAACAGTTAGTTTAAGCCAGGTACGGAGATGCAGACTTCCTGACTAGTTGAAGTCTTCGGGATAGTAAGAACCAGTGGCTGGAGACAATTAGTAATATGGCTCAAAATGGTCATTCTCAATGGCTACCGCGAATGCATTCACTCTTTGTGATTGTTCATATCCAATAAAATTCTATTGTTTTTCCGTATTACTATCCTTTTTTGCTCACAGTTCTGTTTATTATCTCTTTCGAATCTCACTTTACTGTCTCCTCTTGCTTTGTGTGCTACATGAAGTGTGGCGACTCGAATTGCTGAACATCTCTGCAAAGTTCTATGTTGAAACCAGTTAGTCAGTCAGTGGTCCAACAGTCAGTCATATTGATCATTATTATAGTATTTGAATACTACTTTCGTTTTCAAGTATTGGTTTTTGTAGGGATCTAGTTTGATTGGCTGGAAGATTTCATCATGAGCTGACATCAGTTACAGAACCATTGAAAAACCTGGGAGAAATGGACAGCTATTTCATCCTTGTTTGGGACTCTTCAGTACGCACTCACCGGGGCTCGAACCCAGGACCTCCTGGTTACAAGGCTATCTCGTAGACCATTAAGCCACTGGAACCTGATCCAGTGGCCCATGAATTCTAGCTTCTGCCAATACATGACATAGCACGACCACTTCGCAATGTCTCCTTCGATGAGTTACTGCCTCACCTTCAAACTGCTGCACCCTACTGTTCACTGCTTCCCACTAGAATCCCAGATCACTGCTTGAATAGGGTCAGTCGTTTTGTTGTCGTTTAGTTAAAAAAAGCCCCGAGAAAATAGGAAATTTCTTATATGTACTATCAAGTAATCAACTAAGCCTTCAATAGAATAGTTTTCGATCGATCTTCATTTTATTCATTTACTTTGGAATTTGACCTCGTAAAGTTTTGAAAGCCATATATGCTTTTGCATTCAATGGTATTGATTATCTCTGTTACATACAAGTAATCATATGTGTGTAATTATTAAATGGCCATTGACCAATTTATTATTTAATATACTTGGTGATGATACATAACATCAACAGGAATTATTTTAACTAGAACTATTGCCATTGAGATTACCTGTAAGCAATGAAATATACTTAAGTAATGTGACTGGGTTAGATAGAGTTTCCAGTACAGTGATATGGTTCATAATTACACAGACTATGTGATAATCGGGTGATTGGTTAAGCATATTATTCCTTTTTAAGAGTAGAGAAGTACTAAGCACTATTGCATGTATTAACGGGATCTGAATGTGCACTAATATCGAGAAATTATGTGTTGGTCAGAGTGCATTAAGAAAGCGTACCATAGACAGTAATTTTTATGGTGTAATTCATAATACCATTCTGTCTGAAAATAATCAGGGAAAATTTAGAACCAGTGATAAGGATCTCATTCAAACTCATTACTAGTGATTTCTTTGAAGTCGCAGGCTTCATGAAACAGTTAGACGTTCAAAACGAGTGTATGCTAGTTTTGGATACGAATTTTCCATCTACAAGGTAATTGACTATATCGTAGGTATAATAAAGAAACAAGAGATGAATACTTGTCTACAAAAGAGAAGCCTCGAGGAGTTATCCATTAGTATCGCTTGTCGAATGTGGCCAATTAAGGAGTAACGAATTAAGATGGTGTTTATCATTTATTGGCTTGTTAGTATATGGATAACATGTTTATTCCATGTCAAGAATGATAATTTTGAATTAACAACTAAAAAGCCCAGAATAATCCATAGAATGATTATCCTGACAAACGTGTGAGTTTAAAGGTCAAAGGTAGTGCTGTGAATCAAGAAGAAGATTGATTTATGTGAAGTCCAAATGAAGTTGTCAATACATTGAAGGTCTTTTAAGAGGCATCACTCATCGTCTGAGGCGTAATTAATGTTATCCTGATACCATCTACATGTTTTGCTTTTAGCATTCAACATAAAGAGATTAGATTAGGAGGTTTTCACCTAATGTTTTGTATAAGTTAATTTCGTTATTTTCACATTCATAATGATCCTCAAACGAGTGTTCGTTCCTAACGGAATCCATATTGAAATTATCCAAATTCCCCACGGTATTCAAAATCTGGATATCGACGTTTCTGAAGAGCCCAAAAATGGGACGAAACAGTTGTTCAGCACTCCCTGATTTCGATGGGTGTCGAAATCTACGACAAAATTATTATAAATCTCTACAAAGATTAAAATCTGACTTCTGAATTTTGTTGCGACTTAAAGAATCAATGTCTACATCCTATTGGAAATTTGAATCTTTAATGAGTAGATGCAGCGATATATATTAAAACATGAAATATTCTAAACCATCTTTTTGTCAATGCCTAGGTTATTGCTTTAAAAATAATTCATATCCTATAGGTAATAATGAAAGTGTCCATGTGGTTGAGGAGCCATTATTTTTACATCTGATGATTGTCCTGGTGAGCATTGGTCCTCCTAAAATGACAGTAGATAATCATTAACAGTTTTGATTTCCCAGCAAATTGTGTAGTAGATACCTATAAAGTATCCTTTTGAATTTGTATCCAAACAGATGAGCCTCTTGATTATATCATTTCATCGCAAAAATTCTGTTCTTAATAAAGAATTAGTCACCTAGCGCAATTCATTAACTACACCGATCAGATTTAGGTCACTTCTGACATAAACACAGACTTAAAATGAACGTCATATTATCCCAAGGCCATTCCCAGCTCATAGTTACGTCTCCAGTGAAAAATGAACGTAAAATTCCAGGAGTTAAACTCAATTCACTATAGGTGTAAGTTGTTAGTTAATCGGGATTTATAATTTTTTAAATCTCATGTTAGGAATAACACTCATTGTTTGAACGACTACGAAACTACTCAGACATATAGGCTGAAATAAGTCAAAGATGATTCGAATAAGTATCCACTGGTTGAACACCAAGCATTAAAGGCAATGGACCACACAATCTGCATTTGAAAGGAATAGCGTCTATGATGTTTTTATTATAAACTGGAAAGAAGTAGAAGTGAAAATGAATTCAGGAACTTATGTGGGTGCATTTGTGTGGTAATAAACAATAAATTATTCTGAAGTGATTTGGTGGATGGTGACCAGCAGCGGAATCCAAGATGTGCATCTAGTCCTATTTTGGACTCGTTATCTGGATGCACCGACGTTTCCAAGTGAGTGGTAGCGTTCCCATTGAGGCTCGAACTCAGCAATACTGTCCAATCAATCAACGAGAAAGTTGAAATTGAATCAAATGGTAACTGTGATACCAGTTGCACAAGAGGTGGCCTAAGTGGTCAAGTGGATAACACTTTGAGATTTGAAACTATATGTAATAGGTTAGAGCTCCTTTGAGAACACCGTTCAATCACTGGTCGATGCAGGCACATCCTCCTGCTGAAGAGCCCCCAACAGGATGATTCCACTGCTAGTCATCACCGACCAAATTACTTCAGATCAAATCCTCAGACATCGTCGAAACATCCTCAGAAGGAGGTGACATGTCAACAGAGACCCAGAACTTCGGTCAAATCAATTAACGGGAAAATCCAAATTAGATTAAATAATAAATTATTCTTCCAACAATATTTTATTGTGTTGTGTGAACTAGAATAATATTCTACAAACTTCAAATAATTTCATATAACATAATAACGATATTTCAAGTACAATTCATTACCCTTAATTATATCAATGCAGTCATGTAAATTTCTGACTTCATTTCCGTAGTTGTTATCGATTCGGTTGAGATATGGCTCTCTTGTTTAGGCGCTTGACTTTCAATCATTTGGTTACAGGTTTTTATTCTGCTTCACCTGTGAAATTATGAACAACGTGGTAACATCACTAGTCTTCAAACAATGACTTGTATAAGGGAAAACACAGTTTTTTGTTCATCGAAGAAATATCTCTTTTGAACGACTTCATTTTCAAGCTAACTGTACAGCCATACTTATATTACGGAAACAGGCATTAAGTGGCACTAGAAATTGGTTACAGGATTTCATCATGAGTACTGGACAGCTGTTTCGCCCTCAGTCAATATACATATGATAAGAATAAAGATAATTATAATGATGTACTAAGGGGGTAGAGTTGAAGTGGATGAATTACACAACTTCTGAAGATTATTAAATAAGTGAACTGGCATAAAGATTTTAAAATTGTAGGTCGGGTGTTGTCTACAAAATTAAGAGTACGATGATGATAACCATTAAGGTTATAATAAAGACAGCGAAAGTGGAATGAATCCAAGTGGTAAAATAGAATAAAATAAAAGAACATTACTACAACCAAGGTGAAGAAAGGGGTTTGACTAAACGTTTTTGAATACATAATTTAGGTTCTTGTCCATGTATAGCTAGAGCTTCAGTTATGCATAAGTGGAGAAAACGTAAACTTTTCGATTAATTGGATTTGGTCATGTAGATAACTTTGAAAGATAAATCACCTGAGGTTGGATGACCTGACTGCAGAAGGTGTTCACAGATTGAAGACTTTGTTGTCTTTTGCTCACCTTTCATTAACCAAACCGGGTAATGTTCAGCTACGTGTTTACGGAGATTACGCTTACAATGTCCAATGTAATCAGTTCCACATAAGCATGTGGATGATTATTTGCACATAGATGTGGACATAATGCCTTTTTTCGTAATATAAATACGACTGTACAGTTAACTTGAAAATGAAGTCGTTAAAAGGAGATATTTCTTCGATGAACAAAAAAACCGTATTTTTCCTTAAGAATTAACCAATATATTTCGCGATTTGAATGACTTTTATTACAATATAATGATCAAGTATCATTTATATGGTCTGTTATTCGAATGAACAATTATAGGCAGAATAGACGGGTAGAATATTTCTGATCCGGTTAATGTGTGAATAAATTTCTTTTTAAATCTAGGCATAATCGAATAATAAAAGATTACCTTAACGAAGAATTATCACTATGTAATAAAATAAACATCTGATGACAGTCGTTTGTAGACAAGAAACAATCATAATAAACGTCAAGATAGTTATATTAAGCAAAGTGAATATGTTAATTTTTGAATTTGATTGCTAAAATTTGCAAAAGATTTAAAATATCCAAATATGTTCATAGTTAAATAATTATTTCTACTGAATGTTGAAAAATATTTGATATTTCACGTTTCATTAAAATTGACTGCAGTGCTTCTCCGTACTGATCGGTGAACTTTTGTTTTATTTCGTTTGACAAAGAAACACCATACTTTCGTTTATATGATTTATCTATGGAATGTAAATCTATCTAAAACAGTTAACAAAAGTAAGTTGAAGAGAAGATTGTTGTGTAGAGCATTTGATAATTTGGTTTACTCATTATCAAAATGAATAAATGGTTTAAAATGGGGTTGCATCTCTCCCTCTCTCTTTTTTTCTAGGGTTGAGTCACCTGATCAGAATAATCTGAAATTACATTAACTGATGGCTGATAGTGGTGAATTTAAAACACGCACATGATAAACACGACCACGAGATTCAGTTTAACTATAATGGAATGTTTCATACAGAAAGATGTGAGCCAAGTTTTCTATAGGGCCTATTATCAAATGATATGAATTATACAATCCAGTAGGTTTTTATGTGAAACACTAATGCACAGACTGCATTACCTTTAAAGTTCGTTTATCCATTAGTTAAAACAGTATGGTGTTAAAGGGTGTGTTTAGAAATTTTATTTCTAATGACTATCTTGACGTGAATCGAATAACAGTCTTCATTGATATTATCGGATACTTTAGGTTGTATTTTTATTATTATTCCTTTGGGTTCTGGGGGGGGGGTGGGGAATATATGGCTTAAACAACACATCTCCACTGTGTTTTATTTTCTGCCATCCTATCCAGCTGGGTCCACGGTTGCACATAGTCTCTCATCTCCTCCTCGCCAAACGATCTCCTCCATGTCACCCTCAAACGACCCACTCGTCACCTCTCTTTGGGAATCCACTCCAATAGTGGCCTGGCGCGCAATGTCACTTAACAGCCTCCTCAATGTATGCCCAATCCATCTCCATTCTCTCATACATACTTGTTGAGTAATTGGCTATTGGTTGGTTTGTTGCCAGAGTTTCTTGTTACTAAGTCTTTCTCACCAGTGATTTGATCTTCAAAAGGAAGCGAATAAGCTGTTGATAAAAGTCTAGGACTTGTTGGTAATCCGTTTCATGACATGCTCGCCAAGTTTCGAACCCCACTGGAGGAACTGACTGACTTTACATTCGTGTTGAATAGAATCTGAATCTTTTTCTTTATGCTGGGTTTACAAGAAATCTCGACTGACTTCGGGTTGGTGAAGGCGAATCTAGCCTTTTTGATTCTGGCTGGCTGGCTGTCTGGCTGGATTTGACATCTGCATCCGTTCCACCTACGGTTGAAACAGTGCTTCTTAGGTGAGTAAAGGAAGTAATCTCTGTCAAATCTCTCCGTTGACGGTGGCTGGTGCTGGTTGTTGTTGTTGTTTGGTTATCTTCATCACCTCCATCTTCTCTACGTTCATTTGAACTCCCGTCCTCGCTGACTGCCAGTCTGTTGGTTTATCCTGCACGTCTTCGAGTTTGTGTGACATTCAACATAAATCATCCACGCGCGAAATGCAGATGTTCTAGAGTCTTCTTATCGATCATTCCGACTCATTCCTGCCTTCTCATTCCCTGTGCACAGTCTGACGCATGATTCAATCTACCACAATTAATAATATCGTTGCTGATAATAGGCAGTCAGCCTTGCCTTAATCCTGTATGCACCTTGAACGCCTCACTGAGTTTTCCATTGTAGACCAGCTGACACGTGCTGTTATCACAAACCTGTGCGTGCTGTTGGTTTTGGTGTGCTTCTGAGTGAGTTGCAGGTGACGGTCGATTCAAGAGTCCTTTGAAGTGATCAGCCCATAGTTTTATTTGTTTCTCCACCTTGGTGATCAGGTTCCCTTGAGCATCTTTTCTTGGTTTCATAATCTGGGTTGATTTCCTCCCGGATAGAGACTCGGTTATCTGATGGAGTCTCTTGATGTTTCTTTTGCCTGCGGCCTTTTCTGCTTCAGTTGCCGGCCAGTGTGTTGTCTTTTGTCTTTCTTGGCACTCTTCTTCACTTTGCAATTAGTTGTGTTCTCTGAGCTGGTTGGTTTAATTGCGGAGCTTTCGTCGTCCTTCTGGACAACATCTTCAGCGCAAATTTTAGCATAAAAGGAAATGATTAAATTCATCATGGATGATATAATTGCCTCTCCTGGTAATCATCTTCGTAACTGGTATTCGATTTACATCTGCATTGATCATTTTTAGTGATTTGGATTTTGAACTTTCTCGTCACATGATTTACTTTTTATTAATTGGTAGATTTGGTCAATATTAACATGTTTGTTAATCGCATATTCGCTTGAGTACCAGGCTTCTGGGAATTCTCTACTCTTCTTCACTCCTTTATTCAGTGCAGTGTACATTTAACTTAGCTTTTCTCCCGTTGCCGTTTTGCATGGGGTCATCTTCCCTTTAGTCATCCTCCTCTCTTCTATTAGCTTTCAGATGCCCTGTGAGAGCCGTTCCTTGTCTTGTCTCTTCTTTCTTCGTACGTTTCCTAGAAAATCACCTGCAGAGAATTCCGATTTTTTCCACGCAGTTTTCCTCAGTGATACCACGAGTATATATATATATATATGATTGGAAATAGTGAACCATGGCAACTTTTCAATGGAGTCCTTGTTAAGAGATAAGCATTTACTATTGTACACACTTCTTTTATAAAATCCCTGTAATCTTAAACCCTGTTCTGCATACAAACGAGTGAAACAGTTTTCATCACAACCAGTAAATCGTTGAAATTAAAGTAAAAGGTATCGATCCTTTTCTTTCTTTGAAACTATTCGGAAAGACATATCCACGAATCTCTGGAATGTAATCTGTCAACAAATATGCAAAATTTAGTAGTTCTTCCTGCTATTTCTACCAGTCTGTAAGATAACTTGAGTGCACATACACCCATGTATAATTGCAGCTCATCCGAACTTCTGTGAATTCGTCTTCAGTAGTTACTAATTGAAATTTCCAGGCAAAAAGCTATGCAGCATTAAATGTGTATTTACTTATAGCCCTGG
The DNA here is from genome assembly GCA_944472155.2 of Trichobilharzia szidati. NCBI lineage: Eukaryota > Metazoa > Platyhelminthes > Trematoda > Strigeidida > Schistosomatidae > Trichobilharzia > Trichobilharzia szidati. Next base: position 30,280,330 of record OX235276.1, on the reverse strand, counting down.
ATCAGCGGTGTACAGGCACAACTGTATACTGGATCCTGATCAAAATCATTAGATCTTTTTTTGAACGTGTTAGGATTCAGCCACTGAGGTGAATCGCTGTAGTTGACATTTTCCAAGTCTGATTAAACTTTATTCTATGACTAGCGTCATTTCACACAGATTTACTCTAGTTGACACGGTATTTCACAGCTATGCACAAGGATTTAGGGAAACTTCATTTCAAATGTTTTTGTTTATCTCAGTAGTCTGTCATATACAGACTAACTTTAATTAGGCTGTCTTGTGTACTCACAGAGAAACAGACCTTTTCTCTTGAAATAAATAATTGGTACTTGTGTGGGGAAGGGTTTATTAAATTCACCCATTTATTCCTGCCTAGGAGATATCAACCAGCACATGGGGTTTAAACCCTCTCTGTGACTTCTGATTTCTGGACAGACCACTTATTACCACGCTTGTATGTATATCTGTCCAACATTTGTCGGCACTGGCGATAATTTATTGTTAATTTATTCAAGAAAAGGTTATGAAGGTATACACTGTTGGGGTTGGTGCTTTCGGCGGTTAACCTGGTTAACATAAAGACATACACACATTCTCCACCTAACAAAATTCTAATCTAACGTGTCCTAAATGACCCAACAACTGAATACCAAATATATGACACATTATATGTAAATTCTTACTTCTGAACGTAAAATTAGTAGGCGCTGAAGTTTCAGTGCATTCGTTTTTGTTTTAGTTAATTCATCGTGAAATATACTTGCAAAATACATCGGCTTGTCAACCGAATAATCGTCTGGGATAAAAGTAGTAAAACAGTAACAATCTTCAGAAAAAAATCCCAAAACGATGAATGTATATGAGTTGAATAAGACATAAATAAATTCTAGTATATTGCTGTGCGGTGTCCACAGACTCTGCCAGGTAAGTCCTTCTTTCACCTGGTAAGGTTTTTCCCCATAAAATTGAAGGGATGATTGTGGACATGTGGCGCTTACAACCGGACTTGTGGACGTCCTGATCTACCTAAGGGAACTGAATAACCCTAACTCCATGCCTATGGAGCACATGAGCTCCAGAATCCGAAAGAATTGAATGGCACATGAACCTATTTCAATCACTGGGATCCGTGGGAATTCACCTCCCGATGCTTCTGCACTGCCTTGTGGATGGGACTCCAAATCAAGTCAACCATCTGCTTTTGTCTGGGTATCCACGCAGATTTTCTGTGGCGCATATCTTAGTGCGCCAAGTTTATATTTGAATAAATTTTTAAGCAAAATCCAAATAGTCAAATAAAGCCTCTTTGAAGCATCTGAACGATTATCACAGAAGGTAGGAGTATATAGGTGATTAGTTTTGCTTTCCTGTGAGATTAATCTTTTAAAGACGTTCAATATTTCTTCTCGAAATGGTGCATGAGCTACATGTATACGTATGATGTGATTATTAGCAATGTCAAATTGCTTGTAAACACTACAGAGTGAATATATTGTCCTGTTTGTATTTCATACTTATTTACCCCAATATTGCTCATCTATGGTAGTGTACTGATGAATATAACAATAGAACTTGGTCACTTTGGTAGAGTAGAATTCTATTATGGATAAAATTTATTTTGATAAAGTTTCACAGTGTTATACAATAATATTTACTGATGAAGTTTTGAGTACAATTTATTGCCCATAATCATATCAAATTACTCACACAACTTTCGAAATTCGTTTGTATAATTCCATTATTTTGCATCTCTTGATTTGACTGGTAGTAGCATTTTCCATATCTCTGGTACTAGTGACCAGTCATTCCTATTGCATGTGTTGATAGTAGATTCTAAGTGAACGAAATCAATTTTATCCATAATGGAATTGTACTGATGAATATTTTGTAATGCGGCTTCAGTTAATTAGTTTGTCAAGTTAACGAGACTGTTTTGTGTATTTCATATAGGCTTAACAATCATCCAGCTAAAGCAATAGAATTATTTTCATTCACTTTAAAAATGAAAAATAGAAAATGGTGGTAAGTATTGTACTTACATATTTCTGTAAGAACATCACGTAATGCACCAGACGTTTCCCGTAGGATATATTCCTTTACATGTTCATTATGTGTCTTTACAGTATGCAGAGAATATAAGAAACAAAAATATGGAAAATTAACTTAAGTACTTACACAACAGCATATGCGTAAAGACACCAAGGAGCAGTTACCAGTCTTTCCTTGCCCTGGTAACTGTATGTCTTTATTTTCTCTTTCACTTGGTTACACGACGCTGAAAATTCCAGTCTCTATGATTATTATTGTTTGGAGTAAAGTGATTATTATTACCATTGTGTACAGACATTAATTTTCTGTTTAAACTTGAAATCTCTGGTTATGTTAATATTTCTTCTGTACATAAACTTAATAATTTCTCTGGTCTACAAACAGATGATGAGAAGCCAACAAAATGAATGATGGTACCATATTATTCTGCACAAACTGTTGCTCTTGCTTTATTCAAGCTGAAGAGAGTGGAGCGACATTTGAGCCATGGACCCACTGGCTGGAAGTCAACCGCTTAAGCCAATGGATCACATCTCCACATGAACGTATGTGACGTGTGTTGTATACGTGTCAAGTCTACGATAACAATATACGACCAGTATTCATTGGCTAATAGTTAAGAGTTGATCAGGAAATTTTACTTGGGTGAATCAACTTTAATAGAACACGTTTTAGCTAATCTGACACTCAGCAATCAACTTAACTACTGAAGATAACAGCAAAATATCCCTGCATGCATGCATGCAATGAAACACCCATTTTGTATTCAAAAAATTTAGAAGACATTAAAACGTTTTGTGTTATCAGTAACACACTTCTAAGCACTGTTAACATGCATTGGAAGCACACATTAAAAATTCAAGATCTTATAGAACGTTTTGAAGAGGAATGTGTTAATGGAGGAAATAGTGGATCGTAAATCAATTAAACTGCCAACTTTATGTGTCTAACCACTCCTAAAACTGGTAAAACATGAAAGAACACCAGCAATAACAATAAAAGTTGAACTTTTTTGAACGAATTTATTTGTGAATTCAGCAAGATAAAAAGTAAAAAGAATTAATGCATAGTCAGAAATTGCTCTAAAGTAATTGTAGAGATTCTCAATATTTATGTGTACTTTAAGGCATACTTTAATGATGTATTTTATGAGTTTATATGAAATCTTTGCGCATTCCATAAACGGAATTTGTATTTCTGATATTCTGTGCACGTTAATGTATTAAAATATGTCAAATAAAGGCAATTTAATATTAGGTTTAAGCTAAAGCTAAAAATTAGTGAGTTACAGACTTAAATATGCCTGAATTTGAAGGACATTTCTATAATTTAACTCCTTTTACTGGAGTCCTTATGTGTTAATGCCAAAAAAAATCATAAGACACTAATGCTTTCTGTGTGTGCGTTGGTGGCACAGCGGTAGAATGCTCGTCAGCCACGCATGTGGTTCGAGGTCCGATCTCTGGCCGACATACCCCTTTCACTCGCTAAGCCGGTGACAAGACTGGTAAAGAGGGAAAGTTGGGCATGAGGCTAGAAATCCCATCCCATAAACATAAACACCACTGCTACCGAAACTTCAGAGCTCTAGCTTGAAGTTCTATATTCCACTGAGAACGTAAAGGAATAAAAAAGCTCTTTGTACTGCATACTGAAATTGTGAATGCTTCACCGTCACTCTGGCGTAGGGAAAATGAAGCCTTTCATGTATGTCTTGAATGGTATTCCCATAGACATGAAGTTCACGTTTTATTTTTGAAGGTGATTTCCGGTAATGTTTGTGTTAAATATTCTGTTTTTAACGGCTAACAGAAACCTTTTTGTACACTTACTTCTTCTGGATCATTTTCGCGAGTTATAAATACCATCTATAGAGTTCAACAACAGTTTAGACAATATCGTATAGGTTAAATCTTCATCAAGGCGTATCTGCCACTTCAGGAATTTCAAATCCCAGTCACAAAGTTCTGCAGTCAGAGAGGCTACTACTGAGCTATTTGGGCTGACTGTTGACCTACTGTAGGATGATGATAGATACACTGATTGGTCACTAGACAGTAGCCAATATCATGTGTCCAGTTATTATTGTCGTTGGTAATGATTAAATCCAAACAGGAAAGTTTGAAATGTGGTCATTAAAATACTTTACCATAGCCATACATTTTGAATCAATGTAAGGTGGTTACAAGCAAGCGGCAGACAGTCCTCATTTGTAATTCAAATAATCCAGTGGTATTTTGATATCTTTCAATTATATAACACTAACAGAACAATATAACTTATCTACATATTAATGTCTTAGTATACAATAAAATCTTTGTATCACACCAAATAAGCTAACCTCATTGTACAGTTTGGCAACCAACTCAAGTTGAAATGGATCAGTATGACAGAAAAGTTGACTTAACTGTTGTCCTGCATCATCGTTTCTACAGTAAGAAAATGGGAGAAAAGAGAATACGGAAGAAATAAAGGATGTTGTACTGCAAACACTTCCGTAAGAAAAAGGAGGATAGAGCTTAATTAATTAATATTTGCACAAACTCACATCTCGTCAAAGATGGTGTAATGTCCTGTTTCACTACTTTTTGGATTTAAATTATTGTTTCACAGTAGAAGACAGTATTACGGAATGCAGTTAGATAAGTAACACTGGTAACATCACTGGTAACATTCAAAATATTAAATATTTAGTATTATTTATCAATAACATTCAGAATGCCATTGATCAGGTTTGAAATCAATCTGATCCTCTATTTTTCAGTCGTTTGAGTTCTGAGTGGAAGATGAGGCTTTAAGCTTTGAAATTTCAATAACGTTGGCGTTGCTTTTTTACGGAGTGAGTTTGACGGCCTCAAGCTCAACTTTCCCTCTTTTCCTGGCTTACTGTCGGATAGTGAACTGGATGAGGCTGAGTAGTTCGTCGGTCGGGAGTCTCACCTCAGACAGCATGTATGATTGTCAGGCATTCTACCATCGAACTACGGATACATGTACTCCTCCCCAGTACGTTTCTTCTCAAGTTCCATTTAATCTTCTGAATAAATATAAAACCTGGTGTATCAAACCCTTAAATTAGTCAGAATAATCCGTTGTGGTTGTCACAGGAACACATTTCACACTTTTTTGAGCAGAGATGATTGGTAGTCTGCATAAATCTACTGAAACCACTTCGGAAACATTGATACTGCCTTTAGTGATACAGTCAATAGTTATGTACTGCCATATGTGAAAACGTTTAGAATCAAGCTCACAATTTACATAAAATAGAATGTTTCATCCACTTTACCGAGAAAGCAGAAAATAAACACTAAAAGTTCTGTTTCTGTTGCATAATAATAACTCTGAATGCTTTTATGTGGTAACTAAAACCATATTATTTTGGAACTACTGTTGTAACGATAGAAGACAATGGCCAGGCAACAGATCGTTTATTGAGGAAATCAATAGATATTTATATTTTTGTATGTACAGCGTCTTCTGACTGGTTGTTTACTCGCTGATAGTTAATCTGTCATCTCTGTGGCTGTTTCTTTGAAGGTCAGACCATATACCTGCGAATCGTATCCGCCCACGCAAAGTCTGCTGTTACTGGTTGTTGAGTTAGTCTTTGTTGTTGTTTTTTTCTCATGACTAAGATTTGGGACGTAAACATTGACGTAAATTGCTGCCTACCAATTTTGGCTGGCAGAGAGCTCTCACCACACTGTATACCATTCAGTCGTAATCTCCTTTCACGATTTAATTTCCTATCTTTATCCTTTTGACATTCTAATGTCGTCACACATTGAAAGAAGTTTGAAGTCTAGTGTTCATTATTCTACAAAAGTCACCATTTTGTCATAGTGCTTTTGAAATAATAAAAAGCAATAGCTATGGGTGTATACTGTCTAGTTGATAAATACTACAAATAGAGATAGGTGTATTCATTCAACGTTGTCAGTGTTCTGAAAACTTTAACAGGCCTTCATTTTGTCTACTTTTATTTTATTTTTATTATTTTCATTCTCATTGCATTCATTTTATTTATCTTTATTGTGTCAGAGTATGACAACTTTAACTGATATAGTTTCCTGTAAAGTTCTAATTTGAATATTCTTTCTTAGTGTTTTCAATCTTTTTGAAAATTAGATTTATTCGCAGCTATAGCTTTTAATGACCATCTTTAAATAAATTTAAAATAATTCCTCATTAACCTACTGTTGATTTATAATGCCTTTCAGTTGATTGAAAACTTTGACAGTTGATGCATAGACAACCATTGGTTTGCCGCCTCTTCCTTTAATTGGCGAGTCTTGTTTCACTTCATTGCGTCTAGTGTCAACTACACACTCTAGAAGATTTCTTACAGAATTTCCAAATTTGTTTTCCGCTCTTTTCCAAAATGATTCTTTGTAATCTGTCACAGAAAATAAAAAACCTGCAAATTATGTTCAATAAATTATTAAATTAAGTCATGATGGAGATTTTCCCGTTGGTTGGTTGGTTGGACAGATATCTTCGGCCTCAGTTGAAGTGGTGACTACTAGTTCGGAGGCTGCAAAGATATCTGAGGCTTAACATGAAGTGATTTCGTGGATGGCGATTGGCAGTGGAATCTGGAATGCCCTGTTTAGGACTCATCACCTGGATGTACCTGCATTCACCGGTAAGTGGTGAAATTCCCACCGAGACTCGAACCCAGTAACCGTCATTTCAAATGCCACAGCGCTGTCCAACAAACCATTTGGTCCATGACAGCCAACTCTTATGAAACGAGTATCGGTTATCATATATTTAAGTCAATTCTGATTTCTCCGTTGAATGACTAGACCAAAATAATCAGCTTCTCTTGTTACGTGCCTCAAATAGTCTATTGGATAACGCTTTCTTGTTCGAAACAATGGGTACTGGGTTCAAGTCGCAACAACAGCACCACCACTCACTACTAAATGTAACTGCATCCAGTTGACGAGTCCCAAATAGGACTGAATGATTATCCTGGATTCCACTGCTAGTCACCATCGATGAAATTAGATGTAATAAACTGTTATTGGAAGTTACACTAAATATTTCAATAGATGGATGTATCAGTGTGACATAAGTTATTCGTATTTTTTTGTTCTATACATTTCTTTTTAGCAGGCTCCATGATTGCCCACAAGCTTTTACCTCCTCTTCATATGATCTCCTCCAGGTTATTATCGAAGCGGCGTCTAACTCGTAGTTTCCTACTCGAGTCACATTCAAAGCTATACCTGGCGCATGATACCACGCAAAGATATCATCAGCGTGGAACAATCCTATTGATATTACTTCCAGACTGTAAAACACTTAAGGAATTTCAGATGATAATTATTTCCTCCTGTGTAGCATAGTATTTCACTTGTGTATAGTTTCTAAATCAATAAGTTGTAATTTATATCTGTAATTTTCAAAATTATGAAGGAAAACTGACGCTTTAGTAAAGTTTCATCCAGCCTGACAAAATTTGTTGCCTTTTAAAACAACTTATTGCTGGACAGTGTGAGCACAGCACTTAATCAATCATTCAAATAGGTTTAATAAATCAATTCACGACATGGTAAACTCAGAGTACATTATTTGAGCATACATATTCCAAGCAATCACAAAGGTGTACTCTTTCTAAGAGATTTTAACATCAACGAAAAAAACCGAGTAGATTTTATCCAGGTTGCAACTGTGCTACAAATAGTAGTTTACAGTTAGGTTGTCTTGATGATGTTGTCTAATGTGACGTCAAAGTGTCCGCAAGACAGATGTATCCTTAGTGAAACAAAGAAACATTAAAATTTCTAGTTTAGTAAGTTTGATGTTAATATTATAAGAGAGAGAGAGAGGGAGGGAGGAAGGAATTCGAACGACTATCTCAATGAAGACCCCAGGTGTATTTCAAGTATAATATTGGATGCTACTGAGTTTTTTGTTTGCGTATTGTATTACTAACCTCCGTTATTACTCGTTTCTCTTCCAGTGACAACCATCTATAGATCTTTTAAGTTCACCCATTAGGAAATTTCAAATAAATTATCATGAAATAGCAAAGAAGAATATATAATACAATTTTTTTCTGTTTATAGTACTATACAAAAATCATCAAATATCACTCACTTGTTTTGTAACTTTTTTCAACATAACTAAATTCATTGCCCCAAAAATCAATTAAATGTCTTGTTAATGCCTTCAAATCACCTGAAGATAATGCTTCAAAGAGTTCATCAGCAATCAGAATGGGTAGATTTGTTAAAAGATCTTTCAAAAGTAACTTTAATTGTTCAGGATTAACGTTGATAATTTCATCAGCTAATGACTGGAACAGTAAACGGATAAATGGACTTTAGGTATAGATGCTTAAAGTTAGCTCATATAATAGTAATAATCATTACATTTCTAAACCATGTATAAAGCGTATATTGTCAAGGAAAATTTTCATCCATATGCATAGTATGTCAGTGATTATGTATAGTATTAGAGCTTTTAAATTGTAAGCTTTGTAAAACACACTGTTTTCAATTCATATTCAATTATTATGGAATGAAAAGGTCTTACGTTACTTGATATTGTTTATGTGTAGTTGAAAACGTCTGTCTTAGTCTTTAACTAGTAGACTGATGACGATTAAAATTGAGACAGAAGCTTAAATCTCAACAGGATTCAAACTTTATGGGGCCAGCTTACCATCCAGATTTTCCATGGACTGAAATAAGCGGTCCAACTACCTGTTCTTTTTAGTTAAACATTTACTTAACTTTCTACTTTGAGTTTGCATTCCAAGGCATTTATTCGACTGTTGACAAGATTTCTTACAAAAAGCTGTAGTAGAAGACGAAAACCCAAAATTTTTGTATTTTACGAGTGGTGTAGTATTTATACCTAAGAAGTAAACCTTCTTCTTTTAGATCACATACATGAATACTCTGAGCGAACCACGACAGTGTAATTAACGTTGCTCTTCCCAGCACATCTTGATAATCAATTTCTATTGATAATACTCTTTTAATATAATGGAAAATTCAACAGTTTTGATATCGTGATGTAACTTTAGTCGACTGATTGATTTGATAAAAAAGAACTCAGTGCAAATGTGCATCATTTGGGGTCGCTATGCAGGAAACTAGGAAAAGATGTTATGAAACCCCAGCAGACAGACATTTATGAAAGAGACTACTGAAGTATTTGAAAATATGGACAAGGCATAAAGACATCTATCATGTCAGGAAGAGTCACTAACACTCGATTCTTAGCACTTTGACGACCTCGGCTAGACAACTTTCATCCTCTCAATTCAACTTAACCAGTGGTTAACCTTGCTTGCCGTGGAAGGCTGCACCACTGCAAGTGTAATAGTTATCCCTGCCGCTTTAAATGGCAAAGCTTCGTAACCCCTTTAAAGGACTTCTAATACTCCCGATTGCCCTCTATTATATTAGTGCACCTGACTAGAACAACCGAAGGAAATTCTCCAGTCATTTTAATGCTTTTGATTTCAGTTGAACGATTATACTGCCCGCGTCTCCTGAGAGGGTAGAGTTTAATTTTTATCGGAGATGATTTCACTTACGGTTGCTTTTAATCTAGTGTCGACTTAACTATTTCAAACTTTAACAAATAATAAATAATACTGAATAACATTTTAAAGGTCATTTCACTTCAAAGGTGATCAGATGAATAACGGTAAGTGTAAAAATACTGCAATGCAGTGAATTTATTCATGAAGATCCGAGCAACTAGCAACAAACAAGCATCGTGTGTATACGTATATCTTGTAGAAAAGTTTAAAAGAAAAAAACAACTCGTGATAGACCAACATACCTTTTTGAATTTACTAAGGTAAACTTCCATAATTTTTTGACGTTCCCGGTTTGTTCTGCTTGTTAAAGTCTGCATTAAAACCTTAATTTTTTTGTCTGAAAATCAATAAATGTGAATTATTAAGTATTTAGCTTGATAAAGATTGACTGCCTTGATACTCGATATGTACGGCTGGATTTTGTGTACAAATTCATCGTTGAATGATATTTAGACTAGCTGCTTACAACGGTGTCCACCAGTTGAGTGTACAGTGTAATCATTGCTCTAAGTTTATTTGTTGTCTGATGCATGGATCTGTCCATGGGGTGATTTAACAACGAGTATGCTGCACTGTAGTGTTTTGTTACATGTTGCTCAAATGACTTCGATAAGACCTTTTGGTCCTACTAGTTAACCTTTAGTAGCCATTCGGAATAACTTTAGTATTCTTATAGGAAACCGGCTGTTACTCGAAGTGCTTAATGAGGAATTCTTTGATACCATCATAGAAGTAGATGCTTCAAACTAGAAGGTCTTGATACCTATAGTAATAGCATTCAATTTGCCAAAAGTTCATTCGCATCATTTTAGGGATACACACAACGATGCTGTATAATTAAGAAACAGGTCTTTATTAACGTTAGTGAAATTTCATTTACGATAAGTTGATAAGAATGAAGTTGTATGCAAGTAGCAACTTCAATAGTGCTGATTACTGAAATTGAGTTCAGTATAACCATTTGGATGTTATCACTCTTTACCGAATACAAAATGATGCACGTGTAATGTTCAGAGTAATTTTTTGAATTTAAATGACAGCCATTTGTAAATGCAAAGCACTTCTGGTTAACAGTGAAATGAAGTTTTTTCAAAAATTTCATACAACTGGTTCCCTTGATAAATTTCGATAGAGAAAGAAAGACCAGATCGTCGGATAACAAAGTCTCATATTGAATTCTCATACAAATATTTTTCTAATCTGAAGTCTCATCTGGCTACTTATGATACCTTAATAAATGAGCTAAATATTACTTGCTGGCTCAAATTCACGAACTTCATCAAAGAATTGCAATCCAGAACTGCAAAAGACTATGAAAATCAACTGACAATAGCATTATTCAAGGAAAAGTTAACTGGACACTTCCCAGAAGCACCTTAACGTTATGTGTGTAATCTGTCAAATTTACAACTAAGCAAAACTGAATTAGAAGCCTTATCTTTGAGATTCAAGTTTCACGTCCCCAAGAAGCACGTAAACCGTATAGATAAAAAAACGCAGTTTGAATACTTATACCATCAACTTCCTGACCTGCATCCTGTGGACGAAGACAAAAGAGGAAGGCTAAAGTCCAAATTGGTTGATATAGCCAACCAATACCACACATCACCATCAGAAAAACGGGAAATGCTTACTGAGGAGCATAGAGGAGCACTAAGGAGACTAAGTGAAAATGATGACATCGTCATGTTTAGACCCGATAACGGCTCTGGAGTTGTTATAATGAATAAAACTGATTATGTACATAAAATGTTGCTGCAAATTTGGTCTTTCTTTCTCTGTCGAAATGAAGTTTTATTTGGCTTTAGGTATTAAAGGAGACACTAAGTGAATCTAGCCAGAAAATTAGTGAAAAGAGAAATAAACTTCACATAAATTCTGGGAGCTCTCCAGCAGAGAGGATTCATGCCCTCATATAAAATGAATGAGACTAGAAATGGTCAAGTTTCAAGGCAAACTAATAGCTCAGAATTCAGTGTTGTGTTTTTCGAAGAGTGTTAATTTGTGAACTCCAAATTAGTAATTCTAAACCTCTGGGTTCAACAATTCAAATGTAAATACTTGTAAGTTATTCACTTGCTGATGAAAGCGGATGATGGTGACTCTATATGGTGAATCATCGAATTCCGACTAGATATCCGAATTTCAGTTTGATTGTCTCATAAGAGGAAACGTTTAGAAAGATTCATAGTTGAATAGCTAGGCTGTTTTGTCCTTCCTGATTTCTTCTGATACAATTCCTGAGAAAAGATATGTTGACAGAAGGTTCATTCAGTCAGATCACGCAATTCACTCAAATAAAATTACACAAAAGTAGAAGAAACTTGAAACGGAAAGAATGATTCTATGTGAATACTGTCTCAGTAACTTCTACTTCAGTTACTTCCACGGGATGAAGAAACAGAAACTGTCACATGGCGATGCCAAGAAATTTTACCGAATTCCAATTCTTCCTTCTCAAAGAATGTTTATTTGAAGCGCTGAAATCTATATTATTAAGGGTGTGATGAGAGCTGCCTGCAAGACAAAATAGTAGACAACAATTGACGTCAGTTTTTACATCCCTAATCAGGATCATGAGGAGTTCAACAACCAGTCACAGCAGACTTAGTGTGGGCGGATACGATTCGCAGATATATCACCAGACTGTCTAAGAAACGGCAACAAAGAGTTGACAGAATAACCTTCAGCAGGAAAACAACCAATCAGAAGACGTTGCTTCTCTGCTAACAGTAACGAATAATAATGTACATAAAAATACATAAATATCTCTTCATTTTCTCAATAAACGATCTGTTGCGTGGCCCTTGTTTTCTGTTGTTACAATGGTACAATGTCAGTCTAAAATCCAGTTAAATTTTTATCCTTAGGTTGCTAAACCATTCCTATTCATATCAAGTTTTTTGGTTTTATATTATATTCAGTAATAATTTATGAATAATACCGTCTTATATATCGAAATCTTTTGCAGGTACTTCACATCAGCTAAGTTATTATTCACTTCTGATTTCAGGAAAATGAATTAAAACGCTAATGACTGAACAAAGGTTATTTTTTCTACTAGCTTCTTCTTAAACTCCTACAATCCTTTATCCAAAATAGCCGAGAAATAAATGTTATTAACAGCATCAAAGGTTTTTAAACACTGAATCATTACGGTCAAACCGTACAAGAGTTTTATGCTGCAGAGATGCATGCCAATCCATTAATATTAGGTCACAATTCAGTAGGAAATGTATCTGTATGATTATACGCTTAAACGTAACACTAAAATAACCTTCGAACATTACTAGTTTATCAGTCTTGCGTCAATACAACGTATCCCTATTTGAGTACGAGAACGAATTTAGAAACCAAAAAAAGATTTTACATATAAATCAAATACTAAGGTGTAAATGAAACAGGAAAAAATTTAAATTACCTTCATCCTTCTTAGCATTTCTTATTTCAGATGCATATTTTTCAGCGGAGAACTCATGATCTGTCAGAATTGTAGGTTCATAAAGAATTCCTTCTGAATTCACGTAATGTAGAGGTGAACGAATGAATAATAACCTGAAACAATACTGGGCAGGTACTCAACTGCATATTTCTTCAAAAAGACTTAATTACTTCATGATGGTTTAAAAAACAAAAAGTATCTGTTGTCCTTCACACCGAAGTTGTTTTCTTCGGTCAGTAAATACAAAATTTATTTTGATTTCCTATAGACTGAGAACTTATACATTGTCTAGGGATCACTTCTTACATTTTGCTTTTCATTTGTAAATCCACATATTTGAGCGAAGAGAAATTACTGTTTCTCTAAATCTATAAATTGATGAATACATAATCATGAAGTTTGCACGTATGTAGGTTATCCAAACCTGATTTCTGTAGACTAGATTAGTAATAATACTGACATCGAGAGACAAAACGTCCAGGGAAGTTTTTCTTACAGGCTGAAATAAATTCGCTGGCCATTTTGAAATCCGGTGATGAGGAGACTGTAGTTCACCTTCCAGGACATCAAAATAAGCCTAGGACTAAAATTAATTAATTAATTAGGTGTTTTACTTTAGGTGTTTTAAGTTTTCTTTTTACGGAAACACATGAGACTGAGCTCAAACTCAATCTCGCGCTTCTCTCTTGTACTGGTGACACACTTATCCACAGAGTCCGTAGTTCAGCCATACCAGTCAGATAAGTCCTACAATCTTCTCCCCAAATAAACTTAAAGTTTTAAATTGTCTAAATATATTGCTTATCATAGAATATTTCTTAATAAATGATTTAAAAAATATTCTTTTGTTATCAGTACCTGTAGGTTAAGTAGTGTAGTGATTAGGCAGGTAATTGGGTACGTTGCGTTTAGTAGGCTTGGCGTAGTGAAATATATCAACAGCTCAACCAGTGCCTCACAAGATCCAAACTTGTCCAGATGTGGTTGAACCGGTAGACTAGGTTTGTTGTTTGGGTAGATGGTATAACCATGTTACTATCTAAACCATTGTTTTAATTTCTTCGTAGAGGTTCTCATTTAATCAATGATCATCTTTTCATCTTCTTTGAATCATTATCAAGTTATGTTTTGATTAATTCGCTTTTGTCTTTCTCATTAGGTCATTAGAAGCCTCTTTTGTCAAAAAGGGTTGATAAATATCACCCGCCATTATTGTATAGTGGAAACAGTGGATCAATTAGAGGGGAGATGAGTGATCATATTCTCAATATCCGTCACCCAGTTAAATGACACACTTCCACCAGAGTCAATTCCTAGAGAAGCTTAGCAAAAATTATAGGCATTTCCATTCTGTTTACATCGCTGAAGTGCTAGACATCCATATAGGAAAGCTGATACTATGGGCACAGAAGAAACTAATTCAGTCATTTCTGCTTTTGGTTTTAATTCCCACATTCGATTTTCGTTTCTTTTCCATTGTTTTCTTAGCCATTCTGACCAATCCATGATTGTTAACCTTAATTTCATTTTAGTTACGTGATACCAAATTATCTTTATTCTTGCTTTTACTGATTACATCTCAATTTGCAAACGATTTACTATTAATTTGATTGGAAGTTAAGTAATAAGTAATGTCATGAGCCTAGTCCTACGTTTGGTGCAGACTGAATTCTGTTCAGTCAGGTCTGCAATATGACCACCATTATAGGCGGTTAACCATCATGGTGCACGTAGAACTGTTGTTATTAGATGGTTGGAGGCAATCGTCAAGAAGCCTTAGGCCTAGGTTTCGTGCTTCTTGGCACTCGTCAGCAAGGAGTATCTGCATTCTTGATGGAAGTCACGTCCTTTCTGAGACTCAAACTCACATCACCCAGCACTGCAGTTAGAGACGTTACCATTGAGCTATTCAGGCTCGCTGTTGACTCCCTGTAGTACTGTAATGCATACTTTGCTTGAACAATAGGTGGTGACTTATTTTATGCATGTAATCCTTCATTTGGTAAAGACTGGATTCTATCAAGCTCAAACTATTGCTGCAAACCTACTAATTTTCATATATATTGATTGACTGATTTTTATTCAAAATGGACTTTGTGCAAGTATGTTAAAATTGTTTCTGTAGATATATTTTCGATAATGACTTTGGCCTGTAAGCAGCTGATGAGAAGCCAACGAAATAAATGATGGTACCACTTTATTCTGCAAAAAACTGTTGTTCTTGCTTTATTCAAACTAATTTTCATACATTCTCTGTTACGTTTTAATTAGTCTGTATTATACACATTTTGATTCATTGGTGGTGAGAATGATATCTTGAATTTTGTCTTTGTTGCCACACCTAACTAACTATGTCGGTTACAGTATTGTAAATTCCTAATAAAACTTGCACACAAAGATTACTGTATAGCTATGTAGATGAACTCATCAAAAAAAACCCTTGTTGAACTACTTGCTCTTCTCTTTCTAATCATTCATTTTTTGATTCCAAACAGTGGAATCTGTTGGGCGACTGACTTAAATTCCTTCATCCCACTGACTGATTAAAGTCTTACTGAGATTAAGAAGCAAACACAGTTCGTCTCAAATTAGAAATCCTCTACATACAGGTCACTAAGTCTCGAGAATTACCTACCCTAGGCAATGGACATTATTTACTCATCCTTCTAATTCTTCACTGTTAAATTCAATGAACCAAATCAATCGAACCCATTTTAATTATAGGCAAATGTCAACAAAATAAATGATCCTCCTTCCATATGGGATGATTGGTAGTCACACCCTGATTAAAATTTTTACTTACTCTTGTTTATCTTGTGTCTGCATGGAAAAAATTAAAAACAATAAGGAATAAGAAATTACTATTTGATCATATCAAGGGAACAAATCCAACTACTATTATTATTACTTAAAATAAAATGCAAATACGATCTCATTAACTAACCGAATTCAAGGACTTTCTTTTGTTCATCAATGTCGTTCAAATGAAGGTGATATTAGTAGCCAACGTTTAACTATTCCAAAGTTAAGTTGCATAAGAAAATTCTCCAATATAACAGAGTACACCGATGTTGGAAAGTCCATTTCATAGACATGAAGATCACAATGACTGGTCGTTAGGAATTAATCAGTGTGATGTAAGTAGTCTTTAGTAGTAGTAACTGAATTCTATCAGTCATGTGGTCAGTGTGATGGCCATGCATATACATTCGTCATCACCGTATACTTTGAATAATTTTTAGATAGTTGGGGACAGTAAGTCGGTGGTTGAGTGTTAGAATACTCACCAGTCATGCACATAGTCTTCAGTTGATGTACTTCTCAGAGTCGCCTGGCTGGTAGTACGTACTGTAAGGAGGGTAGGTTGGGTGTATGGTTAATAACTTCACCCAATAAAAAACAACACTGCTGCTGAGAATTCAAATCTCAGGCTTGAGGCTCTATGTTCCATTCAACAGACGTAGGAAAACATAAAATAAGTAAATAATGGGGACAATCAATAAGAAGCCGTAGAACAAGTCTTTTTGCTTACTGGCACTCTCCAGTAAGATGTATCTACAACCCCTAAGGAACCAATCTCATGTACGTTATTTTAGCCTGGGGCTACAATCAGACACGTATCCACAGAACATATTCTCAACACAGGTTCAAAAGGCGGTAATATATCTCTAACTTCAGCACTGAGTGATGCAGATTCGAACGACTGGGGGGAACTGAATTTCTTCGAAAAATTGAGTTCGATGGCATCCTGTTGTCTTCCATCATTCACCAAATAACCGACGTAATATTTGTTAGATTTTTGCTTTATTTCACACTTTATTCATAAATTAAGTAAGTGTTCAACCTTTTGTTACTCGGTTTACACTGGCTAACTGAGGAATCCAATCAACGGAATATCCATAATAATAATTTCAACAAGTTCAGTCTTTTGATTTAAATAAAGATTTGAAAATCCTGAAAAAATACATATCATCTAGTCAACAAGTCAATGGTAATGCCAAGTTTCATAGAGAATGCCTTGAGATAGACATATTGTGACTCACACATGACTGAAGTAGCTTTGCTTGTCAGTCTAACTCATATTGTGCGTAAAAAAAGGCACCTTATTAGTGTTACATAAGCAAATACTTAAGAATGAGAAATAAAAAAAGTTGGAAATCAATGAAGATTCAGAAATTACACATAAGGAAGACTTCAGAGTTCGCTGTATATACATGTATCGATCAGTACAAATGACGAAAGCATAGTTTTTTTTAGCCAAAAGTCACATGTCAAGCATGTTTATAATATCAAGATGACAATACTTGCAGAACATAACAATCTCAGAAACCTAAACCCTTTTAACGGTAATTTATTTTATTCCTTTTCATTCGCAAAAGAAAATGAGCCTTCGGTATTGAACTTGGAAGTTTCAGTAACAGTTGTTTTACTTTTATTGTGTGGTATTGCTCTAGCCTGACACTCAGTCTTGCCTTTTTAACAGGCTTACGACCAGCTAAATGAGGCTAAGGAGTTCATCGGCTTGGGATTGATCCCAGGATCACACGCGTGGGTGGCAAGCATTCTGCCGTTCTTCCACCGCTCTACCTCTTAATGAGCCTCTTACAATGTATATTCCAGTATTAAATCAGCAATATTCTTTCAAAGCTATTTAGTTCATAAAAGATGATACATGTGACTTAATTAGTGGAACAATGTCGGCAGTTTGATAATAGATAAAACAAATAATTAGTCTGATATATGTACTTTATCCAAAACTAAGTAGTTCACGACAAAATGAGTTTACTTGCCAGGTTGCGGATCCTGAGTATTATTATTACTGTTCCCTTGGGTTCTAAGTAAAACATTGGCCTGCGAAAGCACTTTACCACTTTTTCCTACTCTCTGCTGACCTCTTTAGCTGCGTCCACAATTGACCATAATCTCTCATCACCTCTTCCCAAACACACGATCTCCTCCATGTCATCGTCGCACTGACGACTAACTCGTTGTTTCCCACTGAGATTCCACTCGAGTAATGGCCTGGGGCGCGATGTCATTCGACAGTCTCCCCAGTGGCGTGTGAGCAATCCACCTCCATTTTCTCCTGCATATTTGTTGATCGATAGGTTCCTGCCTGCTTTTTTCACATTGTTTCTCGTTACTAATTCTTTCTCACCTGCCATTCGATCTTCAATATAGAGCCAGCGAAGACAGCTGTTGATAAAATTCTGCACTGGCCTATTGGAAACCGCTTTCGTCATACACAGTGCAAGTTTCTCATCCGTATAGAAGAACTGACTGATTTCAAAATGGTGTTGAATAGAATCCGAATCTTCCTCCTAATGCTGACTGAGTGAAGCGGAATATTTCGAGACTGATTTCAGAGTGATGGAGGTGTATCTTGCTTGCCTTTTCGATTCTGGCTAGCTGGCTGGCGGGTTAACTGGCTGACTTAGACATTTTCATCGGTTCCGACTGTCTGTGGTTGAAGTCGTGCTTCCTAGCCGGCTAATTGAAGGCAGTAGTCTCTGTCAAATCCTTCCTGTTGATGGTGATTGGTGTTGGTTGTTGTTATTGTCACTGTTGGATGGTTGGTTATCTTCATCACCTCCATCCTGATGAATGCCAACTACAATAAACCTCAGTTCTGATGCTACATGTCGTGCTGTAAACTAATCAATACAGATGCCTCTAATTCATAATGAATCTATTTGTGAACTTTCAAATAGGGAAAGTGGATTAACAGATATCAAAACTTTATGAACATAAAATAACTTACCTCAGAAAACATTAGAATTATCTCTGAGATGATAAAGCTTAGAAATGTAAATGCGTCTAAAATTATTTTCATGATTATGGTTTGTGCCACTGTATCAGTTTTCACTTTATATATATATATATATATATATATATATATATATATATGCAGTAATGGTCAGTCACATGTCAGTATTCTGACCACTAATTTTTTCACATGAAAAGTGTAATGATAAACAAAGACTGTATAAAGTCTTAACTGAGGTTTATTAAGAATTAAGTAGTTTTTCAATTAATTTATAAACACTAGAGATAAAAGCAGCCAAATCATCCACCATCAATTCAAAAAGGATTCTGAGATAGGGAGTCTCTTGGGCTGGTGACCAAAACTGAAAGTTGAATGATAGAATTCGGCCAGCACCGCGAGTGGCTAGACAGATGACAATGGTTCCTATTCAGTGACAAATCAAAACAATTAGTCTGATATAACAAGTCTAGTGGGATTCATTTCTCAAAATAGCATACCGGTTTGTTTTACCTTCTTCCATGGAAGTGAAATTATTAAAAAACAATTGACAAGATATGCAGTTTACATTACTCAATTTACAAATGAATTGAGTTGGTTAAATGCTTAAGATATTTAAACCAAGAGATAATGAAATTGTGGTGAAACAGGCGGTTGGATTATGAAACTTAAGCTCTCGCTTGTTTTAAAATCTTCCATCTGATGTAAACCTGAAGTTTCAAACTTTCAGTGTTCACTACTGATCGATGTGAGTGGTATACGACTACTCATTTCAATCAGTCAGTAGTATATAGCCCCATGCATTTATTCTTGTTTTCTTGATAAGCATTTGTGGTATTAAGTACAAAACATACCGTGATCTAATTAATTTCGCTTTCCAAGAGAAACTGTAGTGAATTTTCAACTGCAACTGCATACATTGCAAATCAACTTGTAGTTGATACATGTGTGAGACTTGGGCACTGCAGTAGTATGTTATTCCACATTAATTTGTTCATCAGATATATCACACAGTGAAACAGTATTATTTACTGGATGGCAATGTTTCGAACACAATGTATTGTTCATAATCATATCAATTATAATCACACCACTTGGAAACTTGAGTTTTATAGTTAATTTTCTTTATTCTTTCCCCTATTCGTCGTCGTAGGAGTAGTAGAATTTTCAGATGTCAGGGTGGACAGGTGTTGAATCATTCCTATTACACGTGTTTGTAGTTGATTCGGTACATAAAGCTTCCGTTATCAATCTCTCTCTCCACCCTGTTACATTAGGTTTTGCATAAAAACCTGGTAAAATCTATATTAGTTGACCCTGTTAAGATTTTTTTTAGAAAATAGTTCAGCTATGGCACTACATGCAATAACAAATAACCATACAATAGGATGGGATAAGATGACAGTTCTAAAATCTAATGTAATGGGGTGGCGAATGGGAAGACTGATAACGGAAGCTTTATGTATCGAATCAACTGATATCTGGAAAATTCTACTACTCCTACGACGACGAATAGGGGAAAGAATAAAGAAAATTAACTATAAAACTCAAGTTTCCAAGTGGTGTGATTATAATTGATATGATTATGAACAATACATTGTGTTCGAAACATTGCCATCCAGTAAATAATACTGTTTCACTGTGTGATATATCTGATGAACAAATTAATATTGAATTTGCAATGGCGTTCCAGTATTCAACTTTTTCACCTTATCTAATCCTTCAAAGATATTAGTGTATCAAAGGATAGCTCTTCGTGTTACCAGAAATCCTACTGTATTACTCCGTAACATGTTGAGAGATTGAATGAAGAAACTGCGAATCAGTCTGTGTAAATGAAAACTCATGTGGCAAGCATTTCGTATATTTGTGGTAAATATCACATAACAAAATAATCAAATTATAACACCCGTCAGACATTCGAAGATATACTGGTAAATGTCATGACATTGACACTAGGTGGGTGAATCTGTCGTAAATCAGTAGCACACTTAAGTAGAAAGTTATGTGTACTAAAGTGAGACGAGCAATAGCAATAACAGAGAATAATATAAGCCATTTTGTAAAATCACTTTTAGTTATAATGAGATAATTATGGGTAAAATGAAGTAAAAACCAAGAAGTCAATTACATAAGTAAAACTTGGGATAATTATTGTTACAAGAAGCTGGTGTACTACAGTAAACACAGAATGTATCATGTTTGTTTCACCACTGTGGCTTGAAATATTGTGAAGGTTGACACTTTATGAAGGTGGCATAAAAGGCTAATTGGATCACCAACTCCTAGGACTAAAATTTCTTGGTTTATTTATTCCTAGAATATATTCCCTTCTTTGAACACGTGCAGACTGTTAAGCAAAACTGAAAGTCTTCAGAGTCAATACCTTTACTTTTTCTGATTCAGCAGGAATCATAATTGATATGACGGCAACAGGTTTGCAGCTGGGAGGCTCTTGATCATGACATTTGTAATCTTCCCCTTTTTTCGCTTTCCGTTTTGATTTTATCACTACGGACATTAGTCAGAGGACCAGTGAGAATGAGGAAGTTCTGAAGAGTTTTTCAGTCCTAGTCTTGAACTTTCAAGTTTGAAAACTAATCCAGTTCTCACTAGTAAACTACTACAGGGTGGATTTCTTGATGTTCTGGTGGGAAGTCCCGACCGGTGGGGTTCTCCAGAAAGCGTGTGAGGACAAATACTCACCAGTGACATTGGCTGGCAGTGAGACTATTTATCGCAAATCGTCAGAAGTTTTAATTTACTGGTCATTAGTTTTTTTCCAGAGGCGGCACATATAAGGTAAGACAGAGCCGGTCAAAAAAAATAGCTTACACCTTCCTTGAACAGCTGAAACTCTTACCATCCACATAGGAAAACGAGAACTTTGTGTTCAGAAACCTTTAATCCAGTCTACTTACTACCGTGACCTGAGTTTGAGTTCACTTTCCGTGATTTCGCGTATAATAAATTCCATGTGATTTTTTGTGATCCATTTTCAATTCTTTGTGCTTATGGTTCCTATCAGTTTTCATAGAACAATTACTCATCATTTAATTAGTCACTTGTCAACTTTCTCAGTTACATTAGCTTATTCATAGTTTTTCACATATCACTATTTCTCATATGTTTTGATTTATTACTTTTACTAACTGACAGTAACGCCTAACCCGTGTTGACAATTAATATTCTACACCTAAACTCCTAAATGCCTGTATAGCTTTGATAAAATGTTAAGAAAAGAGCCTTCTTTGCTGATTTACGTGTTGTTAATTTACAAATCTTTAAATATTCCCATTTATAATATTAGAACAAGACATATAAGCGAACAATATTGTTTTCAATTAGATCTTCTTCAGGCTTTATAAATCTATGTAAGTTATAGTAAGGCCTGAAGAAGATCTAATTGAAAACAATATTGTTCGCTTATATGTCTTGTTAATTTACAAGATGACCCGTGAAAATTCTGTTTTTGGTATGTTGTAACATAGGAAACTCATTGTTTCAACTTTACAATCCTAGCATTGTATGATACTTGACAAATTGTATTGTTCAGTGCGCATAAAATTATGTGGGCATTTGATGACTGAAATGTCATCACATGAATCATTACACAAGTGTACATCTGTGTGCAGTTTATTCTCTGTTTGTTAATATTCCAGACAACAATTGCACTTTTCAACCACACTTAATTATTACCGAATAGTTTATTATTTTCAATAAATAAATCATTTTGTGAACATTTAGACTATTTCTACTTTAAATAAACGTTACACTGAACACTGGTATACATATTTCCGTTTTAATAAGTTTTATCAGTCAATGACAAATTTATTTACATTCTGTTGAGAATAATAAGGTGTCACCACGTGAATTCTGGTGATTAGTCTAGAAAAGCTAAGATTTATCTGCTTTTGGACCCCAGGACATTTTTAAGGGATTTCAGTCGGCTTCCCTCATATCTTAATTATACACTTTAATATTCAAGCGTTAGTTTTGCAGGAATTTGATTGATCTGAGGATTTCATCATTAAATAACGTCGGTTAGAAGACCACTAGAAAATTTGGGAGTACTGGACAGTTGTCTTGCCGTAGCTTGAGACTCTTCATCGGTTCGCACCCAGTGAGGTTCGAACTCAGGATAAAGATAAAATAGACGGCAGTTTTTTTTGCTACTTTGTCCGCTACAGCACAAAATTTGCAATCTGTTTCTTTTATCTATGTTTTTTCAACATGAGCAGTTGTAGTATTATAGCAAGAATCAAACCTAATCAAGATTAACATTCAAACATGATACGACTTCCTACTGATTGTCACTAACCATCTAATAAAAATTTAAATCGCGCACTGATTGAGGATCTCTTAGTTTTTCGTCACCATATAGCAATTGTGACCGACAGAATTCATTCAGTTACACCATTACTAAGAATGGGACTCACAGCATTGGTTACATATCAATGATTGATCAATGCAATGATGATGAAAGTGAGGGGATGAAAGGTATACAAGTGTAAATCTTCTAATGAAATCGACAGAAGCAACCAACTTATTGAAAATCAACCGTCTATAAGAGTTTTACCAAACCTTACAAAATTTATGCCAAACGACTAGTCAAGTCAGTAAAAATACGTCCTCATTATCATTTTCTTTTCTTCCATGAAAAATGATAACTAAATGGTTATTGCAGGCTTTATTTTTTTAAGTGCAAGCTAGGAGGAAAATTCCGCCATAACTTTCAGACTCTGAATTGTGGATTTTTAGTAACATTTTCAAAGTGAAAATTGTTCAGAAGAAGAAGATAAAGGAAAAGAGGTACTGTTAGACGGTTGAAGGTAGTAGGCAAGAACCTAGGTTTCGCCCTTCTCGGCACTCGTTAGCAAGGCGTATCTATAATCTTGGAGGAACTCGTTTTCCATTTTGAGATTCGAACCGCTAGTCAACCAGTACTGCAAACACGAATCCTATGCCCAAGGCTTCCTTCTGATTACCGCCAACCATCTAACAAGACTTCAGAGTGCAGCATGATGGCAAGCCACCTAGAATGGTGGCCACATTGCAAACTTGACTGATAGATTTCAGTTTGCACCAAACGAAGGACTAGACGCATGGTATTAGTTACTACCTCGTGCTTAACGAAAGTAAAAAGGAGTATTCTTCAGCATAATATTTCGATATTAAAGTGTGATTAAAAAAGGATACAAGAGAAGAATATATTTTATTGAAAGTAGCTGAGTTCCTTTATTCCTTCAGTATTTTAGAGGACTTCTTTTAAAACATATTCTCAAGTGCACCAGTTGTACCTTGTCATAAATGCCAAGTTAGCACGTAATTTAATACATATATCTGTAGATTTCTTAATACTTGTTTTCAAAGATGACGTATATTCTGGATTTCTTCTAAACTGCATGAAGCTTCACTGCTTTACTAGTTCTTCTAGAATTATTATTATTCCCTTGGGTTCTAAGTAAAACATTGGCCTGCGAAAGCACTTTTCCACTTTTTCCTACTCTCTGCTGACCTCTTTAGCTGCGTCCACAATTGACCATAATCTCTCATCACCTCTTCCCAAACACACGATCTCCTCCATGTCATCGTCGCACTGATGACTAACTCGTTGTTTCCCACTGAGATTCCACTCGAGTAATGGCCTGGGGCGCGATGTTATTCGACAGTCTCCCCAGTGGCGTGTGAGCAATCCACCTCCATTTTCTCCTGCATATTTGTTGATCGATAGGTTCCTGCCTGCTTTCTTCACATTGTTTCTCGTTACTAGTTCTTTCTCACCTGCCATTCGATCTTCAATATAGAGCCAGCGAAGACAGCTGTTGATAAAATTCTGCACTGGCCTATTGGAAACCGCTTTCGTCATACACAGTGCAAGTTTCTCATCCGTATAGAAGAACTGACTGATTTCAAAATGGTGTTGAATAGAATCCGAATCTTCCTCCTAATGCTGACTGAGTGAAGCGGAATATTTCGAGACTGATTTCAGAGTGATGGAGGTGTATCTTGCTTGCCTTTTCGATTCTGCTGCTGGCTGGCGGGTTAACTGGCTGACTTTGACATTTTCATCGGTTCCGACTGTCTGTGGTTGAAGTCGTGCTTCCTAGCCGGCTAATTGAAGGCAGTAGCCTCTGTCAAATCCTTTCTGTTGATGGTGATTGGTGTTGGTTGTTGTTATTGTCACTGTTGGATGGTTGGTTTTCTTCATCACCTCCATCTTCTGTATGCTCACCTGGAGTCATGTCTTCGCTGTCTGCCAGCGACTTCTGCGACTTTGTTTGTTTTTGCCTGCAAGTTTTTGAATTCGTGTGACACTAAACACAAATCATTCACGAAATGCAGATCTTCTAGTGTCTCCTTATCGGTAGTGGAACGTATCCCTGTGTCGTCACTCTCCACAGTCCGATGCATAATCCAGTCCACCACAATTAACGATATCACCAGTGATAATAGGCAGTCAGCTTGTCTTACTCCTGTATCCATCTCGAACGCCCCACTGAGTTTTCCATTGTGGATCACCTGAAACGTGCTGTTGTCATATAGCTGTTGAATGAGGCTGATAGTGATTTCGCCTACTGCGCGCCATAGGGTTTCCCAATTACTTCTTGGTCAACATTGGCTGTCGAAGGCTTTTTTGAAGCCGATGAAGTTGAGGTAGAGGTTTGACTGCCATTCTATGCTCTGTTTGATGGTGGTGCGTAGAGTTGCAATTTGATCAGCTCACGATTTGCCTTTCCTGAATTCAGCTTGTTCCGATGAGGCAGAATTCTGCATCCATTGCATCTTTTATTCTCTCCAGGATGATGCGACTTAATATTTCTCTTCGCGTGGACAAAGGCATGATTAGTTCCAGAATAGTTGAAGTTTTTTTTGTCTTCGGCTTCCAATATAAAACAATGTTGCATTTCAGCTTGGTCAAAATGGCAACACAAAAGTTGATTCGTAATAACATTCTTAGTATGTGATGAAGTTTTGCTTAGCACGAAATATCCTTCACCATATGTTTCTTATTACATTTTAACTATAGACTGATGTATAATGAGACGTTAAGATTACCTAATGCCATTTTAATATCATTCTTATTGCACTGTTGTTACTATGTTCTTGAGTCCTAAGTGGAACACTGGTCTTCAGCAGCATATCCCTCACTCTGTTCTCCTCAGTCTTCTTTAACTGACTTCACGACTGTCCACAAGGCCTTCATTTTCTTCTCACACGATCTCCTGCATGTCAACCGCGAAGCGAAGCCTAATTCATATTTTCCCATTCAAATCCCGCTCACCGTTTTGCTTGGCACGTGATTTCATTTAATGGTCTCCTCAGAATGTGCCCAGTCCATCTCCACTTTCTTCGGCATGGTTGTTGGGCGATAGGTTCTTAGATTGTTTGTTGTCTGAGTTCCTTGATGCTCAACTTTCCTGACTGGCCATCTCATCTTAAGTACTGAGTGAAATCACTATGCTATAAAGTTAAATGTTTTACTCTTGATGACAAAAATGATGCCTACTCAAATACCTAAGTTTTCTAATTAATCATTCAGTAACCGCTTATGAATCTGAAAGTTCATCATTTCATTGTAGCAGCTGGTCTATTTCCTCCAAAATTTGTCGACTGCTGAATTGACCAGTAAACAATTTGTAATGCAGAAAGAATTTGGAAGCCAAGAAATCACAAACACTTTACAAATAACCTACAATTATTTATCCGAAAATTTGTAGAACACTTTGAAAATAACCTTAGAGGCTGTTTCGACATCAATATTGTAGTTCATATCGATTAAATGTTTAGCTATAGACGAAGTTGGTAGTCTGCCACCTGCGTCTATCAATTTTCCAAAGTTCATCTGTTTTTTAATCACTTCGGTCAAGAGAGTTTACTGAAATGCGCTGAGGCGGTAGCTATTCCTAAACTTAATCTCTCCTTGCCTTGTGTGTTCGAAAACAATTTATCATAACTCTTAACCTACCTTGGTAATTCTTATCTCACTAAATAACCAGAAGTAGTGTTAATTATTCCTATCTTTCTAAAATCCTATATGTCACTTGGTATACTTTAATTGGCCTTTATTTTTCGTATAAATTGAATTGACAGTTAAATGTGTGATCAGGCTGTTCGAAAAGTATTACGCAAATACATCACATTTTTCAGATAATCTTAGTCTTTTAATGACACTATCCAGATTTACAAAAGGGGCTAACTGTTTTAAATGCTATTTTTGCTATGCTATATTCCTTAAGACACTAAATCATTGTAGAAAAGTTATCTTTTCAGTTTTCTAATAAAATTTTATGTGAAGTTTAAGAAGAAACAAATAAACAGATAACACTGAAATAATGAAAAACTTCATAATAACTAGTGGAGTGATGCAAAGTATATGAAGTGATGGCTATCAGAATGAGAATTGAAGAAGTTCCCAAGAAATGGACGAAACGAAGCATAATTTGAGATCATAGATTCATCAGTTACTGAGAAAAAGGATCAAATCTGTATTGATTCAGGGAATGGAGAGTAGTGTGAGATAGAATGGTATCCTAAAAGTTCAAGTGTATACTGACAATGCTTGAAAGTCTTGAATTGTTGTATTATAGACGAATAGGTTGATAACAGAATTCTTAGTCCTTCAAACAATGCTGACTTCCCACTTAACAGGAAGCTCAAAACAAATGGAGAAAATTGTTTTGCGGCTCTGTATGAACTCGCGAAAATTCTTAAGCTTCTCTCAGTTTGTAACGAAAGTCTTTCTTCATTTTGCACAACTCTAGTAACGAAAGCTAAAATCTCATTGTTTAAAGAAGTGGAATATCAACAGATATTGATTGATTTTAAGTTGTAAGCCTACAAACTCTCCGTCAAACTTCAGTAGACTGGAAACTATTTTTAGTCAGACAATTTTTAATGTTAGAACGTCGAAGTATTCTTATTACGAAAACGCAATTTTCATTAATATTACTCAATATAAATTTGATTCTTTGAATACCCGACATTTTCAGAGACATAAAAACGAGAGATCCTTTGCTCTGTTTTCAATTCGCATTCCTTAGTAGAAAATTAGTGTACGTTAAACACAGTTGATTATAAATCAAAGATGTAAACTGTATTCAATCTGTTGTTTTAATTTTGTTTATTAGTATGATGACGCTATCTACACATAAATGAATAAGTGTTGTAAACTTCGGGTGTTAATGTTTATATTATTCTTTAACTAACGTATTAGAATGCAGGCATTTTCAGTCGTGATTAAATGTATTCTGTAATAAAATCCTAAAGAATGTAGTACTGTAACAGCAGAAGTCAAAACATGGAAGCCGAGGTATATTTTCAAGTATTCAAATAGCTATTTATATCTAACCAGTTTATCTTCTTTAACCAATCACTGAGCGTGTGATTTTGGTTTACATTAAACGACATGAAACAGAATGTTCAAATATACATAGTATTCTGTTGTTAATGCATTACTGAACTGCAGAAAAAGTACTATATATATATATATATATATATATATACCTGAGTTCCAGGTATGCATCGTGGTCGGCCTGACTCGCCGCGTAGACCAGGCCTTTTGCTTTACTTGCAGGACACGCTGAGTACCTCTCTTCAGCCATGAGGACCTATTTTGGGCTGCTTTGCGAATAGAGGGACGGTATTTGAGGTTGCTGTGTGGATGACCTTTTTCGCCACTTCCCACTTTACATCCACAGATAACTCATCTGATGATAAGGGCCATTCTGCGCCGGACAAAAGTCTCCGCACTTCAGCCTAATCCGCCTTGTTATAGCACAGGCGTGGTCGCGTAGTGTCCCACTGAGAATGTTAACAGAGAACAAGATCGAATCCTATGACTGCATGGTCACTACTGCCTACAGAAGTCATGATCTGAACCTTTCCGACGAGCAGTTCGCCACTAGTCAAAATACAATCTAGTTTCGATGACTTTCCACTAGGGCCCCACCTAATGTCGTCTCCAACATTCTCAGTCAGTCCTGTGTTTCAAATGGTTTGCAGGAGATTTCGACCGGATTTTCTGTGAGCATACCCCAAGCCAAGGCTCAGTGATGGGGCATTGATTTGGTGATTTGGTCATAGCCTAAGTCCCGTATCCCTGTGATGGTGCTGAGCAGTAGCCGATTGTGCTCTGCTCCATAGGTGGACGATCAGTAGATGCCATTCAGTAAATGCTCGGTGTGGCCTACGGTGAAATGACACCGTATGGAGTCTGAGCGTTCAGTAAGTGGTTGTTCCGTTGCACATACGCACTTAAGTTGCTTGTCAAAGTATATGGCAACCATCCCCTTCCTTGTTATCTCTGTCTCTCCTGACCAGAACCATATCACTTACACGAATTTCGTTGTCGGCGATATTTGGGGGTTAGACAGGTAAAGTATGGATGATTACTTTGAGGTGTAGGTGTTACTGAAGGTTTCTGAGTTCACCTACTTTCCCTCTCAGCCCTCTCACTTTTGAGGTCTTATGACGTCTTGAGCGTTTTATTTTTGTCATACTGTCTGTCACACCCTGGAATCCAACGGATATTGGTGTAGTATCATGTCCACTTGGTTTCGCCTGTACCGTTTCAATGCTAGAATGTGGCAATGTAAGCGTAGTATCACACGGCTCTTTAGAGTCAGTATGCGAGATATTTTAGGGCTACTTTCAACGGCCATATTAACAATTGCTATAACTTATGCTTAAATATGAATAATAGATAGTTTAGAGGTTGCAGGTATCGATGTTCGCGCGTTGTACGGATTATACTAACGCAAGATCTTATACCAACAACTTCTATAGTGGTCGTTCTTCGAGTACCAAAGATAAAGCAAAAGACCAGATTTTGTCGTCCAAAGTACGTAGTATATTTCGGGACAAAATTGCGGGTAGAGATGAATGCTTAGCTAGCTAGGAATCGTGCACGCACGTGACACGACGGAGTACCAAATGGCGGGGATGCTTGACCGGAAGCCTTCAGCTAAACAAGTCGACTTAAACAGTGATGGTCAGCATCCAATGTTGAGTGATGATTGCTGTGGTCAATAATTTTGGGGAATTATTTACCGCTACAGCTCACTCCCCCCTAGTGGGTTTGTGAGGACCCTAAGACATGACCAGCCGGAAGTGAAAAAATCTCGATGGTTCCCTGACGGGTGAAAAAATCTTCCGAGCGGCTTGATGGAGTGCCTGCTGGTCTGTCTGCCTATGCTAATAGGGTGTCTGTACGTAGCTTCCTCGATGTTATTCGTTGGATCCGGTGCTTCGTTTGTTTCCTGTCCAGTGCCCGTTGCACCTGGAAAAGAAAACAAGAATGCTGAGAACCTTGTCAAGGAAAATGTACCAAATAAGCGTTTTTTACAAAAAAAATGACGTGCATCTACTATACAGTAAAATAATGTAAAGTTCAAAATATAGAAAAAAAATATACATCTAATTTAATTTTTTTTTAAGCGCATGTTTAATGTACGGTTATAGGAAAAAATATCGTTAAGTGATGCAACATAAAAAAATTGATGTCACTCAGTTATGTGAAATAGGTGTGAAGGTATTCTGGGAATCTAACGTGACGTCCCGAACGCGTTTTCTTAGAGTGATCGACCGAAATAGCCAGTGGGCGAATGCCCTGGCAGTCAATAGTGTGACCCAGGAAGTCGAGTGAGTCAACGCCTATTTGACACTTCTGTATATTGATGGTAACACCATGTTGGCGTAACCTTTCAAATGCCAAGTCCAAGTGTCTAAGGTGGGTTTCCTTATCTGGACTGGCAATGAGGCAGTCGTCTAAGTATGCGTATACAAAGTCGAGACCGCGAAATACTTCATCGATGAAGCGTTGGAATGTTTGGGCCGCATTCCGGAGGCCAAATGGCATACGTAGGAATTCGAAAAGTCCGAAAGGCGTGATGATAGCCGTTTTCGGAATATCTTCCGTTGCCATCGGGATTTGGTTATATGCTTTAACCAAGTCTATTTTGGAGAATATAGATACTCCGGATAACGTTGCCGTCAAGTCGTGTATGTGAGGCAAAGGGTAGCAATCAGGGGTTGTTTTGGCGTTCACTCGCCGGTAATCACCAGTGGGTCGCCAATCGTTACTATCCTTTTTCGGTACCATATGCAATGGGGATGCCCATGGACTATTCGATGGCCGAATGATGCCAAGGGTGAGCATATGATCGAATTCGTTTCTGGCAATTCTCAGTTTGTCAGGGGCCAGTCGTCGTGCTTTAGATGTCATGGGCTGTCCTGAGGTCATGATGTGGTGCATAACATTGCTGGTTATACACGGGAGATCGTTAGATGGGCAATTCAGTTCCGGATATTTGTCAACAATAGGTTGAAAAGTTGGATCGAGGATTGCTTTCATCTTAACGATTGACAAGCTGGGGCCTACGTAAGTTATGCCTTTGATAGACAAACTAGTAGTGTTGTCAATTAGTCGTTTACGGCGGACGTCTACGAGCAAATCATGATGATTAAGTAGGTCCGTGCCGATGATGGGCATTGTGACGTCAGCGATTAGGAAAATCCACTGAATAGGTTTGCGTAAACCTACGTTCAGATAGACGTATTTCCGACCATAGGTTGCAACTGGTTTTCCATTTGCAGCCTGTAGGTTGAAGTTAGGATCCTTCTGTCGATCTGCTTCTGTAGCAGGAAGGACGCTGACTTCGGCGCCTGTGTCGACTAGGTATCTAGTCTGGCTCATTACATCATGGATGTAAAGTAAGCGGCTAGTGCCACCGGCGACGGTTGCCGCTAACGCGTGCCGGCGGGATAGTTTCCCACAGACTTGGAGGCTTTGCCGAAATCACAAGGTTTTCGACAACATTTCGCTTCCTTGCCATAGGTGTTGTGATACCAACACCAATCAGGATTTTTGAGAGAATGTGTGTTGGACTTAGATAGTCCAGGTGCGTTTAGTCGTTGAGGGGATTTAGAACGACGATAGGAGGAATTGCTAGGCTTGTTTGACCTAAGCATCTGCTGGACGGAGTTGCATAACTCTATCATTGCAGAATCCTTCCTCGAAGTCTGTTCGGTAAATGAGTATACTTCGGTAACTGGCCGTTTCGTTATCTCTAGAATTCTATCTGCAGAGACAGCTAAGTCATCCATGAGAACACCCCGAGGTGTCACAAGTACAGTCTGAACTGACTGTGGCAGTTTGGATAAAAATAGTTCTCTGAACAGTCCTTCATCGAACTGACTTTGGCCAATGATCTCTTTCATTCTTGCCAGCATGCCCACGGCTGACTGATCCCCTAACTCGATGTTACGAAATAATTCATCCAGACGTTGTCGATCCGTGAGAACGTTTCTCTTGAGGATGGATGCTTTGAGGAACTCGTACGAGTTACTTACCTCTGGACCCGACATTTGCAGAGTTACGCACCTGCTGAATTCCCGCGGTAGGGCGTGAATAACTGCAAGGAACTGTGAACGTTGATCGGTTATGCCATGTTCACAAAAATCGGACTCAGCAATCTGAAACCACGTTTCAGCATTTTCTGGCCAATATGGTACTAGGTGGATTGTTTTGGCGGTTGAGCGAGTCCGAATAACCTTGGGGCTAGGATCACTCATGACGAAAATGCCGATTACAAAAGAGTACAGGAACAAACACCAAAAGGAACGAACTCACCGGGTTTATCTGCGTATGAATTGAAGATGTAGTTCGTGGTTGGGCTCACCAGTTTGGAAGACGAAGGTATCGACGTTCGCGCGTTGTACGGATTATACTAACGCAAGATCTTATACCAACAACTTCTATAGTGGTCGTTCTTCGAGTACCAAAGATAAAGCAAAAGACCAGATTTTGTCGTCCAAAGTACGTAGTATATTTCGGGACAAAATTGCGGGTAGAGATGAATGCTTAGCTAGCTAGGAATCGTGCACGCACGTGACACGACGGAGTACCAAATGGCGGGGATGCTTGACCGGAAGCCTTCAGCTAAACAAGTCGACTTAAACAGTGATGGTCAGCATCCAATGTTGAGTGATGATTGCTGTGGTCAATAATTTTGGGGAATTATTTACCGCTACAATAGCAACAGTATCTGCCCAATAGAACGAGAAGAAAAAGATTGATAAAGTATAAGATTGGGAAAATTATAAGTTTTTGACTTTATCTAGTACTTTTTGGGACGAAGTACAAGAATAACTTCCCGGGAGTGCGAATGTTCAAATGACCTCGAACGCTTGCCAGTCGTTGGTTGAGGAAACTTACCATTATTATAGCGCGAAAATGAACAGTGTTCAAATGCTGAGATGCAAATTTCATCCAGATCACGTTTTTCAATACTGCTTAGATAATGGATTAATAGGACGTACTCGGATGTGTAGTTGTGGTGCTTCTATGAACCTGCAGCCGTGTACCCAAGTCATTGATGGATATATATTTAGATGTACACAGTGTAGGAAGCGAATAAGTGTTCGTACTGGTAAGTGACACTCTCAGTTAATTGTCTTCTAGGAACTTTCTTTGATAAGTCGAAACTTTCGTTGACCAATATCCTGTTTCTGTCCCATTATTATTATTGTATCCTTTAATTCCTAGAGGAACATAGGGCTTCAGCCGTGCGTCTCCATTGCGTTCTGTTCTCTGCTAGAACCTTCACCTGGCTCCATGTCTGCCCACACGTTTTCATCTCCTCTTCACATGACCTCCTCCAAGTCACCCTTGCACTGACGACCAACTCACCGCTTCCCTTTCGGGTTCCACTCAAGGGCTTGTCTAGTGATGTCACTTGATGGTTTCCTAAGAGTATGGCCAATCCACCAACTGCATTTCTGCCTGCCTATTTGTTTCACAATCGGTTCCTGGTTGGTTCGCTCATTGCCAGAGATCCTCTCTGTTGCTGATCTTTTCTGGCCATCTGATCTTGAGTATTGAGAGAAGACAATTGTTAATGAAAGTCTGTAGTTTGTTTGAGATGCTCTTTATGACGCGCTGGCCAAGTCTCTGATCCGTATAATAGTACTGACTGACTTCACATTGGAGTTGAAAATCCGGATCTTATTTTTGATGCTGAGAGTTGTTGACCTCCACACAGACTTGAGAGTAGTGAAAGCTTGTCTTGCTTTTCCGATTCTTGCTTTGATATCCCCGTCGGTTCCGCCTGTAGTTGAAACGATGCTTCCCAGGTAGGTAAAAGAGGTTGTTTCTTTCAGGTTCCTCCCATTTATGCTGATTGTTGTCAGTTGTTGTTGTTGCTGGTGGTGGTGTTGCCCAGGAATCTTCATCACCTCTGTTTTCTCAATGTTCACCTGAAGTCCTGTCTTTGATGCCTCTTCTGCCAACTTGTTGCTTTTCGCTTGCATATCTTCCAGTTTGTTGGAAATCAGACATATATCATCGGCGGAGTCCAGATCCTCCAAGTTTTTGTGAGTCCATTTTATGCCTGTTTCCTCATTGCCCACTGTTTGTCGCATTATCCAGTCTACTGCAATCAGGAAAATCATTGGCGATAGTAGGCAGCCTTGTCTTACTCCTGTCTTCACTTCGAAGGGTTCCCATTACTGGGTTTTAAAGTCCGGGTTGCGATCAACTGCGGCTCAGACAGACAACACTTTAACGTCTACTGTGCAGTGATTCCAGTTTTGTCGAGATTTAGCGTCGTGGAAAATGAATAGTACTGCTCAAGTGTTGGAAGGAGTCGGTGTAGTCGTTCATATCAATGAAACGGTTCTTATAAAGAAAAAGTACAATCGCGGACGAGCTAGAGCTAACAACGTTTGGGTTCTGAGAATTTACGACACCCAGATTCGGAAAGGATTTATCGAACTTATTCCAGATAAGAATGCAGACACACTTCTCCCTATTACACAGAGGTTTGTCTTGCCAGGAACTTCCATTCACACGGGTGAATGGGCGGCATATAACCGATTATCGGATTTGGGATATATACACCAGCGAGTTAACCATTCTGATGACTTTGTCGATCCCTGAACTGGTACTCATACGAATTCAGTAGAAGGTTTTTGGGGAAGACTCAAAAAGAGAATAAGAGCTATTAACGGCTCTCAAAATCGAGTTATTTTTAGTCATCTAGATGAATACATGTACAGGAATTGGTTTAATTTAAAAACTAACACTCCACAATATAATCGAGACATTATTTTATCTCACTTTAGACTGAAATACCCTGCTAAATCTGTTTTTCATGCGTTTTTATGTAAATATACGTCATTTTTGTGCAAAAATCCTCCATTTTTCTGATTGGTCGGCTCAAGGTCACTCATGCGTTCGCATCCTTTGCGACGCTATTGTAGAACTTTGCCCTTTTTGGTTACTCCACGTCACAGCAATCACACAGCAGACCAACAAACCTGGTTAATCAGAACTAGTTATGAAGATGCTGCTACAGATGTAGCGTCTGAAGCTTTATTAGTAGTTACAGACAGCTGAATTTACCACACAGAGATTTAATCTGGAAGTAATGGTGGGCTTTAATTCATCGACTAGGAAGAGCAGGTTTCCTAAAGGATAATTTACAAAAAAGGTATTTTCCGGCAATGGATAGAGGCACACACGACCTTATGGAGAGGCTGAGCACTTCAAGGTCACTTATGCATATTGTGATTGGTGAATTTTCCTTTGCGTAAACGTTGCGGCTAATACGTAGCAGACGTTACTGAGGCGGGCTTGAAAATGATAGTAATAAAAATCGCATAAACATTACATTTTTGGGACAAGTTAACATATGTAAAATTTTACAGATGTGACATGTATTGGATCCATTAACAAAAAGAATATTCGTCTGTGACTTAATAAAAGAGGTATAAAGTTTGAAGATTTAGTCTTTTTCAGCTGGTTGTAACGGACGGATAGGAGAGGCAGTTGTGTAATATTTACATTTTGCAGAAGACAAACTGTGAAAGATAAATCGGAATTTCTATAATTCTGCAAATGTGTCATAGAATATATGTACTAATCTTACCGATTATACTATTGTTCCCTCCCTTGTTCACATATTCATTGTTGCTAAGATCAGGAATTGTTCACCTGAGGTAAGATTAATTCACCTGATATGTATGCATCTCTAGATATTTTTTATTGCGGCCGGAGGTGGTCGAAGGAATACAGTCTCGGTCATTGCATAGAAAGATCATAACCAGTTTCTTCTGAAGGATTGGGTGGTGTTGGAAGCTGTAAAGACGGGTCCTGTCACTATCATGTGAGGGAAACTGATCCACATATTGTGGATAAAACAATGAGTGGACTTTAATTTGACTATGATGTAGCCATAAAAAATCTACAACTGTGATTTTTTCACTGAATTGTTATAAACCCTTTAAAATGTGAAAATGTACTGCGTGACTGTTGTCTTTTGCAAATATATGCATTTATGTAGACTTCTTGTATCTCTCTTATTTATCATTTCGAGGACATTGCATAGTTAACGCAATTGATAGACAACGTAGTAATACTTGTGTGAAATGCGTCATAGTCGTACACCGTTATTATTTCCTTAGTGTGTCAACAAGCTTCGCATGAAATGTTTCAATTACATTTAATCCGGTTGCGCATAGTATAAGTATGAATTAGTGTTAGGAAGAAAAGAGCCTCAAACATGTGTTTGTGCTGTAATAACGAAATATAGTAACAATTTTGTAAGGTACTGTCAAAGTCGTAGACCGTTATCACTCCTTATGTGCGTCCAAAAGTTAAGTTTCACTAAACCCGACTACGTAAAAGATTACCTTCCATCAGGGCTACCGAAAAATTATACATTGGGCTTATGTTTGTTATGCTATCACAACATATGCGTAATAACGAATGTAGGACGACTACATACATCGAAAATAACGTATTATAGGTTTATCCTATTAAAGATAATTATCCTAGTATTCTCACACTGCGCAAATCATTACGCATTCCAAAAATAGATATATCACTATTCCTTCGACAAGCAAAACGAAGTAGTAGTAGTACAAGAATACCGTCAGAACTTTTAAGAAATATTTACTTTAATAAACCACTTCATAATATCACAAAGATTCCAACGTCAACACGAAAATTCTTCAATTGTACTTCATCAAAGCTTCCAAACCAAGTGAACCATCGCGTAAATTACAATTGTAACCTGAAAACCAACAACAGTGATACTTCTGTTAGCAAATAATTACCAATACAAAATTGCTAAAATTTAAGGACATCTTAGTAAAACTTTGTTTCTTCTGTGTTATATTCCGAATAAATCAACTAATACTCCTTTATAGCTGTAAACTCTTCTGACTCTGATCAAGTTTTCATAACTCAGAGATTCAAAACCACTTCAGAATTTCACAAAATATACCTCATTTACCTAACTTATTTCGATTTTCTTAACATAGTCAACGATTTACACAGAATTTTAACATTCCACATGCAAAGAAACAACGAAACAACGTCTACTTTTTTTCGTTAAAATATGACATTTATAATGCATTTCAGTTGAAAAAACGTAGAACAACCCAAACACAACATCGCGATAACACATAACGACACCCTGTGTGTGCCTCTATCCATTGCCGTCTTCCTCACTCGATCTCCTCCATGTCACCCTTGAACTGATGACCCACTCGTCGCTTACCAATGGGATTCCACTCGAGTAATGACCTGGGGTGCGATGTCATTCGGCAGCCTCCCCAATGTTTGCCCGATCCATCTTCACTTTTCCCTACATATTTTTGGACGGACGGCTCTTGGTTGGTTTGTTCCCATAGTTTCTTGTTGCTTATTCTTTGCAGGGGGCCATCTTCCCTTTCACCGTCCTCCTCTCTCCTACCAGCTTTCAGGTGTCCTTTGAAAGCTGCTCCTTGTCTTGTCTCTTCTTTCTTCCCAGAGCAGTAATACACATTTCCTTGAACATCACCCTCAGAGAGTTCGATTATTCATTCGCGTAGGTGCCCTCAGTGATATCACGTAGTGTCTCCGACTTTGCTCTGATCTGATCTGTACTGAAAGCATCTCTTGTAGTTTCGCCCTTCGTTTTCTGAATGTTGAACTTGAGTTGTGATCTGTCCTCAGTTGGTTTGAGGAATTTTGTCCTCACTTTGAAGGTTCCTTGAACTAGACCATTGTCTGAACCCACATCTGCTGCCCTTCTCGATTTTGTATCGATCAGGCTGCGTCTCCACTTTCTTGGGCAGTATTGGGGTGAAATCTATCTGGTTCGCTGTGTGTCCGTAAGGTGAAATCCATGTTGCTTTGTGTATATCCTTGTGCTTGTACACGATGCCTTCAATCAACAAATCGTTGAAAGCTCAGAAGTGTGCGGATGATTCTCCGTTCTCATTTATTTCTCCGAGAGCCTCTCGACTTATGATGGGTTCTCTTCCTGTATTATCTGCTCCCAGTTCTGTTGACCTTGATATCGCATACGAGGATTGTGATTTCTCCCTTCGGGATTTTGTCCATAACTGTTTGTAGTTGTCTGTACAAATCTTGCTTCATCTCATGATCCGCGTTGATTGTGGCCTTGCATGTAGCATTGGATATTTATAACATTCCTTCCTTTTGAGTTGAATCTTGCTGTCATGATCGTTGATGAGATTAGTTCCCACTGCATTGGGCCTCTGGTCGCTGTTGGTGACATCATGATAGCCATTCACTGCCGCAGTGCGTTCGTTTTTGTCGCCTGGGTGACCGGAGTAGATTATTGACTCTCCCATTGACAGTGTTGTCAATCCACATCCATTCCCTCTGCTCTCGCAGATACCCAGGCAACTTTTCCATGCCATATCTTCGTATCTCTTTGGGCACCTGCGCAGCCTTCACAGTCTCGTACATTGTACGGACATCCCACCTGTCAATTCTTATTCCTGCTTTCATCGAGAGAATACACATTGGCTAACTAGCTTCCCGAAGGCTTTCACCAGCCTGGGTCATTTCGCCTCTCCGATTTAAGAGGAGAATAAGATTTCTATGTGAAGTTTTTTGTATTTTTAATGAGTTTTCTGTGTGATGAAGTTCCTGTAGAGGTTTGAAAGATTTAGTGGTGTTGGGTTGCTAGGCCAACGCCCAACCCTCCATCCTTACGTGGGGCTTGGGGCCGGCTGGGTAACTAACGAGCTAGCTAACTAAGCGAGGTTAATATCGCATCAAATTTCATACAAACCCAGCATTTAATTACTGTCTAGCCACGGATTCATTGAGGGGGAGAAGACGTGTAGCCAACTGCAATCCGTGCACTACCTTCGGCCAGGTGAAACTCTAAGTACCACTAACTACCAATGGAGTGCGATAGCACCAGTGAGCTTCAGTGGTCCATTGTGATTTATTCACGTGGGTTGAAGCATCCACTCCACTGGATTCGAGCCAACTGCTCTAACGCAGTTGAATTTGCAATTTAGTGAGGATCAAGTCTTCCAGTATTGTTTAGATATGGTGTTGATTTGGAAAGAAGGGATTTGCTCGTGCGGAAGTGTGATGACCATAAAAAGTTTCGGTGGGTCTGTTGATGGACATGTGCATCGTTGTGCAATTCGTTTGAGATGTTATAGTGTCATGGAAGGTAAGCTGATGATTCGGATACTGCCTAGGAACATTTTTTGCCAGGTCCCTTCTTTCCTCAACCCAGATTTTGTACACGTGGATAGAAGTATCTTACTAAAGAAAGAATACCACCGTGTTCTAGAGTGAGTGAATAATATTGGGGTGATTGGTGTATACGATACCTCTCTACGGAAACGATTCGTCGAGAGAACGGCAGATGGAAAGTCTAGCATTTTATTACCTTTTACTACTCGACTGGAGAAACAAGGATCTATTATACACACAGATGAGTTGAAAGGTTATAACTCCCTGCCATTCCTTGGATATCTTCATCGCAGAGTCAACCACTCTTATGATTTTGTGGATCCCATTGCAGGGACCCAGACCAATTCTATCGAAGGCTTTTGGGGGAGGTTAAAAAACCTGATTACAGCTATTAATGGATGTTAATTGTGGTCTTATGGATGAATATATCTACAAGATGCAATTTATGCAATTTTTTCATAAATATTTGAATTCCACGCACAAAAATGCCTCCTTCATGTGATTGGTGCTATCGAAGTCATTTACCAATTTGTAGATAATGGTGCTTAAAGTTTAACTACGCCTTTATTTCGAAAGGTTATTATCTGGTTAACAGTAAAATTTCATCTCGTTAAACCTTGGTCATTGTATCTATTTTTAGTAGTTATTTCACTATTGTGAAGTGTGCATATCAGTGTCACAAGTTCATGAACTGACCACCACAAATCAGCGTGCACCTATTTTTGATTCTAAGCTCTTTGATGAAGTCGTCAAGTTCATAGAAGTAAACACTGATATGTTTAATGTGGTCCTTGGCATTGGTTTTGGGTTTTAACGAGCATTTTACAACCGTTATAAAATACAACATAGTAATCCCTCGTGGTGATATGCTTACTTAATTAATGTGCTACTGAAGAGCTCCAGTCCAAGACAATTTCTGTGGTTAGTGAAATATAACTTAAAATCAGTTAAATCACTGCCAGCCGAGATGTCAAACGGTAGCCTT
Source organism: Trichobilharzia szidati (assembly GCA_944472155.2). NCBI lineage: Eukaryota > Metazoa > Platyhelminthes > Trematoda > Strigeidida > Schistosomatidae > Trichobilharzia > Trichobilharzia szidati. Next base: position 30,240,002 of record OX235276.1, on the reverse strand, counting down.
TTTCACCAAAAAACGGTGAAGAGTATTAATGGTTAGGAATTTCAGACTTTTTTGGTTTACTTCATCCTTCAGTAAGAGTTAACTCACTGGGCAAAACACTGGCCTTGCATTCGGTAAGAGACGAATGATAGCTTGTATTGTGGTATATTGGTCCCTCATGCGTTGGAAAACAGGTGCAACTATTTTGGCTACAGTTAAGCGCATATTAAGAGCGATTCATTGTTTTAAGATGGATCTAGACGGAATATCAGCCAATTCCTTGTTGTTTAACTTATCGAAACCCAAAATTTGAGTCACTTTGGGCGGCAGACTCCTATGAGTGTGATACTTTGGAAAAATCTGATAATTTGCAGTTGCCTAGGTGATCAGATTAATCAACCGACGTAGCGAAAGCAATCTCCTTAGCACTGTCAGAGGTTAGATATCATCACAGCTATTTTCTAAAATTTTGGAGGTGTTAGACGTGTTACCTTGTTGTGAATAAGCACCATGATAACTTGAATAATTGGGTTGTGATTATTGTGTCTGCCCGGTGTCATGATACATAACTGTTTCCATTAGATTTACTTTGCAGCTGATTAAGATTCACTTTTGCTCACTAACATTTAAATTTGGTTTGCTCTCCCATCCATATGTAACCTCGTGGCATAGTTCCGGCAATGACGCTGTGCTACCGAATTCCAGTATGGCAGAAATAGGAAGTATCTTGAAGCCTTCTAAAGTAGAGCACTATAATAAAAGTCAACAAGTATGTTAGAATTAGTTGGGCCAAGGCTAAATTATACGTGTTGTTTTTTAACTAGCTGTAAACAGTGAACATCAGGGCCCGTGGGCTAGATTCGCACTGCAACTTACTTAAACAATGACACTCCTCAGAAGTGTCGTTCTAAGTTAACCAGTCAAGAGACTTGTCTTATTTATATGGAATTAGATAACTGAAGAATTCGTTAAAGAGACCATAAACTGACAGACTGATAGGCTGTTGGACCAGAATCCCTCGTATTATCACTTAACACGAACTGAAGACAGCCACAAACCACCACAGTAATTAATTACTTGACTGGGACAGCGCTATCATATGATGAACAGCGAACGGAGGTGTCTTAGTAATAAAATCAGTGAAATAGCTGTTGAAAGCAATCTTAGATTGTGTTATGGAACATAATCAAGGGCTGGTACTCTTTCCAGAAGATGACTATCCTGCACTCCGTCACCAGATCGAATTCTATACAAGAGGTGTTAAGAGCCAGAAAGATAATTTGAGGAATTATTTGTTTGACAAGTAGGCCGACGAAGCAAAATTGATTAGATACAGCACAACTAACCACTGTATACTACAGGTAATTGCTATAGAAATTCGCAAATCCATTTCAAAGTGATTTAGGTTAAAATATTCTGGCTGCATTGTTACAGTGATATTTCATTCAGCTAGCAACACTCCACAGCGGGAATTCTTATATTCACCAAAAAGGAAACGAATCTGAGTAAACAAGACCATATGATACCAATACAGGATTTTCTGACTTTGGCGTTCATCGGGAGAAAAATGGGATCCGTGTCGTCTAGTGACGACTCCATATTCACTGACCAGGATTGATAGTGTGAAGAATCAAAGAGAACTGCCGATTCAGTTGGAGCTCGACCATCTAGCCATCAGCGATCAAATTTTTATTTAGGGTGACTCAATCACATTGCAGACGACTGGATTTTGTAGGGTCAACGACGTGGCTGCTGTTTTAGTGTGGCTGCACATCCCTATATTCCCTTTATACTACAGCCAATAAACACATCCTTGAAACCGCCGTATGTACTATATCCTGCTGTCACTGCTCAGGGTGGTTGCAAATAGCAACCCTGTCGCCAGGTTAGACAAATCGGGTCAAATAATTTGCAAGTGGTGTGGCTCAGGGGCAGGTCTAGCAGGGCATATGGTCACACAAAAGCCATGAGCGTTATTTCTAGTTAGAGTCAACCGAAAACGAGCTCAAAGTCGCTGAAAGCAACGTAAATAACTGACTCCCCAGAATATAACATTGACCACTTATGACAAGGTTGAAGTGGAAATCAACACAGGATGGACAAACTTAGAACAAGCATACAGCTGCCACACTGTATATTAGTCTTCATTGACGACGGGGTTCACGACGAAGACATAACATTGTATATCGCACAGTGTCACACAATACATTACACAACTATTCCATCTTAGCGACATGAACTCATGGAAACTGCCACAGTAGTGAGTTAGGTACCAACTACCACAATTCAAATAACTTACTGGTTTTGCAGTTACCTGCACGGCTTTTATTACAGATAAATTTCGTTTATTCACTAATTTCTCAGCTTAAAAAGTAAGATGCAAGATACTAGCAGAAGTGCTAATTATTTGCAGTACTCCCTGTGAGGCTCAAAATATCATATTTAGATTGTTCATTCTATTAAGTAAATGGGCATAGTTCATAGCTGAAGACACCAGACTATTTTTAATGTCACTTGATCATCTTAAATTGTAGCAAGATCTATTTCATCATCTTTTAACTGTTGATTACCGCTTTTAATTACGTCATATGCACTTAGACATCATAGAATTCATAACCTCTATAGTATTATGCCATTTGCCCTCCAGTTTGTGGATAAGAATTTTTTTATATTGCCAGAGGGGGAGCCAGTTTAATACTTTTCCATCATCATCAAATAAAGCTTCGTAGAGTGAATGCAGTCAAGCGGATATCCACAAATTATCATTTCTCAAATTGTGACCGGAATTAATCCCTTTTCAAGAATCTAACTTGTTGGCAATAAACTCAGGCACATGATGAGTTATGTCATAATTTCACTGATGGCACTCACTTTTGTGGTTGATACAAAGCCTCATAGTTCTTCTACCCTGGAACCCCTTACCGGCAGATGTAGCTATGGCACCGTCTGTGAACAGATTTAAAATTGTGCAGTGACACAAGAACTGCATCCAAATGGCCTACCCCCTTATAATCCCATGCATTATTCGGGGGTAGACAGCTAAATAAGTCGTTTTACTTCTTTACATTCTCTCAAGTCATACTCTCCTGACAACTCCAACTACCACACTCAGACTTGTTATTATTACTGATATAATATAAATATATGTATACACATATATCAACTTCAAATTCAATTAGCTATCTGCTTTTACGTTTTCTTTATTTCTTTGTTTGTCTTTTAGTTTGAATAACCTACAGTGATTATATCCATTATTATTATTATCTCTTTTCTTTTGACGACGATACTGGAGGACTAACTGATGAAAGGATCAACTCCATTCGCAGCAGTAACAGTCTTAACACACCGCAGACTACAAAAAACATATAATTAATCCCAGTACTGCTCCTTTTGGAGTCAACCAAAGCTACGACAATCGAGAGGTGGGATGAACTACGCAGAAGTTTACCGAAGACGAGGAATTTTCACCTCACAATCAAGAGGCGAGTACAAAGAAATCAAATTGGTATATACTAGCTCGTAAAAAAGATATTGTATATTGGATTCCAGTTAAGTTTGTGTGCTTCAATTTCAAGGCCATCTTGGACACTTTCGAGGTTATTACACGTCACATTTCTTTAAAATGATTTTGTTTGTTCCAGTCTTTATTTCTCTACTCCTTTGTTTCTCTGAAGGTACCGTACCTTCCTAATTCAAACTTTTTATTGTGTGCTTTAGCTAAGCCAGGTCGCGTATTACTTAAGAATGTAGATGTTATTACCTTGTACCATGATAAGTTTGCAGAGTCAAGAAAAGGTTATCGACTCCCTCAGGTACCAATCGTTTTTTCAGAGTTATTTTGTAGTTGAAATGTGTTGGTGGAAGCGGATATAAATATCCAGAATACTACCCTAAGGTTGTTCAGTGTTATAATCGGGGTTTTGATGGCCGTGATGTCCAATGGGAATGTAAAGCAGAACTTGATAAAGGAGTAACTTTTGGACCTATCAATGTTAATTGCGAAGGATATGACTATCCAGAAGACGATTATATTGTCCATGGCTCATGTGCTGTGAGTTCTTATTAACTTCCATGCATTATTTTTTTCTATACTGTTTTCACCGGAAAACGCTTTTACATTGATGCATTTTCGTATCGGCCTTTGCCCTTTCTCCCTATGTATATATGCCAAAGTACTCCATATGTTTTGAATTATATTACTGTAATGTAAGAACAGTACTTCTAGACTATGTGCCATGGTGTGTATTGATACGCGCACTCCGGTTATTTTGAACATTGCCCCCCACAACTGTGCCTCGGTATTACGTTCTCAGGTTCTAGTTCCTTAATTTATTTATGTAAGTTTCACAGTCCCTATTCAAGAATTTGTATTCCTTCATTTGTAAGGAATATCAATTTACAAGCCTGATTATTTTAGTTGATGGTTATTTTACCCACTTAGGAATTGAATCTCCATTGAATATGAAACAAGGTGAAATGATTGTTGGCATTTTGATTTTTGTTTAGTGTTGCTAGTATAAAGTGTTTCAAATCTACTGATTGTTTGCCAGAAGAATTATCATATCCTTAGCACTTCTTGTTAGTTGGCCAGAACTTCCTTGGAGTTGTCTTTTAATAACGTTTAAAGAATACCTGTTAGCATCTTGGATCTTCGGTACAAAAAAGGAAGGATAAGGATGAGTGTGAATGTTCGGTGGGTTGGTGAGGAAGAAGATAGGTTCGTATAAGGAAGTTGGAAAACGTCAATTCGAAATCCATGGCACACGTTAGCGTCAGAGTCCTAACGGAATGCTGCTGCTGGATTCAACATAGAACTTGGCACCGAAGTGCAGCAGTTCGAGTTGCCACGTTCCAAAGAGCACACAAAGGTAGACAGGAAAATGAGAGAAGAGAATCAATAGAATTTAGATAAGTATAAGAGTGAAACAGAATGAGTAATGGTAGAAAGGAATATGAAGGTTAAAGAGACTGAATACATCTGCGTAAGCCATTGACAACGATTTTGAGCCATGTCACCTATTGTCTCCAGCCATTGATTCTTAGAGTCCCGAGGGCCCCAAACCGGAAGTCTGCATCTCCCTAACGGAATGACTTTTGAACGAACCGGAATTAGTTACCAACACACTTGGAAATAACTTGTGACGTCGTTGTATTGCCTGAGGAGTGGTTCTGTAAGGCAACAATCTGCTTTCTTTTGGCCTTACCATATCCTCCTAGAACAAAGAGGTAGCAAAGCGTACTTGCTGGTCGTTCGATAGAAACGCTTCACTTCTGTTAAGTCCCTGATCGCTTACAGTCCCATAATTTTGTCAGCTGTTCGTCATTGTTTCTCGTGCGTTCATATTGTATCAAGTTCCTGTGTAAATATAGACAATTGGAAAACGTAGTATTGAGTTGTGGGACATATCAATCATATCACAGTAGCAGTGGGATAATAGAGGACCGCCTGAATTCATTGTTTTCCTGTCAACTTTGCAAAGGATGGTTGTAATTTAAGGAAAATCTTTTACCTGGTAACTGTAGATCATATCATCTTACAATTTCATATTCACTTGATCAGTCGTTAGTCATTGTATACCATCTTGCGTGTCACATACGATCAGTAAGAGACTATGTATGTATCCAGTTTTGTTAGTAACCGAGATGCCTGTGTGTCAAACTATTTGCGCGTTGGTAGTGTGGTGTACAAGATTCCCAATCGTATTAGGATAAGTCAGTTTTATTCACGCTCTGTTTTAAAATAATGTCAGTCTAACCAATAAATTTTCCGAAATTCATTCATGCATTTTCTTCACTATCCTGGTTAAACTTAGCCTCCTAGATGAGGTTTCTTTGTGTCCGATCAGTAAATTACTGTCACTGTGTAATGAAGTTGTGTTAGTAACTGTGATATGTTAAGGACTTTTGCATTTATTAAAATTCATTTTAAATCGCTTTTCTGAACAATATGAACATATTTCACATATGGCTTTATCGGAGTTTTCGTACAACAATTGTTGACTATTTCTAGAGCTAGCCAGAGAATTCCATAAAATAATCATTTCAAGGATTGGACGTAGCTGTTTAACTGACAGATTAATAACATCGAATGTGGCACTGATCTGAACTCATTGTTGATCCTCCTGCTATTACTTTAGGAAAACTTCTGTGAATATATCTTAGGATGTTTCTTGATCAGATATTTATAAGTTTCATCATGTTTGGTCATTGGTACGTTCGTTCCTTTAGGTGTCTACCCTTTAACTTTCCCCTTTAACCCAAAGATTTCATCGGTGTATCATTCTTTATGTTGAGGCGTATTTCTGAGAAACATGGTTATCATGGTATTATGGTATGAGCTGACATAAATATAATTCTTTATTTCTGATTCATTGTAGTTGGAATACGAGCTAAATGTGAGGCATCATAAAAAAGAGAAGAGATATCACGCGTAAGTCACGAAATTTAAATCATTTGTAACTATTTACATCAAACTGTCAACTAATGTTTTCATTATTTTGCAAGATACCAATAATAGGCTTCAAGAGTATAATATCGAGGTTAGCTGTGCATGTACAAAAATAGTATTTCGTCAATAAAAAGTGTTCCGCTGCATTACAGGGCCTTTGTGACCTTTGATATAATTAGCTACTAACCGTCCATAAATTTTAAAGCGTATCAGTAGTGTGGACTTTACGCAGGGATGTTACTTTTCTAACTTTCTATTTTTAAACTTTCATTGTAAGGGTGAGTCATTGATGGATAGTAGATTAAACTATCCAGTCATTTAAGCAAGCTGCCGTCGCGTAACTAATATTACTCTGACGAACCAAATTTAAAATGTGCAGTGTGCTGTAGATACCCAGTGACAATATTTTAAGTGCCACTTTCTCGTGTCTTTTTTGTGACCATTTTTCTTCCTCTCTTTCGTTAGGAGAAAGATGCGTTTTATTCAAAAACTATCTTTAGATGTTAATTCTTGAGATAGGTAGGAAATTTCTTTATTCTGCCATCACTCATACTAAAATCTAGGTGATGTGGTTTGCTTTCATTTTAGGTTAGGTAACATTTGGATAATCAGAAATCTATTGTCCATTACGTGTGAGCTGTGAGCGTAGATTTATGGTCCGTAAGGTTAAACTGACAACTTTCATCCGTTGTAATAGGAGTTTTCTTCATCTACGGAAATTTTAACACCTAGGTAGTATAATAACCATTGCGTAGTAATTCAGTGACTAGTGATTGGACGACCAATGATGTGCACCAGTTCTTTGGAATTATTTTGAATTCATGTTCGCTAAACAGCATGTCTTTGAAATTTTATGACAAAATTATCAACCAATACTTCAAATAATGAATTTAAATGAATATGGTATGAGTACACAATACTGACTAGTTAAATGTAATCATATTTGTTTTCTTTGATTTGGTTATTATTATTATTTGACTTTCGTAATATATCTTAACTGTACTTGTGTTTATTATTTACTTGTTCACATAATATTCCAGTTCATTCGAGAGCGCTTATGTCGGTGTCCGTCATTACTCCAGCTATTTTATTATTGGTGTATTAATTCTAACGGCTGCAGGCATTTGGTATTTTTGTATTAGGTGAGTTCTCAAATTTTTCCATTGTATTATAACACAATAGGCTAACTAGTTAACTGTTTGTAAGGGATTGGAATGATTAATGAAAGATTATGATTACTATTGTTGTCATCACTGTAATTTGGTGTATTGACTGAAGTGTGGAAGTGCAAAATACTTCGTCAGTTACTTTCTTTTCTGATTAAATAATGTATCTTATTGATCAACAATCTATAGATGGCTACAGATGCTAATAATTGTGACTGACTCATTGATTTATCAGCATAGAAAGTTGCACGAAATTCCATTCGTCCATATCGCTACCCTGCATAAAAGTATTCCACGAAATGCAGAGTAATTACAATAGACACAACTGTACAGGAGAGAGCAATACTGTGGAGAAGAAGAAGAAGAAGAAAGAGGATTTAATGAATGCGTGAGATTATAAGGAGTGGGTATGATTTAGAGCACTAATCAGTGTAAAAAATAAAACGTAGCTGATTATCGATTCATTGCTCACAGTTACTGCTTTCGGAAGAGCAATGAATCTACCAGACGAAAAAACTAACGAATGCCTTTTTTGTGCAGAGATTGTTTAGTGGAGTAAAAGGTTACTAACTTAAGTGATCACTATGGAGTTGAAGAAAACTGACTGGAAGTTATGCGTGATTGAAACAAATGAAACAATTTTATTTTATATTATTATGATTATTTTCTAGTCGTATTTAGAAGTCTTAATAACTGAATAAATTGATAGCGACATGGATTGAATGCTTTATAGTATTCCTTACCTAAGCCTTAACATTTGGGCCATGTCTTCGAACCCCACTTCATCTATAAAAATTTTGACAATTACGTATAACTCACTGGAGAGTACACAAACTTCAATATTTGTTCAGTTCCTTAAATTATTAGAAAAGGACTTCAATAGGAAAAAACCCACAGAGAAACTGTTGAGTATGTACCATAAATGACCTGGTAAAGCCTAGGGTACGTAGATTTGTGTCTTCCTCTCAGAATGCTCTCATGTGGCTACGCGTTCGTACCCTCCGCCAGGCAATTCTTATTCACTTTCTCCACGAAGCGCGGATGTTCCTCATGGAAGTGAAAAGGCTAATGCGAACATGTGTCACTTAAGACCGGACTCGTAGACATGCTGATCTACCTAAGAGATCTGGAAAACACTGACTCTAAACTTATGGTGTACATAAGCTCCAGAATCGGAGGGAATCGAATGGCACATGGAATTATTTTAGTCACTGGAAACCATGGGAACGTAGATCTTGTGACGCTGTTCTACTGTCTTGTTGATCAGAATTCAAGTCAAAGGCTTGGGTGATGGCTCTCTAAGACTGCCACCTTCTTCGGTTTCGGTGTCTATACAGTATCCCATCCCTCTCACAAAATGTGCGATTTTGCGTGGCGCATCTCTTAGTGCCCGTAATGTGCCAAGTTTGTACTTTAAAATAAATAGAGAAAAGGATTTTGTTTGTATTAAGCATGAGGATAAATGTCAAATTGTTCATCTGTGGACTGCATTGACTTCATGTGCATTTGACAAAGATTTTATGTAAAAGTTATGAGTGTAGTAAATCAACAGCAGGTTGTTTTTAATTACTTACTTATCATTTCAGCGACCATAAGCCAGCCTCTCTCATAATATACATTTCTTGGCACTATTCTGCGTGAGAAGCTGTAAATTAGATTCCTTCTAGTAATTTCTAATCGGCATTCAATTTATCAAAGTTAACATGAGTACAAATGATAATTTGCAAAACAGGAATATCATTTGACTGACTTGAATTAACGGCGTAGATGGTGAATCAGAAGTTAACACCACAGTCTATATGTTATTCTGATTTCAGTAACTGAAATCCCTGTTTAAAATATTTCCTTCTCTTATGCATTGAAATTGAATGTAATCTACGGTTGTCTATCACATATAACTTACCTTGGCATACTCATTGTCTACTTATTGCTTATCTAATTTTCTTGTCATGTACCTTTTTCATAATATTAAATTATTTTGTACATAACACTTCTTGATAATCACTTGTCATTAAAGTATATTAAGCCGATGTTTAAATAAACCAAGGTTTAATATCACCCTAACTCATAATTCTCAGCTAAGTATTATCGACCTCATTTGAGAGTAAAGTAGTAATTGAACTCCCAATCAGTTAACAGCAACTGAGAGTGAATATTCAAGCTTATCAAAGAAAATTTGTGCATGATATGACTGAAAACATAGATACTCTTTTTTTTAACTTCACAGTGAGTTTTTCAATGATTCTGGTGTATTCTTTTGAATCGGGTGTCATGACAGATACTCAGCATATTGGCATTGTGAATGGTGGTGATATTTTGTTGTGAATTGACGGAAATTCAAAATCATTGGCCATTGGATTCCAACCCAATGTCTGGTCGGTAGCCTAATAGCTTTAAGCTCAATTCCTCGCGGGATTCTGAGTATTCACTTCTGAAAGTCTCAAACTAGGAAGAAATTGGCTTTTCCAAATGATAGTATCGTTGTATTTATTGTGTCACTTCCTTCGATACTTATACAGAGATTGTCCTTTTTTAATGATGTGACCAGATTTTATGCATTATTGTATTTACTCAATCGGTGTCGCGTGTAACCCTTTTATTAAAATGTTTAAGCAATGTATAAAGTTTCAATAAATACAATAGTCATATAAGTTCTTAGTTAAATAATTTAACTATATCATTGTATTAAAGTTCCCCATAACTGTGTGTGCTTAAATATATAATTGTGGTCTGTGATTACCAGGTTCCAGGTCATAGTGTCAAATACATCTCACTTACTTAGTATGTGATCATTTGACCTAATATACAGATCTGCGCAAGAGTTCTGGGTTTTAACTCTGTATTCAAGAGGATCTTATTATACATAAGTAATATATAGTCATCTCATTTACTCTTCAGATGTTTTGTATCTCAAAGTTTCTGGTTTTATTTTGTTGCATCAATTTTGTCTTGTTTATGCACTACTGAAAGATTTCAGATAAAGTCAAGTCATTTTCAGTGGTTTCCTAAGTGGTATGGATATGCTTTTTATTGTATCTTGTATTTCACTTTTGCTTGGCTATACAGATCACCTGGATATCCATATGAATGTGTATCAGAACCGGATGCATCTTATCCACAAGGACCTCCTCCATCGTATGAAGAAACAGTACTCAATGGTAAGTGTATTTCACAATTATTTATTAGTACCGTCATTGGGGATACTTTATAATGACCTTTAAAGTATGGTTTGATGAAATTTGTCTAAAAGTGGGTCTATTTTCATACCTTTGCGGTCCGAGTGGAACACTAGGCTTCGAGTTTTTGGAGTTTAAGTAGCAATGATGTTCCCTTTTTTATGGGGTGTGGTTGCTAGCCTCACGCTCAACCTTCTGTCTTTTCCAGGTTAACTGTCGGGCAATAAATTAAGTGAGGTTTAGGAGTGTGCTAGCCGAGAATCGAACCCCGGATCTTGGGCGTGGTCGGCGAGCATTCTATCACTAAACCACCGACGGCTGACAGTACACGGTGAAAATAGCCATTGGTTAACTGGTTGTTTCACAGTAATTCTTAAACTACTTGGCATTGGGTCTTTTAAATTGATTTAGTCAACTTAAGTCTCTCCACAAAAGTGATTCCTCCTTACCTGAGAACACTGTTTCACTGTTAGCTATTAACATTCATAATGACCACTTTTAATTATCGGGCACATTCTTTCTGGTCTGAGAAGACCCCGAAGAAAAAATTGTTTCAACCACCTATAGCTAACTGGGGTTATCGGACCACCGCCTGAAGATAACAGCTTGTTAGTCTAGTCACGAGCGTCAACTGTTAACCGTACCGGGTAGTTGTCATCTACCTCACGAAGTGAATTCTAACGATGAAACTTACATTTCTTGATACGGATTAGGTTCAGTTCAAATGAATTAATTTACTGATGTCATATCTTAAAACGGGCACCTTCTGTTTTCCCCTTCCATCTAATCCTGCTTCAGCTAGTAAAGAATTATTGAATATAAGACGTCTACATCAGAGGCATTTAAGTCTTTGCAATCTTACAGCATCAATTTTTCAACGTTTGATGTAGGCAAATAATGTTATAAAGACTGCGTGTGACCTCCTGATGCCCTAATGCTCTATGATGACGAAATAAGAGTTGCAATGCTTATTAATATAGGGGAATTTTAAAGTTGTTCACATTGGTTAGTGACGTAGTTAACTTGCCTCGTTTTGTTCACCGCCTTCCTCGACGGACAATGTTAGCTGACATATGATCAGTTTGGAAAACAGTTAGTGGTATTCAAACCAAAACATGACATCAGTCCATGAAATCTGTAGTAGTTAGTTTGAGTCACTTTGGAAGGTATAGATTTCCTGGTTGGGGCCCTCGGGGACAATTAGTGATATGGCTCAAAGTCGTTCTCAATGGTATAAATGTATTCACTCTTTGTGTTTTATCGTATCTTCCATATTACTATTCTTTTTCGTTCACACTTCTGTCTATTGTCTGTCTTTTAGCCTACCTTTACTCTCTTCTATTGCTTTGTGTGCTACATTGGGGAAGAGTGAACATTCGAACTGCTGCGTATCTGTGCGAAGTTATATATATTGAAATCAGTCAGTCAGTCAGCTCACCTGTACATTTGTGTTTCTTTACATTCACTGCTAAATGAACTAAAGTGTAGCGTGAAAGGAGACTGCTAACTTCAATATAAAAACTAAATAGTGGTTATTTCTGTCTTCCCCGGAAAGCAAAGGCTTTTCGTTATTGGCAGTACCAATTAGTATTTGTTACTTATGAAGAACGTTCAACATAGAATGGTCAATAAATGAATTTTCTATAGTTGGTTCCCTTTAAGAAGAGAGAGAGATCTGATCCACTCCTTATCCTCAAGAATAAGAAGGATATGTACCAGTAGTACAATCGATGGTGAACTGGAGCGACTCAGACAAGTTTTCATGGGAAATAAATATCCTTCAAGATTTATCAAGAGAAACGTGAAACTAAATCAAAAGCCTGAAAGAAGCCAGACGAGGCCAAAGAAACTGCTATTTATGAAAGTTGAATTTAAAGATGATACTGCAGCTGAGATTCTGAAGAACCGCTTATCCTGAACTGAAATCAGTTAGAGAACCACTGGAAGATCTGAGTGTACTGAACAGCTGTTTCGTCCTGGTCTAGGACTCTTCATGGTACGCACCCACCGGTGTTAGAACCCAGGATCCAGTGGTTCTCTGGCTGATGTCAACTCATGATGATTTCCTCCAACCAATCAAACAAAAATCCCTACAAAACCAATACTTGAAGAAACCGCTTATCCAGATAACTGAGGAAAGCCTTCTTTTCCGCTGAGCTACGGATCAGTTTTTACAGCCGACAAATGATCAGCTGATGGGTGTAGGATAAACTGCCTCTTTGAGCCCCCTCAATGTTTGTTTATAAATCCACTTTTTCCGTGGAGCTAGTTATATTGACCGCACAAAGCGCACACTTTCCAAAGGCATCTCTGAATATTATACTTCATGGTTAGCAGAAGGACAATACACTCAATACCAATTTTAACCTTATCAAATTCCTAACCCTTTCTTCCTTTGTTGCCGTTGAGTACTACGTAATTTATAACTTATTTTAACTTTTGAAGCCACTTCTGAGTAATTATATTAGTTAGATCACACACCCCTATTACTCAATAATGGACTACTATACATTTTTAATAAATATAAGTACGATTCTACAGACTCTGAAGACGTTTTCGTCGATGAAGAAAATTGTCTTCACTGAATTGTCTTTTATTTTCCTCATGACTTAATGAGTACTTTCGGTGATTTGTGGCTTATCGAAATACAACTAATCAAGTGTCTTGCTGTCTGAGAAAACTATATTTACTTTAGCTGTCGTAATAGGCATCAGATATAAAATCTAGATAGGCGTGATAGTGAATTTACCAAATATAAATCACTAGTGAGATTAACAGTCCTTCTATTATCAATGAAGACTTGTGTGTCCTAGTGAGTGACTTTAATTCTAGTTCCCCTAAAACTTCTAAGATCTGATAATCGAAATGCTGGAGTAACGAGAATAGAAGTAGTTGGAAAATAACTCAGTCACATAAGATATATATATATATATATAAATGCACTGTGTTTATTTCTACATGGAAAATGTCATTAAAACCACGATAATTGGAAGCTATACAATTTTTACTGACATTAATATATAATTTATGTTATCTATTAGCATAAATGGTTTTCACAACATAAATATAGATTGTGAAAAATTCTCCGCGTTTTTAAGTTGAGAAGATCAAAGTGCATATTACTGATAAACTCGGCCTCTAAAGATATAAACGGAACTATTCAGCGTTTTGTGTTAAGTCGATCTAGTAAACAGACCTACTACCTACATCTACTTTTATCAGTGAGCATTATGTGTTATAGTATTGTATTTAACGTAATTGGTTCTAAATTTCATGATACGGCTGTAGTGATACCTTTTTTCATTATATTTATAATCAATTTTTATCATAGATGGTGAGGATTATTCAAGGAGACGTCGTCCACCTCCATCTGCGCCTCCTGAATATGGTTGGTCATCCAATGTTACAGGTTCATCCAGATGTCCAGGATTTAATACACAGTGGAGTAAAACAAATCATCAACAGGAGAGTAGTTCATGGTTATATAATGGTCTAGCTGCCGGTGCAGGATTTCTAGGTGGCTATTTTATGGGATCTAGAACAAATGATGGTGGTAGTTGTTCTCGACCCACTCGAGTTTGCACTCAAGAATCGTATGTTCGAAATGGGAATGTTTTTACAGATTCACATTACGGCTTTACATCTGATGACTCTGGGCATTATCGTCGTTCACGTACACCATCGCCTGAAACACACATATCGTCAGGTAATTTTGCATATGTATTTTACGAATTTTTGAATCAAAGCATCTGCATACGTATTGACATAATAAACGGTTTTTCTTCAAATTGCATTACTGTTCAGATTAAATTATGAGGTTTTTTCTTTTCTTTTTGTATATTTTAGGCTTCGGTGGGACTTCGCGTAGATAACTCTTTTGACTTGAATTTTTCACCTGTGTTATCTATGGTATCATACACTCAGTATACAAATCTACATTCACCGATTCTGTTACCACCAGATAGAGGTTAACCATATTTCGTTTAACTTATATTTTTCTTTGCATAAAATTATCTTGTTTTCAGTAAAATGTGCATTTCTTTATGAATTATAATCCTTATCACACTTCGAGTTAATATATATTCTATGTATATAAATGTTCTTATATTTTGACTGTGATGTGATATTGTCATTCTCTCTCTGTTTAATTTGAAATTTAAAACAAACTGCAGCAACACTATATGATTTTGTAAATTTTAATTAGTTGTCTTGCACGTTAGTCAAAAGACATGTGTACTGCTCAGCGATTTGCTCCTTTTCTACTCTATGGTTGTGACACATGGTCATTGTAAATGGAAGACATGAAAAGACTAGCTATCTATCTTCCATCATAGGCATCTGCATTCTATCTCCCATGTAAGGTGGTATATATAGGTTGAGTAATATTTAGGTTAGGTGCTGTGAATTTCTTTCAAAAGAAATTCAAGACGATAATCCAAAGATTATTAAAAACACACGTTGAGTGACGTGTAAAATCGGAAAGCACAGGATTTTTTTCAAATACAACACTATATTAAATATAAAATATAATATAAGAACCTCACTTGTTAAGTGTCTATGGCTGAATGCCGTCAGAAAGCACTGTCCATTTTGCGTCAATAAGTAAAAACAACAGAGTTGTGTCAAAGGCGGTCCACGTATTAATGCAAATGCCAGACACGGAATAGTGGGATACGAATAAACAATTTTCAACAGGAATGAGCACATAAATAAAACATACAGCAGATAATGTTTGACTATAACAAAATGACTACTATACATCAAATAGATTAGTAATAAACGAAATAATCCCAAATTGATTCATAAGAAAAAAGAAGTAAACAGCGAAGAAAATTTTCTTTTCGACTATTCATTTGCATAAACTGTACAATCGTAATTATATTTAATGAAAGAATTCATAAAACCGATCAGGCACTGGTTAAATTTGTCGTCGAAAACGTATTACGTAGTGTTAGACGTAGTCTAGAAGGGATAAATAATTGGAAATTAGAAAAGGGGCAGAAGTCAAGATGACGCAATCATGGTGAGAGAATAACTAATCCATATAGTTGTGTAAAGCAGACAAGAACTAGTGAAAAGACCATAAAGTGTTCTTATAAAATCTATATGAAAACGCAGTGTTATTAATAAACAGTAATAGGGTGATAATAAAATAAGGATGATGAGAATAATGATGATAGTAAACTTACGTAATAAAATGGAGCAAAATTATAGTGAGGATGTTACTCTGACCACGGTAGGGCGATGGAATGTATGTGGTGCTTTTGAACCCAGAGGTCCGCTTTTAGGTCCCAAATGGTCAATGATTTGGTTGTTTATTGATGGCATATTCAAAGTCCTTTCGTGTGGTGTTGAAGAACTCTAGGAAGCAGTGCGAGGATGCGTGATGTCCAGAGTTGACAAGGTGTTAGAGGATAAAATTACTGGTTTTCTCTGGCCAACTAAGCTGGACAGTGTTCCAAAATACGTCCACGGACTTGACGTTGTGTAAGGCCGATATAATTTGCTCTACAGGAACAAGCAAACTTATGAATACACAATGAGCTGGCCAAAAGCGGTATCTTGTCCTTAACGTTGGACTGGATAAATTGTCTGCTTGAGAATGTGATGCGTAAGATAGCTGTTTGAAATGTCCCCTTCAGACATTTACCTAGGTGGTTTCTATGAATTTCTGCTTCTATGTCACCTTTGAATTTCAGGTTTGTGAAGAGAGTTTTTTTAGGAACAGTTGTGATTTTTTGCGACGGAGTCTTTTCCTTCAAATTTTTACCGATGTAGCTTGGTGGATACCCGTTCTCTAGTAGGGTTTCACGTAATGAATTTAACTCCTCTATCGTATCTTCTGAACAGATTTTTCGAATCCTTGAACATAAGCCACGTGGTAGGCTTTGATTTCAGACTAGCGGGAATCAAGTGAGTTGAACTTCAATGAGTTGTACATAAAAAGTAAAAATACAGTTCGTACTACTTACTAATGATAAGTAGTACAAAGTTGAACACAAAATAAAGAATAGCAAAGGACAGAAAGGAATTAACAGGCATAGACTGTTAGGTAAGGAGGGAAGACTTCCTTGATGGTCACTGTTAGCTGACATAGGATCAGGTTGGAAAGGAACTGGTGGTGGTCAAACCAAAACATCACATCAGTTCATAAAATCTTTGACAGTCAGTTTTAGCCAAGTAGGGAGATGTAGACTGCTAAGTTGGGTTTCTCGGTCCTGCTAAGAACTGCTGCACTTCTGTACAAAGTAAAGTCAATAGGTGTCTATACGTCCATTCATCCTAGCAGTTGAAATGATAGAAACAATTAAAAACTGTCTATCCAGACAGTTGTGTATGGTAGTTGAGGGAAGTTTGATAGATGTGACTTCTAATCGTATATCAAGAGCCACAGTGACATCTGTGAACCTGCATTACATTGATGCAGTCTATCTGTTAGGAAAGACGGGTTGGAATGCCTCACCTTTATCTCCTCGCATGATAGTAATCAACTGTATGCTTTTACTTCACTAATTTGATGTATAGATATCTTACTGACACGTTTGGTGTCACTGGGTTCGCCTAGGCAGCTAAATCATTTTAACCAACCAAAACTTAAAGTTCAACTCACGACGTGATGCATAAACATTTAAAAGTTTTGTATTCCTTTATGTCTCATGGTCTTTATACTGTGATTCGTCTTGTTGTTACTTCCATATTATTTCTGCTCATAGGGGAATTTGACATTCATTAAAAAGGAATTTCTAATAGCTTCGTTTATTCCAAAATTCAACAAGTTTTTCCTCGGTATACTTGGCTATCTAACATTGTGTGAGGTGCTGTTGAAAACCATTCGCCTTCTCATTCTCTCTCTAACCTTCGTTTTACTGATGTTGCTATTATTATTGACACCATTGCTGTAGTAGTGTTGTATGCGGGGTGGTTATCATGCAGTGTGACATTTCGGAACAATGGTCAGATGTGGTGTTATTAAAGAAAGCGAAGATAATCTATGGACCTTCACAATCGTACTTGTTGGGATGGCTATGATATGTGTTACACGTGTTAAGCTACCATCTCCCTTGGTGAACAGTGTTGATTAAAATAAGACTAGTTTGGAAAAGAGATTGGAGTAGTCATGCGAAAAATGTCATCAACTCGTTGGAGCCATTTAGAGAGGTATGGACTGACTGATTATGGCTCTCGTTATGCTAAGAAAAACAATGACTTAAAACTATTGCTGATGTGGCTGGAAATCGCTCCTTATAACGTGAATATATTCACGTTTTTTCCATCCCGATATTTGAAATCCTCACTGATCTTCATCCAGTCGTTCGCTCTCACTCCCATATGTGTACTTCTTTGTTCATCCTACCTATTCACATACTGTTCATACTTTATTAGCCCCGGAGCAAGATGGAAAAAGGGGACTGTTTGTGGGCCCATGGTTTAGCACTAAAGACCGGACCGTATGGTAGTATTTACAGCCCACTGAACAGTCAGTTAGTCCACTGCTTTACTTTACCGTTTTAAACAGTTTATCATATTTTGTCCTGATAGCCTGACGTTCAGTGTACGCCTTGGAGGTCATAATGTTAATTATCGTTTGGTTTAGGGGGGCTAAAATTCATATATATATATATATATATCCGGATTTTCAACTCCAATGTGAAGTCAGTGCTACTATACGGATCAGAGACTTGCACTGCGCGTCATAAAGAGCATCTCAAACAAACTACAGACCTTCATTAACAGTTGTCTTCGCTCAATACTGCTCAAGATCAGATAGCCGGCCAGAAAAGATCAGCAAAAGGGATCTTTGGGAGCGAACCAACCAGGAACCGATTGTGAAACAAATAGGCAGGAAGAAATGGAGGTGGATTGGCCATACTCTGAGGAAACCATCAAGTGATATCACTAGACAAGCCCTTGAGTGGAACCCGAAAGGGAAGCGGCGAGTTGGTCGTCAATGCAAGGGCAACTTGGAAGAGGTCGTGTGAAGAGGAGATGACAACGTGTGAGCAGACATGGAGACAGGTGAAGACTCTAGCAGAGAACAGAACGCAATGGAGACGCAGGCCTGAAGCCCTATGTTCCTGTAGGAATTAAAGGATACAATAATTATATATATATATATATGTATATGTATATATCATAATTCAGTGTCAGTAGAAATAAGTATAACTATGAAGAAAATATATTTCAGTAAGCTTATCTTTAGCTTCCAACGCCTTCAGACGTAATACATCAGCCAAGTCAGAAGATTGGCTTGAACCCTTGATTGTTGGCTTGTACAGTCTACCTGAAGCATCCATACGATGAAGTACCAACGATGTGTAATGCAACCTGCAACGAATAAAAAACATAAATTTAACGCTACTATGAAATAAGGATAATGAATTTTCTCCGAAAATATGATTTTGATAAACTATTGATATTTTTATGATTATTTACTTCCATCTGGTTAGTGGTTGAAGGCTTAGTAAAAATTCCTTTCTTAACAGAATCAGATTCTTCAGTTTACTCTATTTGGCATTTTGTTTAAAGGGCTTTGCTGCTCGCTAAGTAGCATATGAGTTGAATCCATTTATGGACAGTTTTATTCAATCGCTGTCTAAATGGGTAAAATCTAACCGCTTGTTCGCCACCATTTTTGTCACACTTGATACTTGACTACATGGTCTTCCAACACTAATTTCGGTAATATTGATTTCAAGGTTGCCAAAGAGTTTTTCATTTTCATCAAGGGTCTTCCCGAAAATCTAGTATAATATGATTCACAGTAAAATTAAGGTTAAGACAAGAGCTGACCTTTGTATAGCTCAAAGTTAGCCATCCTTGGGCTTATGTTTTGAATTCTGATGAGATTTTAGTCTCCATTTTACCTTCAATCAATGTTCTGTCATTCAAGTATCAGTTCACTAAAATGCAGAGTTACTGGAAAATCTTAGCAGTAATTATTGCTATCCGTTACACTGTTGTTTATCCAAATACTGTTTAAGTCTTCCAGTTTGATATGAAATAGACTGATTTCGAAATGTATTACATTAAAAACCGAGGTTAACTGTAGGACTGTCGTCTCTGCTTGCAGCTTTTCGATATTGTGCTTGCACAAAAAAATATCTGAGCTTAGAAGCTTTAGGTTATTGGGGTGGGCATGCTGTGACTTTCATAAAGTTGTGATAAGTTAAAAATAGTGAAATTTTAAATTATGATCTACTCCTAAATGATATGAAACTTTTTTGGCACTTCTAGATTCATTCCTTTCGAGGATTTTAGATGTAAACTGTCGAAGATCTAAGTGCTAGAACAAAACAGATAACCAGCACCTAATTATTAACGGTGTCTTATGGGATAATGTCAGTTTATGACGAAAGTAGTCTCGACAGACAGCTTCAATGAATGAAGACTTTTATGGTTTTCAAGTGATTGATAAAGTTTCAACATTGGGCCTATTACGAAATTCTGTAGTACGCATTCACTTAAAACCATTAACTAATAAAATAAATTAATACTATTAGAGGTGTTTGATTGGTGGTGGTTAACAGGTGGGGGACCCAAGACACTGGTTTCACCCTAGCCTGAACTCATCAGCTCGGTATAGTAAGATCCCTAGTAAGTGATTTTCCAATTGTGTATTAGACCCAGAAGCTTCCAAAGTAAAGGTTAACGACTTTGTTCTTATAATTATTAACTGCAGTTGAAAATTGATTTTTCGCTAAGAATGAACACTTTGGTAACAGTGTGTTATAACTTACTTTCCGAACTTTTCTATTCCCAAAAATACAAACTGAAGATAGAAAAATAAGGCACAGATTTATCTCTTTTAGAGAAATTTGATAAAAGTTAAAGCCGTTATACCCAAAGTTAGAAAACTCAAACTTCTGTCATATAAAAGCATACGAAATGAGAAAAGAGGGATTGTGTGTATTTTAGTGACAGCATACAAATATAATTTTTACGTATGCCTATATTTGTACAATTACCGGGTTAAATCTTGTTCGTAGTTCATATAATTTTCAGTGTTATAGTTCAATACTCGCGATAGAGGTTCAAGAATTACTCTAGATAGTGGATAACGTGTTCTGCTGCACACGGACAGTTAAACTGGTCTATGAATGTCGATGTAAAGTATGCATTAATATTACAATAAGGTAAAAACTTTTTCAGACATTGACTTAGTATAGCAAAGTTTGTGTATATAGGACTGGCTTAAGTCTCATGTTGATACATATTCCGAAAGCTGAAATCAGTTGTTCCTTATGTGATTTTGTTTAGTCAATTATCTTCTATGTTAACGTAGTGATGTTTTTATACAATATGTTTTTGTCCCTGAAGAGATGTGACTATTGAATTTATTTATTTTTTATTTTATATATTTGCTAATATAAAACTTACTAATAAAAAGTCATCAAGAAAAATATCTTTCTTAGCTGCAGCCGCATTTTTTAATTTTTATGATCTAATGGGCATGTTCCACTATAACCTAGCAAGTGGAAAAGTGTACGACTGACTAATAAAATGAAATCACGGAACTCTCAAAGCTTAGAATCAGACTTTAAGACAAGATAGATTTACAGAACTACTTAACTCACTATCTTACTTATCTAGGCAGCATCCTTTTGACTACACCCAGCACTGATGTGGGTGTCAAAACCAGGATCTCATAGGAAAGGTAAAGCATCAAGAACAAGATTAGGATTTTTAACACTAATGTGTTTTAGTGTTAGGGTATGTGGTGTTAGTGTTTCTATATGGTTAAGAGACCTGACTATGCATCGTGAGAAGCACTTTCAACGAATCGCAGCAACTGTTTCCACTCCACACTGAGAACCGCATGGCCGGCTAAAAAGATTGAGCAACAAGGAACCAACCAAGAACCTACAGACTAACAAATGTGCTTAAAAAAATTGAGATGAACTGAATATACTCTGAGGAGACTGTTGACATCACACAGAAGTCCTTAAAGTGGGACCAAAATAAAAGAAATGAAGAGTTTGGTGTCTGAAGATGACATGGAGAAGACTGTGAGGATGACAATCGTAGAACCAACCAAAGAGGATTGCAGAGAATATGATGAAATCGAGATGTACCACTGAAGCCCTCGGTTCCACTCGAAACCAAAGAAAATGATAATAATACTTAACCCTGGGCATAACTAGGAAGATGCTGAATAAGTCATATACTTGTCATCGTGTACACGATCTGTACTACGAAGTGAAATATTTCTGCCATTACTCAAAAATGTACATAAAGCCTATTGGCAGGTTTCTGTGATTTGGACGTCCAATAGCAAAGTTGAGGAAGTGACATCGCCTCCTCTGCGACCGCTTTTAATTAACTTATCAATTATATTCTCTTCGATATTTATAGTCTGTTCTTTGGTTTTCACTATTTCAATCCCTACTATCAGTAAAACATAAAGCAATCCATTTTCATTTAATCACATTGATTAAATTAGTTTCCTAAAATGAATAAAAGACACGTCGGGAATATTTGTCCACCAAACAGTCCCTACATCCTTATGTTAAGATTGTTGGAACTTTAAATTGTCTGGTTGTTATCCATGGATTCAACAACTTGATGGACAGTATTTTCAATTGTTGTGCATTACAGATGGTTTTTTCATTAGATAAAACTGTTATTAACTGCAGATATAAATATATTAAACCAAACAATCCAAACTATACATTTCTAGCAGTATACATGACGTTGTTCAAATAATAATAATAATGATTAGAAATCCAGAATAGTAATGAACAGTATTTATCTTGTTTTCAGGGTTTAGCAAACCATACAGTAGCGAAGAATACTAGACTGGCGTATACATGGATTCACCAGTGGAGTATATTTCAAATCTGCAATTGTTGCTAATTGCTTTTTACGATTATTTTATTTTGCAGTTGACATTCCTAAATTAAATATGGTATTTGTGCCAAAGGAACTTTAAATGCAATCTGAATAGCTTAAGATGAGGTCATACTATGCTTTCTTTTGAAAAGCAATAGTATTGTGAGTTCACAGCATATGATCTACTTTATACTACAAGTAGCTTTATAACTAACTGAGAAGCACACATTTTGCTCAATACATCCCCGTCACTAATGTCAGCAGGCTAAACGATACTACATTCTGTAGTGAATAAATTTAAGCATAGGAGTGATGCACAATGGTGTGTCAGAGGTTTCATAGTGGGATGTCTGCCAGACAGGTAGGATATCCGGGTTCAGTTCCGGGTTGATGCAGTTCAAACACTCACCTACTTTACTAGCCACTAGTTAAACTGGAAAAAAGGAGTGATTCGAGGGGTGAAAGTCATAAACTTGAACTTCGAGGTCATGAGGCCCTATGTTCCACTCGTAATGAAAAAGAATGGAAAGAAAATAGAACCGATAAAATAGGAGTGAATAGAGAGCAAATTTCACTGGTTTGAATGGTTTTCAAGGAATTATGTCACTTAAATGTATATACTGAAGAGAAATAAAGATATTAGATGGAAACAGTAAGTACATTGGATACACTAGGGTATTATAAATAGACAAAGATAGGAATAAATATACATTATATTATTATCAGTATCAGCGCACAGTTATCCTTTCCAACTTGGTTTATCTCCATTCCTACGTAAATTAACTAAGTAAATGCGTGATAAGGTATTCCGAAAAATAAGATCCGGATTTTCAACTCTTCGCTCAATACTGCTCAAGATCAGATGGCCGGCCAGAAAAGATCAGCAACAGGGTTCTTTGGGAGCGAACCAACCAGGAACCGATTGTGAAACAAATAGGCAGGAAGAAATGGAGGTGGATTGGCCATACTCTGAGGAAACCATCAAGTGATATCACTAGACAAGCCCTTGAGTGGAACCCGAAAGGGAAGCGGCGAGTTGGTCGTCAATGCAAGGGCAACTTGGAAGAGGTCGTGTGAAGAGGAGATGACAACGTGTGAGCAGACATGGAGACAGGTGAAGACTCTAGCAGAGAACCGAACGCAATGGAGACTCACTGTTGAAGCCCTATGTTCCTGTAGGAATTAAAGGATACAATAATAATAATAAGGTATTCCGAGACACCTTGAAGTAATTTTGTGCTGTGGTTAGAGAATACCTCCAGTAAAAATTAAGTGTTCGGTTAAAATAACTAATAAACTGTATTAGAAATAGACTCACTGAATCAATGACTGTTAGAAAATAATAAGTAATATATAAATGCATTCTTTAATAATAGAAAGTATTTCATACAAAGAACTTTTAAAAATATACAATTCAATCAGCATGATGACAGTTTCGTTTTGTCAGCTATTTAAACTTTGCGCCTGTTTGTCTGCCGTATCCACCAAAGCAAAAGGGTAGTGGATTATGGGCGATGATATCTCAGCACCGAAATATACGATATGCATTCCTCTCGATTCAGCAGTCTTTAGCTGAATACACCCGAATCTTGGGGAATGATAGTATTCCCACTACGACTTGAACTAAATACTCATCATTTCAAGCACTGTAGAGTCACCAGCACCGTCTGTCAAGAGGACGAAGTAACCCCAGGCTAGTGCTTAAAAAATAAGACGAAACTAGCGTCATAGATCTCATTGCTATAAAAAGTCCGGAAAATTTGGATCTCAACAACTAAAAACAGTACCCACTGAATTTTGGCGCATACTTTTCACTTCGATTTACCTAACACCTTCTGTCTTCTCCCCATACTGAAGATCAAACCACTAGTCAGAATGAATTAGTAACAAGGAACTCTGGCAACAGACCAAGCAAGAGCCTATCGCTCAGCAAATATGTAGGAGAAAATGGAGATGGATCGGACATACATTAAGGACACAGTCGAATGACATCGCGTTCCAGGCCATCGCTCGGATAGAATCCACGTGGGAAACGACGAGTGAGCCATCAGTGCGAGAGTGATATGAAGGAGATCGTGAGAGGAGGAGATGAAAGATTATTGGCAATCGTGGGCCCAAGTGAAGAGGACGGCAGAATATAGGACAAAGTGGAGACGTGCTGCCATATGTTCCACTCAGAACCCAAGGGAATAATAATATTATCATTATAATACCTTCTGTAATTCAAAGATGTCAGTCATTCCGCAGTTCTCACAATTCTACATAACAATCTTTCACATTATATGACAGTATTATGTGACTCCAACAAATATATTAGGAGTGTTATTCAATCTACAACCGATGAAGAAATTTCACTATGTCAGTCAGCTTAAATGAAATATTCCCTCTATAACAAAAGCGTATAACTGAATATTTAATGATACGAGAATTTCTGAAAAAGGAAATAAAATTTCCCAGATATCGATTTTCGCACTGAAATAATAATACACTCTGTTTTAGGATCAAAATGTTTTCTAAAAGGTATTTATTCAGAAATCTTCACTGTTTATCCAGCCTACACACAGATTAAACTTTTCTAACAACAAAATATTATTTTACTAATTTTGTTTATTCGGTCCAATTAATCGGCGTGAAAATCAAAGGTGGCTTGAAACCAAGTAATAACTAATATCTGTTGGATGGGAGGTGGCTCTCTTGTCCTAAGTGGTTTAGTGGATAACCCCTGGATTTTAAAACATAAGTTCCGTGTTCGAGTCCCTGTGAGAGCACCATTACTCACTGGGGAGTGCAGGTGCATCCACCGATGAGTTCAAAGCAGGACGAAGTGTGAATCTTGTATTCCACTGCTACTTACTGTCTGTCAAATTTCTTCGTGTTAACCCTCAGATTTCGTCGAAGCACCCGCACTAGGAACCGACATGTCAACAGAGGCAGAATATTTTGGTCAAATCAATCAACAAGAAGTTTAAAATTGCCTTAAAAACAAATAATAGCTTTATTTATTTCATTTTTCATCCCAAAAGTTTCAAAACTGCATCCTTAAGTCCTAAATCTCCTCCTTTCTCTATTCACAGAAGATCTCCTTGAGTCAGTGACTATATGCAACTTCTTTTATTAATTTTCTGACAGTATTAATGTTCTTCAAGTGTTTCATCTTTCATGGCATCTCTTTAAGCGTTGTTTTTAATAGTACATCACAAGGAGAAAATATGGTCTACAGTCTAAGTAACACTGTTCCATTTTCTAACAGATCTCTTATTTCAAGTCAAATCTCTTTGGCGTATTTTTTTAGACTAAATTCATTTCTCTTTGAATCTGATTTGAATTTAACATGAAGTGGTATTACAAAGATATTACATGTGTAAGACCAGAAATTAAATAAAATAGAAACACATGATTTTTCTTGAAATTCTGTATGTTTTTTTAATATTTCTATATTTCATCTTTACCTATTCAAATGAATCCGCTTTTTTATCGCAAGTGAATAAATAAATTAACAGACAGCTCATTATTAAGAATTACACATTGTATTTCATATAATCACAGCTTACCATTGCTGAGGCATTGAATGTAGACAGCTGAAAAAAGGATCAGTACGCTGAAAAGACTCATTTTCAAAAGTAGTCACAGCAATCTTTAGAAAAAAATACTTCTATCCTTTGCTTATGGCTTGTTATATTACCTTAGCGAAGATTGAGTGAACCAATCAAAATATAATACATGAAGTGTTGTTTTATTCGACTCAAACGCGTTTGTTTAAAAAGAAAGGCCAATATAAAAAGTGTAGTTTTCTTCTAAACTTATGAAAATTAATATGAATTTTCTCCATTATGGATAAGATTTTATTTTCATAAATCACACACTAGTGTTTACAGAAAACCAACGCATTCTAATAGATATTTAGACTTTAATTCATCTCATCCTTTAACTGTTAAGGCAGGCTTAGTTAAGTGTTTAACAAACCGAGCAATGGCACTAAGTTGCGCAAAAAAGACCTAAATGATGAGATAAAACAGATAGAACAGGCGTTGGTGTTAAATAACTATCCTCTAAAATTCATTAGGAAGATTGAAAAACGCCAAAAGAAAAATAATTGTGAAGCTAGTAATAATAACATAAATAAGAGAGAATATAAGTCATCGACTGTTATACCATATAAGGAGGGGACATCTGAGACCCTACGTAGGATTCTAAATAAAGCAGGAATCAGGGTGGCATTCAAACCTATAAACCCACTAAAAGACAAGCTCTGTTGGCTAAAGGACCCAGTTGACCCAATTAGACAAAATAATATAATTTACAAAATACCCTGTAATGACTGTGAGGTCAACTACATAGGTCAAACTAGTAGGTCAGATTGTCAGAACATAAGAATTTAGCTAAGGTAAGAATGGTTGACCCAGAGAAGATAAGTAATTTAGAAAAAAGCTCAGCAATTGCAATGCATGCATTAGCACACAACCACACAATAGGGTGGGAGAGGGTTAAAATTCTAAAAAGTAATCTAGGTAGGTGGAGAGAGAGGTTGATTACTGAATCCTTGTTCATCGAATCTACACCCAACACATCCAATAGGAATGATTCATCACTCATACCCGAAATATGGAAAATATTACTGCCAATCAAATCAAGTGAAAAACAATGGAACTATATAAATGAATTTAGGAAGTTGTGTGATTACCTTGATATGATTATGAGTAATAAATTGCGCTCAAAACGTCATCAGTTAATATTACTGTGTGATTTATGAAAATAAAATCTTATCCATAATGGAGTTACACTCTACCACAGTGCCCAAGTTTTATACTTATATCAGTGATATGAATTTTGTAATAACTGTTAGCAGGAAATTAATAAAAACATTCATATCGCTGACGAAAATGCCTAAACAGAGTGAGTTATACTCTTCACACAAATTGGGGGCAAATTTACACTTCTGTTTATACTGAAAACAATAAACTCTTATGTGAACAATGGAGTGTGATTGTCATTCAGCATGAATGTGATAGTGTGTTCGTTGTCAATATGCTTTCATTTAATTTATTTATTAGGTAGCTAAAAAATATTGAAGAGGGTAGATTGTATCAAGAAATATCACGAGAGCTATAGTTGTATCACTATGAATTAATTTATTTACATGTAGTTTTTATAATATTTCGGTTTGAGCGATAATACCAACGTAAGTTGAATCTGCTTAGCATCTTTTTCTTTGATATCGATACTTTTCGGCGAAGCGGATCACTTCGTTATTTATTGTGAAATTATAAAATTTTTAGGAAACACGTACTGTTTTATTCAGTTCTTATGGTTGAACAGTAATCTACCCATACACTAAATGGATTTCATTGCAAGACGCTTAATCAGAGTCTAAAAACATAGCGAAAATTCTGAAGAACGGTTTCTAAGAAAATGTATATTCACGGGGAAAACCACTTTACTCCATTGTGGTTCCTAACAAGTATTCATGAGACTGAGATGAAAACTCAAATTCAAAATTTGCAAATCAATTTATGCTATCACTAGTTCACCAAAGTAACTAGCCGGGAATCGGGTGGTTTGAAATCATTCAGCTCTCTGAGCTAAGTTAAAACCAGGTACATCGTTAATGAGTTCAACGCCATACGATGAAAACGGCCGTCCCCTGTTTAGGTAGCTTCAGTCTGGCTAGTAAGTACTACTGTTGATATGAGAGGTACTCAATCAATCATTAGTATATAGCGTGAAATGGAGACTGTTATATTACAGAACGAGCCAGTACATTTGAATTCATTGACCCATAAATTTCTTATTTTTCCCAGTTCGCAACATAACAGTACCATCGTCTAGTGAAATCCGTAATTATTACCAGCCATACTCAATTCTAGCCTTTCGACACGTCACTATTCTCACTACAGTTTCAAGGAATTCATCTGAAAGTTAAAGTTCAAAAACTATAACTGACCATCATCCTAGTGATTATTGCTTGAGTACAAATTTTACACTGAATTTACAGTCCAGTAAAATTCTGAAGAATTGCTTATTTCAATCACTGAGAGAACCTTTCTTCGCGTCTGAGCTACGGATCAATTTCTACAGTCAGAAAATGTTCATAGAAAGTGTGACGCTTTAGGCTACTTCAATGTGTGTTTATAAATTCTCTTGTTCTTGTAAAGCTACTTATATCGAATATACAAAGAGCACGCTTTCCAAAGATACCTGTGAAAATTATCCATTGTGGTTAGCAAAAGGACAATGTAAGACAATTACTAGCTCAATTTTCGAGCACCTAGTGTACCCAGACCATGCAGCTCCATCAATGTCGTCCTTTAAGATTATCCACAAAGTGTGAGAGAATGGTACAGGGGCATTAAGTTTCGGCATTTGTATATGGCGGAGGCACTGACGATTTGTCAATATAACATCGAACTCTGTGTACAGAAAACATTTGTCCATTCTCTTATTGTACCATGGTCTTAATCTCTTCCCCAATCGTTCACTTTAATGTTTTGTTTTCCAATAATTAGTTCGCTTGTATTATCTGTATTAACTGATTCATTATCATCACTCTGACATAATTCTTTTGTATACTTTCTCACCCTCTTGATACTTGTCAAGGGGACACTCAAATACAATTCCTTCGATTTAGTAATAAATTTGACTTTATTAAATTTCAAATCATTTCTTCCATTGTGTCGCTGACTATTACGTAATTTCTAATTAGTTTTAAATCACTTTAAAGAAGTCATATCTATTATATCAGCCCTCCTATGATAGATTATTTATTTTCGGCGAACATAGGTACGATTTAATAAATCAACTAAAAGATGCCATTAACAATGATGGATAAAAAAAAATGTGATTTATCAAAATATCTTGTGCTGACTGTCCGACTAAATATGTGGGGCAAACGTCCAGATCACTCAAAATAAGAGTGAATGAATATAAACGATTAACTAAAGGTCAACCAACAGGAACACAAGCCTATAAGAATTTAGAAAAAAATTCATCTATAGCTGCACATGCATGGGACGAAAACCACAATATCGATTAGGACAATGTGTTTATTCTAAAAACTAATATGAACAAATGGAGAGAGAGACTTATAATAGAATCTATATTCATTAAGGTCACACCGGATACATGTGACAAGGGTGACTCGGCAGCACAACTGTCAACAACCTGGAATATAATTCTGAATACAAAAACATGAATGAACAAAAAATGAACTATCTATATGAATACAAATCATAAATGTGTGAACAAAACAATTCCAACAGTGGTGTGAACACGGGCAGTAATTTTACTCGAAATATTACCAATAACAAAACTTATCATTGTGTGTAAACTATTGAAATATAATTATACTTTATTTTGATCTATTCCACAATGCTCAAACATTTTACTGACATTAACGATTGTACAGCCTCTGAAGATAATTTCGCCGGTAAAGGAAATTTACTTCGCTGAGCTGTCCTTTATTCTCTTCATAATTCACTGGGTACTTGTTACTGACTTCATAAATTAATTAGTATACATTATTCTTCTAATGACCTCACTGATTTTCATAATCCCCTCTTCTACCTTGAGATTAATGAAATAATAGTTAACTAACTTATTACTATTCGGATAGTGTTATTAGAAAACGGAGATTATCTGAAAAATGTGATGTATTTGCGCTATACATTTCGAACAATCTGATCACACATTTACTTGTCAAGTCGATAGATGTATGAAAAAATCACATATGTCACATCCCACACCATTCACCAATTTTCATGTGTGTGCGGACACATACATAAGAAGGAGTAATCGTGCTTTGCATGTGAGGGTGGGAGAGCATATCCCAAAATGGCTAGAAAAACAAATGAACTGTGAAAAACCAGTAGATGCAGGTGTCAGACTACCAACTTCGTCTATAGCTAAACACCTAATCAAGATGAACCATAAGATTGATGTTAACTCAACCTTTAAGGTCATCTATAAAAACGGTCAAGGGCGCTTATTGAAATACGCCATGGCTATAGCTACTCATAAACTTAAGCCATCCGCCCCCCACACTCTGAGTATTTAAAAACAGTTTATTATTACTCTTAACCTACCTTGGTAATCCTTATTTGATTGGATTACCAAACGCTGTGTTAATCATTCTTACATTCTTTTTTGTCACTTTGTTTAATTTAATTTCCCTTAATTTTTTCACATATATCGACTTGACAAGTAAATATGTGATCAGACTGTTCGAAGTGTATAGCGCAAATACATCACATTTTTCAGATAATCTCCGTCTTCTAATAACACTATCCAAATTTGTAAAAGGGACTAATTGTTTTAAATTATTACTATGCAGTCGTTACACTAGTTTTGATGTATTTCTTTTAGAAATGTTAAAAATTAATTTGTAACATTTTAAATAGAGATGTTTATTGCAGGCATTTATTCACACAGTTTATTGTTTAATTCATGATGTTTGTTCAGATAAAATAAGTGATATCGCATCCTAATTGTTATATGAAATACAGCTTGCTTAACTTCAACGCTTTAGCGTTATATTCTAGTATCTCTAGTGAAGCAGTGACTTACTAGGATGTAGATAAATTTCACTGACAGATTCCGGAGAGAGCCGAACTTATTCCTCGGATTTAATGGCTGAGAATCTAACACCTGATCAATGTCATTTTTGGGCTATATTGCGAACATTTCTCTGTCAATACGTTTACTGTTTTGTTGTTGCAAATAACAACTTAAGTTAAACTTTTATTTATTTATTTATTGTAAATCACAGTCACAATAAGCTTATCGTAGTGAAATCATGACAACAAGAGTTTTTCAAGAGTTGATTTGTAGGGATTTGATCTGTTTTTCAAGTTTGACCTCAGATTGATGTCAGTTAGAGAACTACTGAAAACCAGGGAGTGCTGGACAACTGTCTCATCCTAGTTTGGGACTGATCGGTAGTACGCACCCACTGGGGTTCGAATCCAAGCTCGTGGACCTGGTTCAAAACCTGGTGAGTGCGTACTACAGAAGAGTCCCAAACTAGGCTGACGAAACAGTTGTCCAGTACTCCGTCATTTTCAGTGGTTCTCTACTTGATATCATTCTGTGGTCCAACTCGAAAAACAACAAGAATTGTTATTTATAACATCTTAATTTGAATTTTGTAACTTTTAACGAAAATTTTCCACCGATCAATTAAGAATACCTTGAGCGTGGTTCAAATAAACTAACATGATTCAGCTATGATGAAGTTCATATTCCGGATCTTCACTGATAATCACAATAGAATCTTTAACAAGCTGAAGCATTAAATCATAACTAATCAGTTTGGTGTTATAACATTTTCTTATGTCTATATTAATTTTGAATTATGTTCAAGTTTGTTAAGTTACTTAATAATATAGTAATAAATTGCTTTATTCCCAAACCATACTTATGATAAAATATGGAACTCTCAGCATTTGGTACAATATTGCATTGAATTTACTCGACAACAGCAAAAAACAGAAAATAATATTACAGAGTATACATAATTAGTAATAAGTTTGAGCATTGTGGAATAGATCAAAATAAAGTATAATTATATTTCAATAGTTTACACACAATGATAAGTTTTGTTATTGGTAATATTTCGAGCAAAATTACTGTCCGTGTTTACACCACTGTTGGAATTGTTTTTATACATAATCATGATTGATAATAAAAGCTTTTTGCCGTTAGCAGTGACACTAACGTCGAAAATGTACAAAAAGTGCATAATGATGCTGGTAATTTTAATAGCTAAAATTATAAGTTAATTGAAATAGTGTCACTATAGATTACGAATAGGAGAGAATAAAAAAGCCAATTATCTTGCAGATAACGTAGTACTTAGTAGGTTTCGCGCTTAACATTATCTCTATCACATAGGACGCTGGCCAAATATAGTGTTGTTGATTCCATTGTGGGTAAATACCACCTTGATATGATTATGAGCAATAAATTGTGCTCAAAACGTCATCAGTAAATATTACTGCATAACACTTTGAGACCTTATCAAAATAAATTTTACCCACAATGGAATTATACTCTACCACAGTGCACAAGTTCTATCCTTATATCAGTGGTGTTGTTGAGTTTTTGTACTTGGTTATACCAGCATATAATCTTTTGTAATGACTTCTAGCCCGACCAGATGAGACGCAGGTGAAGACTTGTGAATAGAGAGGGTGTTGAGAGTTATGCATTATGGATTTGGACCATTTCTCACATGAGTTCAGGTGTCTGTTGACTATGGTAGTGACGAGTTGACTAAATGGTACATCATTTGCCCAAATAACAACCTTTAACACCTTTCGCAGTATGACACCGTCCTTTATAAGTAACCGAGGAAAGACCTATGGGGAGCGGAAAAGAACGGTAAGTAAGATACAAGAGTTAAAAAATTGTAAGAGTAGAGGGTGAGTGACTCTACATTACCTTAACTTCCTAATGTAGTATGTTAGGTAGTACATTATCATAGAAAGTGACGAAATATAGGATGACCAAGGAAGATCAGAGGATAGGACTATTACAAGGTATTTTATGCTTGACTTAGTTTCTATTTAAGTGACATTTTATTATGGCAATGCAGTATTCATAATTTTGTGAATATGAAATAACCTTATTTTCCTTTACCTTAACTAAATCTGAAAGGCACATGAACCTGAAGTACTTTCACCTAATGACGGACGAGCTTTGAATAGATAAGCACTCTGTGTAAGATGTTCTGTAATGAGATGGCTAAGGTGGAAAAAACTCAAATTACATCAGAATTCAAACCTATGGTCTCCTGATACCGGCTAAAATCCATATGCACTGTTCTGTGAGAATAATCTGCTAAGTGGAACTTAATTTCACCTAAGCCGTCGAACATAATTCCACCTGTACTGTAAATAAATGTTGTACGACTATCAATTCATTGCAATCATTTAGACATTATATTTAAGTTTTCTCATTACGTTTCCGATTTCTTAGTCAGGAATCATTTCTAATTGTAATTATGTGAGGAGTGGGAAACCAGTTGCCTAACTGTCGATCAGATCACTCATCTTATGGAGCCTGGTAATTGAAGCTGGAAAGAATCAGTCTGTCCAAAATCCCACTTAAAACAAGTTTCATCCTCACCATATTCTCGTCGAGATTCAAACTATCACGACATAGTACTGTCATCACTAACAATGCAGCCAAGCTATTCAGGCCACAAATAGTCCCTGGAAGAAATGGTTGTTGTGCTTTGTTCTATCGTTGGATGAAGCTAACATAATTGGTTTCTTGTAAACTATTTCAAACCAGAGTTATTCTTGCCTCATTTATCTTATCAGTAGGAAACTTAATAAAATCTTTGTAAAAGGTATAAATTCCCTATACTGTATAGGTAAAGGTGTTTATCGTTCTTATCGAAGGTTAGTTCTTTCCACTTTTCATTTATTATGAGTCTTATAAAATAAAGTAGTGAGCAGTCATTAATTTAGCTATCTACCTCCATTATGTATACTTAAATAAGCTGTATTCTTTATGGGTTTCAATAAAGTAGAGTCTGTATTATGTCCCACTGACATTTTTCCAATAATAGTCATGTATAGCTAATGCCCACTTTACTGCGTTTGCTAAGCGTTTTATGCGTCTGTGGCACAGAGGTTAGGAATCTCGCCGACCATGCACATGTTCCGGGGTCCGACTCCCTGCCAGCGCACATCTGATATCAATGGTCCGCCTGCTAAATTTAAGCTACCAATATTACATGCTGAAAATTCCATACTTGCACCAAAAATACGGTGTGGAATCAAGCTATAATCAAAATAAAAAATAATTACTCATGCTATTTTTACTGATTTGATGTATATATTGAAACCGGTCATCTGGATATTTTACACGCCACCAAAACAAGTTCTTATTTTCTTTGTTGCATAATTTTAATTTAGATTTGTAACTCTTATCGTATGTTGAAGACTTTTTGCATCTGGTAAATTTATACCGTTTAGTACATTGATTTTTGAAACAAACCCACTGTTATTATTATTATATTTATTATTCTCATTTTGTACTTCGAATATTTTTGACTTTATACCATAAATTTACAATTTCAAAGATATCATATGGAAGCAGTTAGTCATCAGAATATCACTTACATATTTATTTGTCACCATCCGCACTATAACAGTTACAAGCATTCTTCTAACTAGTAAACGTAATCCATACAACGTCAAAATAACTATACGAGCTAAAACTGTCACTTTGTGAATAATTAATATCAACACTTGTGTAATAATATCAAGCTGTTAAATGACATTGTTATTCATGTTTATACTTCACTTTCATATATGTTTAGTTTGAAAGACACTATTTCTTACAATAATGTTTTAACTTTTTCACGATGAGTATGAATTACGTAGCCGTATTTCTGTGAGCTACGCTTCATTATATAGGACCATTAATTATAACACATGTGCTTTAACACATGACTAAACATTATGCATTAATCCTGATTAATATGTGGTGTATGGCAAATGATACATTCTTTAAAATGTTATTTATACTAGTCATTTAAGCTATGCACTACTATCAGCCAGCTCTGTAAGTTTCATAAAGCTGAAGTAATTATTTTGTTGTAGTTGGTATTCTAACCTTGCTTAGTTAAGTAGCCTGCTAGTTTTCTAGCCGGACCCAAGCCCTGGTTAACAGGGGAGACTGGGTGTGGGACTAGCGACCCTACACCACAAAACCAATCCAACTGCTACAAAAACTTCAACGAACAGAAAATATATTAAACATATAAAAACTCAGATAACAATCTTATTCTTTACTGGAATCGGACAGGCGAATTGACACAGCTGACTGGTGAATGCCAGCCTTCGGGAAGCCAGTCAGCCGATGCGTCTTCTCTCTATGAAAGCATAAATAAGAATGGGGATGTGGTAGTTATGTACAATGTACGAGACTTGGAAGGCTCCTTAACTCGCAAAAGAAATGAGAAGATGCAGCTTAGAAAAGCTAGGAATCTGTGAGAGCAGATGGAATGGATGTGAACTAACCAAATTGTCAAATGGAGGGTCAGTAATCTACTCCAGTCACCCAGACGACAACCACCAGCATACTGAGGTAGTGTCTATCATGATGTCACCCTAGCATCCAAAGCCCCAATGCAGTGGAAACCAATCTCCCCCTCCAGGATCATGATAGCAACATTCAAATCAAAAGGAAGGAAGGTCACAATCATCACGCAATGCTACGCACAGTGCTACAAACAATGCGGAACAGAAGAAGGAAGATTTTTGTAGACAACTGCAAACAGTAATGGACAACATCCCGAGGGGCGACATGAAAATCCTCATGGGCGATATGAATGTCAACAGAAGTGGGAGTAGACAGTACATGAAGAGAACTCAACATGGGTCGATAGGCTCTCGGATAAATGAATGGGAAGGGGAACCTCTGAGTTTTCAGTGATTTGGTGATTAAAGGCAGCGTGTACAAGCACACAGATACACACAAAGCAACCTGGATTTCACCTGACAGACACACCACGAACCAGATAGATTTCATTTCAATACTGCTCAAGGAAGTGGAGATGCAGCCTGCTGGACATTATCGAGAAGGGCAGCAGATGTGGGTTCAGAGAATCATGTAGTTCAAGGGACTTTCCTCAAAACAACTGAGGACAGACCACAAGTCAAGTTCAACATTCAGAAAATGAAGGAAAAAACTACGAAGGATGCTTTCAGTTCAGATCAGAACAAAGTTGGAGACACTACGGGACAATACTGAGGACACCTACGCGGAAGAACAATGGAACTCTCTGAAGGTGATAGTCAAGGAAACGTGTACCACTGCTCTGGGAAGAAAGAAGAGACAAGACAAGGAATGGCTCTCAAAGGACACTTGAAAGCTGACAGAAGAGAGTAGGATTGTGAAAGGGAAGATGACTCCCTGCAAAGATGGACAACAGAAGGAGAAGCTAAGTTCAATGTACATTGCACTGAATAAAGAAGTGAGGAAGAGTGCTAGGAAAGACAAAAGACAATTCCACGACACACAGGCTAGCAAATGAAGCAGAACAGGCTAGCCGGAGTTTGAATTGATCTCAGAACATTATATCTGATAACCAGGTCTCTATCTGAGAAAAGATCAACCCAGAAACTAATAAAAGATGCCCAAGGGAACCTGATCACCAAGGAGGAGAAACAAATAAAACAATGGACTGATCACTTCAAAGGACTCTTGAATCAACCATTAGCTGCAATTCGCCCAGAAATACACCAACAGCACGCACAGAACTACATTCCAGTGGACATCAATCCTCCAACGAAAGCAGAAATCTTGAATGCCATCGAGCTATTTAAGTGCGAGAAGGCCGCAGGGCCTGAAGGAATTCTCCCCGAAGCTCTGAAAACGGACCCAGAAACTGCACTAGGTGTTACCACGTCATTATTGCAAAAGGTTTGGAAATCAGGAAAGGTGCCTACTGACTGGAGGAAAGGCTGGCTACCTTGTCAAGCTACCAAGGGAGGGCGTCTTACATCCCTGCAAGAAATGGCGTAGAATAATGTCCTTGTCCACGCCAAGTAAAATACTAAGTCTCATCATTCTGGAGAGAATAAAAGTTACACTGGATTCAGGAAAAGCAAATCATGTTCTGACCAAATTGCAACTCTACGCATCGTCATCGAACAAAGCATGAATCAATCAAATCTCTACTCAACTTTATAGACTTTGAGAAGGCCTTCGACAGCGTTGACCGCGAAGTAATTTGGAAACTACTCGAGTATTACGGCGTACCACAAATATTCATCAACCTTATTCAACAGCTGTACGAATTGCAACTCTACGCATCGTCATCAAACAAAGCATTGAATGGCAGTCAAACCTCACTCCACCTCAACTTAATCGACTTCTTAAAGGACTTCGACAGACAGCGTTGACTGACAAGTGATTTAGAGATTACTCCTACACTATGGCGTACCTCAAGTATTTATCAACTCCATTCAAGAGCTATATGACAATAGCACCTGTCAGGTGATCCACAAAAGAAAACTCAGTGAGGTGTTCGAATTGAATACAGGAGTAAGACAAGGCTGTCTGACTATTATCATCAATGAAATTCCTCATTGTGATGGACTGGATTATGTATCAGACTGCTGGGTGCGAGGAAGCAGGTACACGTTGAACTGACTATGAAATCTCTGAGTTTTGAGGGTGATTTATGTGTAATCTCACATAAGTCTTAATAATCACAGGTGAAAACCAACAAACTGGCAGAAGAAGCAGCTGCGAACTGTGAAATTTCAGTGAAAAAAGAGAAGACAGAGATGATGAAAGCAACCAACCAACAACAACAAGCACCAACACACTATCATGTTGCGCTGCGTCATTGGTGCTCTATATTTACTTAGCTAAGCATGAACCTTACCATGGTTTGAATATTACTTTGAAAGGAGGAAGTTTCACACAGGATCCAAATGTACACTCACAAACTGGTGTCTGTCCGCCTTTCTGAAATCGCATCATTTTTATATCTGTGGTCGTTGATGTTCTCCCCATTAATTGATAACACTGAGGAGAATGTACTGACCAACCTTCATTGAATTTGACTACAGTAAATTTTTTGAGTAGC
The DNA here is from genome assembly GCA_944472155.2 of Trichobilharzia szidati. Lineage (NCBI taxonomy): Eukaryota > Metazoa > Platyhelminthes > Trematoda > Strigeidida > Schistosomatidae > Trichobilharzia > Trichobilharzia szidati. Next base: position 30,201,797 of record OX235276.1, on the reverse strand, counting down.
CACAATAAGCTTAGCTGTATGACATTTGAAAGTTGCCTAAGAATAAAAAATGGCGTTCAGTATCAAAAGATATATGACCGCTTATTCACACATGTGCGTTGAAGTTTTAGTAGCAATTTGGTTAAGTTTTGGGGGTGGAGTTGCTAGCACCACGCCCCAACCCTCCCTCTTTATCCGGGCTTGGGACCGGCTAGAATACTAGTGACCTAGTAATCATAATATCCTACTGTCTCTGAATTAATGGTCAAAACAAGAAGTTTCAAAGCAACATCGAAGTCTCATTCTAGAGGATATTGTAAGCTGGAGATAATTTTTCTACTGCACTTCATGCCCGGACATTGGTATACAGTTACAGCTTTTTCACAAACCCTAAATTTCAGTGTTTACCTCGTTTTATGGTTCACAACATTACTGCTAAGTGATTCCTGAAAGATAACTTAAACACTGCAGAAATAGCGTAATTTGCTGTGAAAGAAGCTGTACTCGGCAATTATATACTTGGACGGTTGTTACCTCTGCACCTGCAAATTATTATAACGGTAGGGAACTCTACCGGAACGCGTAGCGGTAGGTAATTCTCCGAAAATACTGGCCACAGCATTCATCAATGAAATTTGGATGCTGACTCTCACTGTTTTAGCTGAAGGCTTCCGGTTAAGCATCCACGCCATTTGGCACACTGTCGTGTTACGTTCGTCCTTTCGTACACAATCCCTAGTTAGTTGAGCGATCATCTCGCACTCTGATTTGGACCCGGAATATAATTCGTAATTTGGACGATCAATTCTGGTGTTTTGCTTTGCCTTTGGTCTACGTGGAATGAATACAATAGAAGTTGTGGGTATAAGATCTTGAGTTAGTATACTTCGCACTACCCATGAACGTCAACACCCTCAGGCTCTAAACTAGTCAGCCCTACCGCGAACTTCATCTTTGGTAAATACATAGATAAATCCGGTGAGTTCGTTCCATTTTGTATTTGTTCTTGTACTATTTTCAAACTATATATATTTCGTCATGAATGATCATACTCCTAAGATCATTCGTATTGGCTCAACTGCCAAAACTATTCAGCTCGTACCATTTAGGCCAGATATTGTAGAATAATGGTTTCAGATAGCCGACCTGATTTCAGTGAACATGGATTAACTGACCAACGTTCACAGTTCCTTACAGTTGTCCACGCCCTACCGCAGGAATTAAGCAAATGCGTAACTGTGCAGATGTCGAGCCAGAGGTAAGTAACCCGTATGAGTTGCTCAAAGCATTCCTCCTAAGGAGAAACGTCCTCACGGATCGACGGCGTCTTGACAAATTATTTCGCAACGTGGAGTTAGGTGATCAGTTGGCTGTGAACATGCTAACAAGAATGAGGGAAGTTATTGGCCAACGTCAGTTCGATGAGGGAATTTTCGGAGAACTTTTCTTATCCAAACTGCCACAGTCAGTACAGGCTGTGCTAGTGACACTTCAATGTATTATTATGGACGACTTAGCTGTCTCTGCCGACAAAATTCTAGAAATAACAAAACGGCCGTTCACTGATATATGCTCAATTGCTGGACAGATTTCGAGTAGGGACACTGCGGTGGTAGAGTTATGCAACTCCATCCAGCAACTACTTGGGTCAAAGAATCCCGCAATTCCGAAAAGCGATATAGGCAGATTTTGATTGGCTGTTGGCTAGCTGGCTTCTTATTGGTCTAAAATATAAGTAAAAATGGCAGTCTCTTTATTTTGACACGGAAAGTTACAGTCAGTTTAAAGTCAGTCTTAACTTACCATAATATAACGGCGTGTTAATTTTTTTGGTGTGAGTGTAGTGTGATAGTCACACGCTATTTGGATGCATTTGTAGTATTTAAAGTACATTGAGATATATGGGAATGTCTAGTAAGTGAATATAAGTTAACAATAATTTTGATGCATTTATTTTAAGTCCAAAATAGGATGTATGCATTTTTTGTTACTATGAGAATAGAATTCAATAAAAATTGCTAAACGTATAATGTGTCTAATTTTGGACATGTAGATATATGTATGTATTAAGTGATCTACTTTTTTAAGTTTTCAGTTTAGTGACCTGTGGGAATTGCACATACTAGGTCAACATAAATAAAGTAAATTTCTTATGTCACAAAAGTGGTATATAAGCAATGAAATACATACAACTGTTCATTTACTTGAAATCATTTTGTTGTGCACGTTAGGAATTGTTAGAACCATTAAATGATGTTGCAAATTACTCCTACTGCGTCTACTTCACGGAATGTGTCATCTATATTGTGTGATGTAACAGCTACATTCCAAAGGATAATGCTTTGCTGTGTATTTTATACATGGATGCAATTTAAGGAAGCTATAGATGCATTTATGAAGGTATTAACTAAGTTGTTCATTATTTCTTTGAAAGGAATCCAACACATTGTATCGGGTTGATTCCAGTAAAAAAGATCCATCCGGTCCTATGGAATACGAGCATGTGACGTTTAAATGCACTTTTGGAAGTAAACGTGCTTCCCGAGGTGCTGGCTTTAGGAACAGAGGGTAAGTTTACTGTCTATGTAAATTTTAACAATGTCAAGGTTCAAAAGTACTTCATGTCATGACATACTGTGCATACAATTTGCCATGTGCTCATGTCGTTGAGGCTTTCTTAAATTCATATCTAACCTGTGGTAAGTTCCATTTCCTTAATTGTTACTCTTAGATATTCTGAGAAATAGTGACAGGTGGACACGTCAGTATAACACCACGGAGGACATTCCACGAGCCATCCGCCTAACACCGGAACCGAACAACGCGTTCAGAAATGCTTATGAACGTTTAAGACGTCGTCTCAACATTCTGAACCAAAGAAATCCGGATGCTGCACTGCGGGAATTAGCAGAGTTCACAAGAAGGTTGGACACTTTGCTAGCAAATGAACCGCAAACAACTTTGAGATTACGACGTGCCCCTGTTAATCGATCATTTTTGTGAAAATATTTGCATTACCTTATTGTTTCCATTTGTATTCACAATATAAACATCTATGTCTAAACTGTGTTACACTTCCTTTCCCTTCAAATGCCTGAGAGCGACAGTTTAAAGCATACTTTGGTTGATTGTTTCCTGATGAGAGCGCTTGGCAAGTCAGTTACAAATTACACCGATCTGTGCCTTATGTAATGCGTTTTATCAGCCGAAGATTTCTAGTTCATAGCATATCGCGAGTAACGGCGACTAATACGATTTATTGCCCATACCGTAATCACCCCAGGCTTACAACAATTCTAAACTTATTCTAACCTATTCTTCGATAATGCTTATTAAGTAGAACAAGGTGATGAATTACAGCCGGTCATGCGGATAAAACAATCCCACAGTTCTGGTTCAATCACATTATCAAACAATGGAAAACCAGTTAGGGAGTTCATTTATTAAATAGTGTTACTATACTATCATAGTGTACGTGAATTAGCCCAATGATTGCAGGTTTACCATAATCCTTAATTACCAACATAATAAGTGGGAACTTCTGCCTAAAAACAACCTTACTAGTAGCATCCAGTGACAGAAAACTGACCTACATACTCCAAAACAAGCAAAACGTTCAAAAAAACCTTTAAAATTCAATGGAAAACGAATTCACGAAAACATATAACCAGTAGACGCAGGAACCCATCATGACCTTGAAACTGACTATAGCGTCTTTCCGCTATAACACTCAGACCGCAAACACGTCGAACGATAGAAGAAGACAAAGACGGCGAGTAAGATGCGTTTATTTCAAGCAAAACGAGGCTTGAATAGCCCGGGGTACAAGTTACTTATCGTCATTTATAACAAGCTTAGAGAGCTGGTCTTCCTCTTGCTCTAGTGATGCCACGTTGAGGTTTCTTTCTGAAAAAGAAGAAAAAGAAACTTGTTTAGTGGCATTATATTGGTTTCTATTGCGTTACACCGCAATTCCTCCTATCGTCGTCCGAATTCCCCTCAACCGCGGTACCCACGCGGTCGGTCAAAATCCAAGCAACGTCCACTAAAGAACTCTGACTGATGTTGGTATCATAATACCTACAGCCAGGAAGCAAATACCTTGTAATTTTGGCAATATCTCCAAGACTGGGAAACTATCCCGCCGGCACGCGTTAGCGGCATCCGTCGCCGCTGGCAATAGTCACCTACTATACATCCGTGATATAGTCAGTCAGACTCGGTACTTAGTCGACGCAGACGCCGAAGTCAGCGTCCTTCCTGCTACAGAAGCAGATCGACAGAAGGAACCTACCTTCAACTTACAGGCTGCAAATGGAGAACCGATTGCAACTTTTGGTAGGAAACACGTCTACCTGAACGTAGGTTTACGCAAACCGATTGAATGGATTTTCCTTCTCGCCGACGTCACAATGCCTATCATTGGCACGGACCTACTTAACCATCATGATCTACTCGTAGATGTCCGCCGAAAACAACTGATAGACGGTTCCCTTAGACTGTCTATTAAAGGCATCACCTACGTAGGCAATAGCTTGTCACTAGCTAAGAAGGAGGCAATCTTTGTTCCAACTTTCCGGCCGATTTTTAATAAGTACCCGAAACTTTATTGCCCATCAAACGATCTACACCAGCAATCTTATGCATCACATCATCACCTCAGGACAACCCGTGACATCCAAAGCACAACAACTTGCTCCTGATAAGCTACAGCTGACGAGAAATGAATCCGACCGTATGCTCACCCTTGGCATCATTTGGCCATCGAATAGCCCATGGGCATCCCCACTGCAAATGGTACAGAAAAAAGATATAGACGACTGGTGACCCACTAGTGATTACCGGCGAGTGAACGCCAAAACAACCCCTGATTGCTACTCATTACCTCACATACACGACTTGGTTAAAGCGTTTTACCAAATCTCGATGGCATCAGAAGATATTCCGAAAATGGCTATCATCACTCCTTTTGGACTTTTTGAATTTCTACGTGTGCCATTCGGCCTCCGGAACGCTTCAATGAGAGAGTATTTCGGGGTCTCGAATTTGTATACGCATACTGAGACGACTGCCTCATTGCCAGTCCAGACAAGGAAGCTTACCTTAGACACTTGGACTTGGCATTCGAAAGGCTACGCCTACATGGTGTTACCATTAATATTCAAAAGTGTCAGATAGGCATTGACTCACTCAACTTTCTGGGCCACACCATTGACTGTGAGGGTATTCGCCCACTGGCTAGTAAATTTGAGGCGATACTGAACTTTCCAGAGCCACAGACAGTGAAAAGTCTTCGCACTTTTAACGTCTTGGTAAGTTATTACCAACAGTTTATCCCCAACTGTTCCTCTATGATTCAGCCATTGACAGACCTTCTTCGAGGGAATAACAAGCCCATAGAACTTGACGCGTCTGCTCGAAATACTTTTACTCAGGTTAAAAAAGCTATCACGGATGGCACTCTTCCTATGTATCAGGATCCAACGGCACCGTTAAGTATCTCAGTTGATGCATCAGATATTGCAATTGGCGCAGTTCTGCAACAAATAGTTAACAGAGAGTGACAACCACTCGTTTTTTTCTCAAGGCGTCTAAAATTAGCAGAACAAAAATGCAGGACATACGGCAGAGAACTTCTGGCTATGTACTGTGCTATACGTCATTCCCGACATTCAGTGGAGGGTCGTGGATTAATAAATTTCACGGACCACAAACCTCCGACGTACCCTCTGAACTGAACTTCAGATTAGAATTCATCTAGAGAATCACATCAACCGGACTACACTTCACAGTGTACATCGGATATTCGCCGTGTATCCGGATTTAAGAACACTGTGGCAGGTGCCTTGTCGCTCATTTGTTCCCTTGTTCAACTAGATGGCATAGACCTTGTAAAACTGTCTCGTCTTCTAAAAAAGATGATACCGAGCTTGAACATGAGTTGTCGGAAACAACTCTGCAATTAGCCGAGAAACCCTCAAGCATAGGAAAAGACACTATTCTATGTGACATTTCCACGAGTACTCCGTCCCGTCGTGCCTAAAAGTTATCGCTGTATCGTCTTCAATACGTTGTATAGCTTATCCCACCCAGGTATTCGAACTACCGTCAAGCTTATCTCTGACTCCCATTTTGAACACGTCCATAAAGATCTGGTTGAACCCCTCCCAGAATATCGTGCATATGCTTATATCCTGACCCCCATCGACCGTTTTACACGTTGGCCTAAAGCAGCACCCCTCAGGGATGTATCTGCCGAAACAGTCGCACTTGTCTTTGTCGAACGTTGGATCGCAAGTTTTGGATGCCCATCCTTCATAACAGCTGATTGCGAGCGGCAATTCGAAAGCGGATTATTCTTTGCCTCGACTAAAATCATGGGTTGTATGCTTTTTAGAACGATCAGTCCTGGTGTCTTGCTTTGCCTTTGGTCTATGCGGAACGAATACCATAGAAGTTATGGGTATAAGATCTTGAGTTAGTATACTTCATAATATCCGCTAACGTCAACGCCCCTAGCCTCTAAATGTCTTTTTGTTCGCTGTACCTTCCGACTCACTGAGCCACGCAAATATCATTGAACAAAGACTGGCCTGTGACTGTAAAATATTGTGCTGTAGATTTATTAGAAACAAAACATCTTATTTAAACATTTGTTTACCACTGGAAAATTAGCCCACAGCCGTAGTAATGGATTGTTTTTATTGGCTGGCGGTTGCTATTTTCGTTGGTTGGCGATCTGGCAGAGATCAAGTTGAGACAAAAAAAGATGAATTGGTCGCACACTAAAACACAATATGTGTGAGAAATTATAGATCCGCATATTGACTCCATCACAAGATAAATCACACGATTCGTGAGTCCTGTAACGTGTGAAAAGCCATCTCCTGTAAAACCACCATCTACCTTAGGGGCTTTAACTGCATATCGCGTTGAGATATTTGGTTGCAGAGCATGAAAGTATAACCTGAGTACACTCTTAACCCTTTCAGTACCTAGTTAGTGGCCCCGAAAATAAATACCCATAGCGGTGACTACGACACCAGATTAAAAGAAAGCAAAGAGGCTACATGTCACCATACAAAATGTTTTTAACTATTTGGGAGCTTGACCATATTAGGATTTATCCATAGTTTGCCGAATGTCCAAAAATAAAATTAATTAGTCCTCTCCATGAACTATTACCTTTCCTGTCATTACTATTTTGACGCCCACAACTTTCACTTTTCTCATATGTCTCTTTACTGCAAACCTCGCTTATCTACCCTCCTTATATGTGTTTACCAGTTATTGATCACCCATTCGTGCTATCATCCTAATCACTTGTAATGCAACTAACTGAGTTAATACTCTGACTTAGAGGAATTACTCTGTGATGAAAGGACTAGCAATAATCAGAGAAGCATTAAGGTCCTAGAGTGAACGAAACCTGTCCCTTAAAACTCAGCACATCTCTTTATAGCCTACCGCTTACTTAAAGTGTGGCACTTGAGTGGATGGATCACCTACTACATATGGAGAAACATCGCCTACACATGTGTAATGAAGGTAGTGACATGGTGTCTCTTCACCTGGAGTAAAAAACTACTCACTTTTTGCCACCACCTGCAGACTTTCAGAAAGACTTCTGCGTAGTAACCTCAACCCTCTGTAACCACTGCAATAACCACAGGGTTAAATATTCAGCCCTGTCTTCCTCAGCTTATCCAACAGGTACGATTTTTGCATTGGTTAAACGAATTCTGAAAGGTGGAAAAATCGGGGAGATCATGATTGAATAGATAATCTATCACCTTCATTTTTATACTGTCCTAAAAACCGTGAGCTCACTCTGATGACCACCTACTCTCCTAAACTCACCTATTCATATGCATACTAAAGTTGCTCCTTCACGAAGCTTGGGATTTTTGCATTCATTCTCTAAGGGAAATTGTTAGCGCCACTGAACACGGACACATTTTAGATGGTGAGGAGAAAGACTTCATGAGTTAAGGCGGAGGAATTTCTAAGAATGATTCAAAAGGCAATGCAAACATACCAGCTATGATTGATGAAGAAAATGAAACAGGTTGGTTCAACTGAAACCTGCAAACGCCATCCCATGTCAGTTCATTACTTTGCAGGCTCACAATCTTAATCACCATATGGCAAGGGAGTAAGTGTGATTTACGACTCAATTACATACACAGCACGTAAGTAGGATGAGAAGAAAGCTGTCAGAACCTAGGTCCACCAATCTTTTTGTTTGCTTAAAGGTGATTATTCTGACAATAACGCAAGTGACTGTCTTAATTCCAGCGACGAAGTTGATGAAATTAGCATGTACCCATTCTTGCCAAATAGGAATCATGAATTAGGCAATGGAATTGCCATATCAGTTTATGAGCAGCATTGAAACACATGAGATACAGATTCGCTCCTTACCCAGTCCAGTAACACTCCGCGCATTTCGCAACAGGTAGCTACTAGTCAGTACCTAACCGTCGCAATCGCGCTGACAGAACAGCATCAGCAACTGCCCTGAACTATGATGAAATAGTTTGCCTGTCCATTAAGGTGAGGCTTTTCTGACAATTAATGAACACTAGGGACCATTGAAGAGAACGATTCTCATAGGAATTTCAGACAATCTTCATCTAGTAATGACGCGCACTTGTGACAAAATCTTCCTGGTTAAACGAGGATACTCAGGCTATGGAATGTACGAATCGGAAAGTGTGATGTAATTTGAACTTCCGAGGAATCTCATCCATAAAAGTGCACAAAAAATTCAAGAGAGATGAGAGGTCTTTTCATAGGAGACCTGTCAAGATACTCCAGATAAACCGGGTAATTACAAAGTAGTTCCTTAACAGTAAGGGTGTAATCTACAGGAGTTAAGTGAGGCTTATGAGCCGTTTCTTTGCAGCTGAAGAGAAAACTGTTAGGATAATGCCAACCAGTTGCAGAAAAGTGACTGAAAATTAATCGGATCACTTGCACCATCTTCTAACGGGAATATTATTATTAGTGAAAATAATTGAGAACCTATTCTTTTAGATTAGGGACAAATTGACAGTATTTAAGTCAAGTGACACAGTTTTACAGTAGTGACGTTGGAAATTGAACATTCAACTTACACTTTGTACTCCTGTGTTTTTTCTTACTAAACTTCACTCACAAAAAGTGTGTGTATTCAAATTATGTATCATGTTTTCGATATCTGAGCACATGCAATCTCTAAATCTCATATGATGGACATTTTATTTACTGAATAGAGGAATAATATGCTTAAGCATGATACATCAATAATGTGGACTATAACAGGGCTATCCTGAGCGGATTATGCACAATAACACACGTGTCGTTGTCTACAGTGGGACGGTTTATAAACTAAAAGTAAGTTGTTTGCTACAGTCACCCAATCTTAACGAATTTTAAAGCTCGCCCGTCTTAAATAAACGGGTTTAGGTAGGCGAACTTGTTTATTATTGTCTGACTAAACCTAGATGTTAAGAGATGCGTCCAGACATCAGGTTTGTTTTCCTGGTGTCATCCTTGCAGGCAACAGTTTGTCTGCTCCGCAGGTTGTTTAAAATTCGTAGATTACAGTGTTTCGTGTTTCTCACAGATGGACTTTGAAGGTGCTTATTTCACTCACCATAGGCGATGAAGCTTGTTGATTGGCATATGTATAACTTCTATTCTCAATTAAAAGCCATATTTCTACTAACGGCGATTTCGTCTTCTTATTCGAATTTCATTCCAAGATTTTACCAAGAGGATTTTGCATCCTATCATAATTTTCGATTAAGTTTAGGCATATATTGAATGTTATACGAAATATATCGTCATCAAACCTTTATAAGCCTTGAGGGTGATCATAATTTTCTAGAATCCGTGAGAGCCCTTTTCTCCAGGGTGCTCCAGTTTACACATTATGGCCTTAAACTTATTCCAATTCCTTATACTCAGTATCCGTTGGGAAAGTAATTCTGTTTATTAATTAACTGCGCATACTGTAATGAATAACATGCATAACTACGTTCTTAATTGTATTTATTTACTGGGACCATTACTCACGCCAATCGGCAGTCAAGTGTAGATCTCCTAGTGAGGCGCTTTCATCATTACTATAGTTTAAAGCCCTCCGGAACCTATTAACTTGGACACAAATCCTCAAAACCACTGACTTTACTGAAAGATCTCAAAGATAAACTTCATCAAATGCTTTGCAAAGTCAGTTAGTATGGCATTTGGCGGGATATCTGGAATTTCCCACCAAATATAGAGTTTATTAAGCAATAATTTCTCCTGTTTGTTTCATTCAATATGTTTAATAACAGTATTACAGATGACTTTCCTTAATAGTTTCCAACATCCATACTTTGGTTGATGGATTTGAACGTCTGGTCTGCAGTTCACTTAGACTGTTCCAGTGACACTGAATATTACCTACTCGGCTGTGAGGTCAGCGAGTTCCAGTAACATATGTGGGTTAGATTTTTGGGGTCACTAGAATGGAATTGTGATTTAAACGCACTTTTTGGATGAATTTCTTCTCTGTCTGGCAAATTTTTGGTGCCTGGGTCGCCTATCAGAGTGCTTTCTAAATCTACGCTATCGTTACGTGACGGAGTTAGTGACGAGGTCTCAGTCTTGGTCTGGAGATTTTCAACTGTAATTATCGAGTAAGCATGATGGCAATTTCTCTGTTTCTTCCTCTAATGCATGAATAACGTCATTTTGGAAGGCCTGTGAATTTCTTACTAGCTTTGAGTCAGGTTTTTCTTAGATCTCCAAGTCAAGTTCCTACATGGATTTCCGATTTTTCGGTATTTCAATCCGAAATTTTCAGACTTAGTGGAAAAGATGTTTTATAAACCGTCTATTTTCTTACGGGAAACGACTTGGTGACTTGCTAGGAATCCTCCAATGAGTGAATTCAGACGTAACCAATTCAAGTGTATCCTCGAATTTAGACCATTCGTAGTCAATGAATGAGTCCGTATTAACTGACCCCTGAACAATTAAAACCCGCTTTTTAACAACTTTGAAATTCTCACGCCGAAAGCTGTTAGCGTAAAGTAATTTTGTTAATGCTGCTCTGATAGTTCCATTAGGCACACTTAAGATTTCTTAACTTAGAGGTGGATGATTCTGTGATAATGCCCCCAAATTCCTAACCAAAACGAATTTATTTCTCCTGAAAATCTTCCAGCATTTCTTGGATGAAAGATGAGGATCGTATATATTTTTTATGCATTTAGGGGGATGTGTTTGAATCAAACTTAAATAAAAAGGTTACGTACTCTGTAGACCGCAGAAGTATGCCTTATGGTTTTTTAATCTGACTTCAGCTATTACCTAAGCTTTTCTTTTGTCTAACTCGTCAAAACCACAGTATCAAATATAAGAAGGCATATCTACTGTAAGTGATTCAGTTGTCATGCAATCTATCTTAATCTACATTGCTGGTTGCGATAATGCTGCAAGTTAATTAGAGAATATGAGGTGTTTCGTTTTTATTTCTTATTTCATTAATTGGAAATCCTATTAACAATACTGATGTTTGTACACCGAAATTGTATTTAACTCACTTGTGTAAAGGTATGCGAATACCTGTTAGAGAATTATAATTGTCATACAGTGCTATTAATGCATGCACTGAACGTAGCTAATTGGCTGTTTAGATGCTAGTTACTCTCTAGTAAAGTTCTTTGAGCTTCGGTAAACATCAAACAACCTTCTTCTTCATTCTGAGCTACAAACCTATATTTACTTTAATTGTCTCACCAGTCGAGTGCATAACAGAATAAATTGTCCATTTTAAATGGCTATGTTGTAGCATTACGGTTAGAGTTTTAGCAAATGTAAAGAGTAATGATTCGCATTAGAATGAAATTTGAACCTCATACTGTCTCTACTTGGGTCTCTCTAAGTTGTACAGTCGTCTCATGTACATTGCTACAGCAAGTGGTATTTCTAAGGCATGTGTTCAATAGTGACCATTTGCTTACCTACACCTTCACATTACTGTCTCTAAATGGAAGAAAGAATTATTCGCTCAGAAACTTTGCCCGAACCTAACCTGATGCTAAATACATATTAAGATAGGTGTCAAGAAAATTGGCAGGACACGATAATACCCTCACTTTGTAGAAAACTAGTATCATCTTCAATCTGGACAGTTTATGTGAATTTATTAATGAAAATCGTGAAACAATTCGAAAACCCACTTCTCGTTTAATATCAAATTTTTTATGTTTCAGTATTCACCTTAATAACAATTCATTTCCTAAAAATTTTGTCTTGTCACGCAACTCTTTATCTACAATTGTTCTGCTTCAGTATACACCAGGTATACTTTGATTAACACTGATAAATCTTAACACTATATTTATTCCCCTACTGACCATGTATCTTCAACGTAAAACTATTGGACAAATTCACTTAACAAATTGTGTATAATTGCAATTGTGCATCTGTAGTAAATGATACCACCGAAAAACGTCTCTGAGTTAAATCTAGCTTTTTTTCCTCGACATATTCGGCCTCCCGAAAGAGGGCTATTTGGTCTATAAAGAATGACCAGTGAGCAACAGTAGATTAGTGAGTACCATCTAATCGAATAAAACATGTCTCTACAATCCCTAGACAAAGAAAAGAGAAGAGGCAGATAAATGTAGGCTGGCATGTGCTAACTGAACAGTGAGCTGTAGTGTGAAATACATATACCAAAGAGTATCGCTTAAGGGTATTCAGTTTTTCATTCTAATCAAACTTTATTTAGCTTGTGCTTACGAAAATTTTTATCTCCCATTCAAACTTATTGAGAAATCGCACATTACTTGGAAGTTGCCTAAATGAAGTCTTTCGAACTACTTAAGAAATACTTCCAACTTCTCCTCAGTTTATAAATGTAGATATAAGAAAGATTTTATAGTTATAATACCATATTTCTTTACGCAGTCCATCATTCTCCTATTTCACTTCGTTCTACCTCTTCAGACTATGTTATTTTGACTTTTCAGGTCTTCTTTCTACTTCCTCCTTTCTAGTGGTACCCATTAAACGAGATAAGCAAGCTAACAGAAACACGCAATATTGCTATTCCTTTGACAAAATGATATTTATCCGTCCGTATATCTGCATTTCCGAGAAATTGAGGTTACGTGAGAAAGTAACTGTTTAACAAATACTCATACAGATTACTACTATATAGTTAATGCTTCCTCTGCAATTTTAACTTGATAATATGTATTGAAATAAATAATTTCCAGTAGTAAATATTAACTTCAAAGATAAATATTTTACATCTTTGTGATATTCTCTTCGTATCTTTCCCATCCACTTTTCGCATCATTCGTTTGAGCTTTACATTTGAAGCAAATCAATGTAATTTTGTCTGAAATTTTACGTTGCATTTATTAGCTAGATCTTCTTCAGTTATTTCTGTAAGAAATACAGGTCAGAAGAACAGACAGTACACATTTTTCTGCCTTTTTTAACACTGATAAGGTGTTTATTGTATGCAGAATAATTGCAGTTATAATAGAATGATTCATTTTAATATAAATCAATACTTTTCACGATAGGGGCATATCTGATAAATGATAAATATGACACTAACTTAAGAGTCACACTCACTCTCAGGATTTTAATGAATATCAGACTTCGTTTGTCTTTGGATAAAATTAGTTAGTGTAACTACGTTTTCAACACTGATATCACAACATCGTCCACTTATGCGTCACGCATTCACTCGGCACTGCTGTATGGATGGGTAACAATATTTGCATATACGACTCAGGACAAGACAAACAATACTACTTAAGCAGTATAGGTTCTGTGGAAGTTAACGATGGCTGTTGTCCGCTAGTCTCAACAAACTTCTCTAATCTTGTTTAGAGATACATTGACACATTACTAGAAAATAACCAGTATCACGGTATTTAGTTTTAAATTTTGATCTAATCCCATAAGTATGATTTTTAATTGCGTCAGAAACTAATATCAGCTACCACTGTTGATCTTAATGACTGCTAAGTCTTTGAAAACTGGCAGCTTCCGAACATCTAGCAAGTGGAACAGAGAACTGATCAAATAGATTAGTTGTAGATTTCAAGTTAAAGTATTTGACCGATAACTATAATTTTACAGCTTACAATTACTGTAACCTGACATGTAATACTAGTAGCAACATGGTTTCGTGCCATTCTGTATTATTTGTTTATTCGTTTACGTTCCGAGTGGAGCATAGGGCTTCAAGCTACAGACCTGAGGTTTCGGTGGTAGCGGTGTTTATTTTTATGGGATGGGGTTGCTAGTCTTATGCCCAACCTTCCCTCTTTACCAGTTTTATTAATGGCTTAGCGAGGTAAAGGAGTGTGCCTCGGCAGGGGATTGAACTCCAGACCACATGCGTGGTCGGTGCCACCAACGCACATTCTGTATAATGACCATATTGAATTTAAGATGTTTAAAATATTTTAATTGCTTTTTTCTTAATTCTGCGTATACCACGAAACACACACACATACACATACTACAAGTTCATCTACTGAAATCATCAAAAATGAAGATTACAGGTAAACAATTTTTTAAATGTGATCATCAACTGAAATTATAGTTAACTTGGGATGTACGATTATTAGTGGCTTTATTTATTTCAAGGTAGATTTCATCATTCATGAAAACCAGTTGGAAAACCACAGAAAATCTGGGAACGCTTCATAGTGGCTTTATTTCAGTTTACAATTCGTCGGCAGTTCACACACCCACGCTACAAAATCAAGTCAGAAACCACCAATGACTGCATAACTAGTGTTTTTCATGATGAAATTTACTTAGACATATAATATATATCACATATCAAAAGCCTAGATAATCAATAACAGCATTACTATTTCTCAACAAACAGTGATTTACGATGACGTTATACTTTACTTCTTGTCCTTTTTTATTTGTTATTGTTAAAATGCCATTATGTAGCCTTTGTCATCAGTGAACACGTGAACATCACTGAACCTAGTATCGTCATCACAAGCAATAACAAAAACAATAAATCTATAAAACTGTAGACAGTCGTGGGTGACACATACTATTGCGTAATACAATATTTTTATAAACAAAACAAAGTGTAACCTTGAGAGTCGATTAATTAGGAGATAACATAGATTTTCTCTTCAGTCAGTTAGACAGTACTAAAGTACTTACTTATTATTATATGCTAGGTGGAGTTTTGATGAACTTTTATATTTAAGGAAAAATAAAATAAATTTTCCATTATCACAGGTTTAAGTAATCGGCAGAATTGTTAAAAAATAAAAATAAATAACAGGCACATATTTCCCTTCAATCCAAAGTCCTTTAAAATGGTGTCATTTCATGGGCACAATTGTGCCTTTATTCCATGAAGTTCTCAGATAGTGTCATCATTTGACACTCGACCTTATTCTGAATGTGAAAAGTAAATCCCAAATAGTCTATTCCTCGTAAACTACTTGTTGTTGCAATAGCACTTTATTCAATATTATCGGGATTCTTAGTAGGCGATCATAAATGACGGCAGTATACTGATTTAAAGCACGGACTACATTATACAGACTGCAGAACCTCACATTATTGACGCTGCGGTAGTCTACTAAACGTGAGACGTAAGCAGTCTTCGGTTTATACTATTCATATTTATAAGGGCGTATTACTAGGTAGTGGAAATTTACGCAGGTATATTTATTAACGCTTAACTTTCTGCGGTTGTTTAGCTAATCCAAGCGAATGACCCTCCCCCCCCCCCCAAAAAAAAAAAATAATTATACATGTGGAAAAGATATGAGTGTCAGATTCTATGAATGGGTCATCAGGAAATACTGCTTTACCTAACTTTCACGCTTGTTGATATTCATCAAAAGGACATATCTATAGCGACGAAGAGGCTAATATTCCCCTCTTCTAAGTGTTTTTTTGAGGTCTCATCATCCTGAATATTTACTCAACTGATTTCGATCAACAAATGAGGTAAGTCAGGTCAACACACAACAATGTTTATCATAGTGCATTGGATTTAAAACCTCTTCAGTGAGATTTTGAAGATGTTCTCGTAATAAGTGTCCATTTAATTTAAGGGGACCAAGAATAAACTCTCTTCAAATAATTGTTTAAATGATAAAGGTTTTATATAATTTCTTTATCTGGTATGTTTTGTGTTTTCTTCAAGAATAAATCCGCGCATTACACAGTTTGGTTAGTTAATAGCTTTTCTGATCGATCGATTGATCGATTTGTGTGTACTTTTAGTGACATATTAAATCGAATGGAGTGTAAAATAGGAATATCAGTGTTAAGCAAGAGAATGCTGAGGTATGAATTAGATAGCTGTGAAATTCACCAATTTTTTACCTTTGATTTCCTACTTTGCTGATAATCTTGTGATGGCATCTGACAAAGCCTGACTAGTTGTGTGGTTTCACACGTTAGCTATAAATTAGACGAACTAATATTCAACTGTTTTAAACTAAGATAACATTAGTTCAACAGAATAATTATAAAGTGACTTAATCACTGAAGACTGGAGGGGACTGAGGACAGTTGTTAGGATTTAGGACAAGCAACCCTTATTGCTGCTAAGTGAATTTGGTGACTAGACCGTAATTGTACTTTAACTGCTGGAATGTATGTATATCCATCACTTGGATAAGCCAGCGACATATAACTTTCAGTCCATTATTTCAATATTAATCGTGGGCTGCATGTAGTCAATTGTTTTTGAGGCGATTTCATTCACCTTTGCTACAAAAGACAGATACCAACTAACATACAACGTTTTTTGTCACAGTAAATTATTAAAAATTGAATTATGAAATTTAAAATCATCAATCATGTATCCATAGAATCCTCCAAATCTCAATGTAAATGCTATGCCTGTGAATATGTTAGTTGAAATGAAATCACCGAAACTGTTAAATGTCTTTAACAGTGACTTAAATAATTTTGTTTTGAAAATCTATTATTATTTTTAGATTTGAATAAGTATAAGTCGTAAAGATGATGTGAGCAGCTTCAACCGTAACACAGGAAAGAGTACACCTGACCAGCCAACTGAGATGTCACACTGACGCACACAAAGCACGGAAGCAAGACAAAAAGTCCATTATTATCACCCAAAAAAATACATATTTAGGCTTGAATATTCAAGCGTCAAGTTCAGACCATTTATATCTTTGGACAATTGGCCCACTGCACTCAAGTGTCTCATACTTACAACACAAGCGAAACATATACCATTATAACACAATTATAAGGCAAACATATTAGTTTTGCAAGTGTTGCAACTATTCCCGTCGAAAGAGAAGGAACTGTATCAGTGTGTGTAGACGGAATCGAATAAGGAAGCCTTTCACTTGCTGGAACTTCATACTCTGCAGCCATAGATGGGGTGTTATAGGTTGATGGAGTTGGCTAATGCGTTGGCTTCAAATAGTTATAACGCGCCATCAGTACATCATCATTCTGTCTTTTAATTGCCACTTAGCCGATCCTAGATTGATCAAGTCAAAATGCGATATATTCTTTGAAGTTCATTTTTGAAAAACACATTTTCAGTTTGATTTATTACAAAGTGATATCAAATAAAATATGGATAAAAAAGAGAAAGCTGAGTTTCTTCGCCTGACTTCAATCCATGATGTTACTTTAACTCAAGAATAATCAATTCTTTATAAAATCATTTACCTAGAATCAATTTTAAGTTGGTAAAGATAAAGAAAGAATTGCAATTTTCTTCATAATTTTCTAGTGACCTCTAAAATCGATGGTAGACACAATGAAATAATGGAAAACAAGAGATTTTTCGATTGATTTTCTCTTCTTTATATTTACTTATGTCCTTAAATAACCCTTAATTTTAGAATATAGTACGCATACACTTTGCGCATACATTATAAAGGTCATTTAACCGGTGAGATCATAAGACATCCTCATAAAGGTAGCTTTGGTGACCCAATAACAAATTAGTTCACCATATTATTTTAAATCAATAAAGTGTGACCTTTGTTTAGGTCATTCAATGATGGTATAAACTGTCTGTCTGGCATCACTTATAACTCTTGTATTCCCATAGTTATTGTGTTCGATTATAATATTTTGACACGATTACCTTGTTTTCGCATTCAGTTATCTTAACACATAAGCCCACAGTTTATATAGTGAGAAGCATCTAATAGGTCAACAGAATTTAAAGCCTAGTGTATCTGGGCTGTGTACTGTTTTCATCGTTAGAATAGCATGCAAGGTGTTTTTTAAAGCCTTCCATGACTAGACTTACTTACTTCATGGTTTATAGCGTTTCACATTTCAAAAATCCTGTTAGAACCTAACAAATGAAAATAAGGAAACACAAGGTTCCACAATCTTCAGCTTGAACTTCCATTCATGCTTTACACTTATTATGGAGGTTTAATGTAGCTATTCCATTGCAGCAACTCCAACAAGTAGGATTATGTTAGTATTTATAGTCTGTGGCTTGAAAATCACACGTTTGAATTAAAGATAAATAACAGGTTGAGATCCATTTGGATCAGTACCACAGCATGTGGTCATCAGATGAGATACAGACAGTAAAGGACTGGTGTTTTGTATATTACAAACGGTAATAGTTTTTTAGTTTAATATTGGTTCATCAAAATACGTAGGATTTTTGGTCTTGACAGTGGTCACTGATGAATGCCTAAAGTGATTGGGTTAATGACTTACTACCGAAGGATGCTTCACTTAATCACCATAGCAACTATAGGACAGCAAACGTGATTCATCCCTCAAATACTTGTGCCATAATTCGTCTATAGAATGAAATCCCTATTTAATTTTATTTCAAGTTGACATGAGCACTAGTTATGAGAAAGTTTTAGGTGTTCTAGCCTACCCCCACTGCATATGGTCACTTTCTGTTGATCAAATTCGTGTAGGAAGGAATGCGTTCGCCAGTTGTGGTCCTTGGTATATTAGGAT
Source organism: Trichobilharzia szidati (assembly GCA_944472155.2). Classification (NCBI taxonomy): domain Eukaryota; kingdom Metazoa; phylum Platyhelminthes; class Trematoda; order Strigeidida; family Schistosomatidae; genus Trichobilharzia; species Trichobilharzia szidati. Next base: position 30,182,831 of record OX235276.1, on the reverse strand, counting down.
TCAATTATTTAAAACTTGCTAGCATGAGTAAGAACCTTTATAATCGCCGAAATGTATTCACTGCTATTCATCTTCAAACTTTTGTACATTTTCTCTAATGCTAGTTTAATTATCCTCCCACATTTGGAACCTCCACTTGTCTATTTTAGCAACATTATATCTCCATGTACCCCTTTTTTCTGTGACTACTTGAAATGTAGTGATTCTGTGATATGTTCAACACTGTTATGTAAGTTTGTTTGTATGTTATGTGATAACTATTTTTTTCAATATTTTAACAAATGCATATTTTTTAAAAATAAACGGTGTTGATTTAAAATTGATAGAGTGTAAAATATTCTCGAAGTAACAGACTGATATTGAGGAAATAGGTGGCGTTTGCGACAGAACTCAAGTCAGAAGTTTTCAGATCACTACTCCAGTAGAGTTCCGGTACCCATGGTTGTCGATTCACTACTATAAATAAGATATGGCTAGCTGACCTGAATCCTGCAGTGACTCAAGTTTTAATTTCAGTTTTGAACATTACTCATTGTACTGACTTACAATACCATCAGCCTATTCGTTTAAAAATAAATTTCATATTATTTTCATTTTTACGTACAGACTCATCGTCCGCAACATTTAGAAATTACAGTTCAGTCTAATTACAAAAATGCTTATCTAACTGTATATAAGAAAAAGTCAAAATGGAAAAATAAATTTGGATCTGATTCGACTTGGTTAATCAAAAATTTTCTATCACGCTCTAATGAAAATAACAGCAATGACAATAATACTACATATACTACTAATGAAATTTGTTTAAGTAGCAGTGCAAATGACTGTATGAAAGAAACAACTTGCATTACTCAATCATTAAATAGTCTCTTTCATGTGGCAATATTACACCGACAGTGTAAACTGAATCAACATCACCAACAGCATGAACAACAAAGGCAACAACAGAATCCAGCTCATTTTGTCTGGCTGAAACTACGGAAGAGTAAAAACTGGTTTCAATTTCATTCTCAAAGGATAGATCGCCAGTTAAGATATTCTTTATCTGAACGTACAAATAGTGCAGAGGTAAGTAGTGATATCGGTGTGGCATTTTAATGGGGAATTATGCCTAAATTAATACCTAATACTACTTTTTATGCATTGCTTGAGAAGTAATAGTAAAATTGTTTTTGTATACATCACGAACTGAGAGAGGTTAGAATTCATCGGTCATTGAATTGCACCCCAAGTAGCTGAATGGTCAGCGAGTTCAGCCTCGAAACCTGAAGGACCTAAGTTACATCTCTGGTAGGCTCGTGGCTGCACACTGCAGAAGACGCTCAAACCAGAAAGAAAAAGCTGTCCAACGCCCCTGGTTTTCAAGTGTTTATTCTTCATCTCGTTCAAACACTTCAGTATCTTACTAGCTGGCACCTTAAATAGCAACAGAAATGAAAATTTTCTAAAGAATTTGAGTCACTTGCCTTCACTTTTTTACCTGGTATTGTGCCGACAACCCACTGCTAATAAAGTCCCATTAGCACTCTGGACGCTATGTTTTTTACTTAGCCCTGCTTTGAATAAGGCACACTTGATTCTCCAGTTTTGCAACTTTACATTGAAGCTCTTTTATAGTTCCCGTAAATCTTCCACTACCTATTAAATCCACTAAAATAATATTTTCAGTTTGTAAATATTAGATATTTTTGTATTCATTAACCGCATCACACTATATTTGAAACTTTGGTTCATATAAAAAATTTACAAGGTCGAATCAAGTCATGTCACTGAATACCTTAAGTATGAGCAGAAATTTTAATTTAGTTTCTCTTCAAAACGCAAAAATTTTCACAATAATAAGAATGATATTTTAATTTTCTTTTCAATAAATTTAACGCGATTTTAAAGGTTAGCAGTCAATTAACAAGTATAATTTAACTTGGTTTTGCGTTTTATCGACAGTGTTTATCCCAAATCTAGAGGATAATCATGTTTAACACAAGTTTCAAACCTGTATTGCTCAGTTATGAAGCAGGACTGCTAAGGTTGAAACTGATCTCTATGATTTGGCCACCAAATAGTAACCGATATTGTTGTTCATTTCTAATTGGCAGGACTTAACAGTTACACTTGGAGATATATTAGTTAGTCGCCAATGAGCGATGGGATAGTTTCCACATATTGGACCAGGTGTGGGAACGGGGGTGGTGCCATGTCACGAAATGAAGGAGATTAAGGTTAATGAGCCATTGGGTTCCGAGTGGTTCAAAGAATAAATGATAACATGGCTACCTGATATCTTGAGGGTTCTGGGTCCGAAGCCTGGTGTGGTTTTTGGTGTGCACCACTGAGAAATTCCAAAACAAGGCGAAATGTCTATCCAGTGAAAACTTAGTAGCATTTCACAACTCATTCATCCTATTTTAGGAACTGTCCGTGATCTGCTGAGTTAAGATTGCGATCACCAGGCTATGAGACTATTAGCTTTTCGTTTTCGAGTCAACTGCTGGAAATATTCATCACACAATTTAACTGTTATCAAATTGAATGCCTTGTAAGATTGTGGGTGAGGAGTTGTCCAAATTATCAAATTGCTTCATTACTTTTCTCGAATCTGTTCATCATCAGCAGTCGTCAGTATATAGTTTTTCTATCATCTAATTCAGTGTGGCCGGTATTGAAGTGTCGTTAACTGTCATTCAACAATATATCACTGATACAGACAGACTATGCTAATGTAATGAAATCAACCTTGAGTGTAATTCTGGTATACATTGTGTCACTGTATCATTTCACTCAAATGTACATCACTGTCGAGTTAACGGTCTACCCTCATGGATCAACCTCAGAAGTTTAAGCCATTTATTAGGTCCTTAACTTCGGTACTGTATGTTGTCGAGTTAAGTATTTGAAAAAAACACAGACGTCTTTGAATCCTGGGATATTTCTTGTTAATAATTAGCAGCGTTTATGAAACACACACTTAATGACTTCCATGTAAAACAACTCTAAACACAGTATGCATGTAATATTAATTTAACTAATTAGTTATAGAGTATTCAGTGTTAATTAATAAAACTTACCTTCATGCCAACAGACTGTTAGTTTCTATAGTCAGCTACTTATTAAGACGATTACAGAGGTTGCAATGAATTATCGAAAAAATACAAACCAACTGTGATAGCCATGTTAGTAATGTTTCTTATAATATTTGGCTTTTTACTTCTATATTTAGTATGCTGAGAACACTATGGAAACCGTCACCTTCTATTTCGTTTCCTTTTTTTCGTTATTTTCTTTATTTAGCAGTCTAAGTGCTCTGTGGAAAGTTTACCTTCAAATAATCCTAATAACAAAAGTGATAATCTCTTAAAGTCAGCGTCAAAATCGACGCTAAAGTCTTGTTTAAACGAATCAAAAGATGAATTCACTGACCATCAAATAAATGATACAGAAAAGCATATCAGTCTACTGAGGAGTAATAATAATAATAATAATGATCAGAATTTATTGGTTGGATTATTCATGGAATCTGGAAAAGTGAATATCTTTCAATTTGAAACAGTTAATGAAAGAGATTCATGTCTAACATCATTGGAAAGAATAATTGCTGTTAATAAGCAAACCAATGCATACCCAGATATTGGTAAGTATTTCTATGTTTATTCTGTAAAGCTGTTTATGCTTAATATTCATTCGGTCAACTACTGATCTATGCACTTTAATGTGTAATACTACATAATGTACAGAAAATAAAATCTGAGGATGGTTGAATCGTCGTACAAATGACTAATGAACCAAGTGACTAATATAGTGACTTTCCAAAAAGCCCATCAGAGTAGCGTATAACCTTTCGAAGTACAGAAAAAGCAAGTAAACAGAAAAAGAATATTGGAATCATCCTCGTCTGCGATTATAAACATGCCATTAAGACTATATATCATTCTTTTCATAATTTACCATGTACACGTAAGACAGTGTACTGCTGTTCCAACACTGACTTGAACTCACTGTTCACCATTTCAAATTTTTAATGCATTCACCAATGGAATATTCACATTTTATTCAACATGTACTTGTTCATTAATGGAATTTTTAATACTTTTGCACTGTTGATTTATACGAATTGACAGATTACTTTCAGCTAGTACTAAATCATCAATTTATTTTTCTACATGAATAATAGGAAAGATTAAAATCACTGCAAAAACGATAGTATACAGTGGAAAAATTGAATTTCATGAATAGATAGACGGCAACGTGAAACGAATTCCACTCTCATTTAATACAGCCATAGGTAGTGGAATTCAAGTATGCCTAAGAAGTCCTAAATAAGAAATTGTTTTATTTATCTTATTCCTCTGTGTTCCATTTGGAACATATGATTTCAAGCTTATGCTTTGAAGTTTCAGTACCGGTGGTGTCATTATTTTACTGGGTGGGCTTGACAATTTCATACACCCAAACTTCCCTCTTTACAGAGTTTACTACCGGCTCAGAGACGCTTGGGAGTGCGTCACCCGGAAATGGAATCCCGGACCATGTGCTTGGTTGGCGAGCGCCCTACCTACCACTGAACCACCGATGCACTCGAATAAGAAAATTACACGTTCTGAATACAAATGTACACACTAATACTACAATAAACCAAATGGGCTATAAATGGAGACGCACTGAATAAATGGAAACTAGTCAGTGTCCAGTAATTCTGAAAACAATGAAGAGAAAACAAATACAGACTACATTAGTCCGTCTTAGTCTGTGTAAAAGAAATTTTCAAATTATTATTCCAAAAGTCAGCTAGCGATCTAGCCCACACCTACTTATATACATCGCCACATGTAGTAACGAAGTCCATGTAATTCTGTCTCCTTTTCTACCTAGTTTTGTAATCCTGAGATAAAGAGACCATGTAATCATTTGAAAGTGATAATGGTTTAGTGACAAGATATCAGTATCAGTAAAGTTTCTAAGTTAACAATCTTCAGATAATGATGATGTTTATGAAATGATATTCTGTGTCGAATATTTTTAATGCATACTTTAAATATTGCGCAAATTCAGTGCACTTGAAAATAAAAAAAACAAGTATGTCTTGTGATATTATAACTCATCACTCAGGTTCCATTTGGAACATACGGCTTCAACACTGCATCTCCAATCTGTCCTATTTCCTGCTGTCCTCTTCAGTTCGGTCCATGATTGCCCATAATCTCTCATCTCCCCCTCCCCGAACGATCTCATCCATGTCACTCTCGGATACATGTCCCATTCATTGTTCCCATTCGGATCCCACTCTAGCGATGGCCTGGCGTGCGATGTCATCCAGCGGTCTCTCAGTGGCGTGTGTCAAATACATCTCCTACATATTTTTTATCCAATAGGTTGTTGGTTGGTTTATTCCCAGAGTTTCTAGTCCCTAGTTCTATCTGATCAGTCAATCGATCTTCAGTATGGAGCCACAGAAGTCGGCTGTTGATAAAAGTCTACAACTTGTTGAAAATTCTTTCCGGGGTGCGGTAGCCAGGTTTCTGACCCATGTAGAAGAATTTACTGACTTCAAATTGCTGCTGCAAATCCGAATCTTGTTCTCTATGCTGACTGAGTGAAGTAGAAGATTTCCGCACAGATTTCAGAGTGATGAGAGAATATATTGCCTTTCCGATTCTGGCTGGCTAGCTGACTAGCTTTGTAATCTTCATCCGTTCCAACTGACTGTAGTTGAAACCATGCTTCCTAGATAAGTGAAGAAAGTAACCTCTGTCAAATCTCTCCCACTGATGGTGACTGGTGCTGGTTGTTGTTGTCACTGTTGGTTGGTTGGTTATCTTCATTACATCCATCCTCTCTATGTTCATCTGGATCCTGTCTTCGCTCCCTGCCAGCCATTTCTGCCAGTTTGTTGGCTTTCGCCTGTGAGTAACCAGAGTTGTGTCACATTGAACGTAAATCATCTACAAGAGAAATCCCGATCTTCCAGTCTTCTTATCAGCCTAGCGTATTCCTGTCTTCTCACTCCCTGTGCACAGTTTCCTGCATAATCCAGTCTACTACAGTTAGGAATATCATTGGTGATAATAGGCAGGCAACCCTGTCTTTCTCGTGTGTTCACTGCGAACGCCTCACAGAGTTTTCCGTTGTGGATCACCTGACACATGTTGTTGTCATAAACCTGTGAATGAGGTTGAGAAAGATTTGGGGCATTGCACACCATGCTGCTGAAGTAGCTTCCAAATTATTTCTGGGTTGATGCTGTTGTAGGCCTTTTCAAATTCTATGAAATTGAGGTAGAGGTGTAACTGCCATCCTATGCTTTGTTCTGTGATGAGTATGCGTACAGCTGCGATTTGATCACCGCATGATTTGCCTCTCCTGAATCCAGCTTGTTCCTGTGGTGTGTAGTTCTGCATCCATAGAATCTTTTATTATATGCGGAAAAGCTGTTAATCAGTGCCGCATCCTATTTCATCAATCTGTCAATCATGGAAATATAAACCATACTGTGGTGCGTTGGTGGTTCAGTGGTAGAATTAGAACCAACCACTAAAGTCGTCCAGGTTCGATTCCAATTCAACGCACTCCTAAACCTCTCCTAGCCGGCTAGCAACCCCACTCCGTGAAATAAATAGCACCGCTCAAGTATCAACCCCTATTTTCCACTTGGAATGCATGAGAATGGAAAAAAACCCACTTTGCATCACATTTTAACATATCGACAGTGTTCTTAAGACTGATTCCTTCATGGACATTTTATAAAAATAAAATATCATTATTATCTTAATGGTTAAGTTATTAAGCCTAAATATTCACTGTACACAGTACCACTTAAAACATTCAGGACTTCATTTGAAATTTCTATATTATTTTTCAGTTCATAGAAGTCTCCGCCTTTAATGAGTATTCTTATGGTTAAAATAGTTTAACAACTATAGATTCTACAGAGTTTTTAGAGTTCTTTTTGAGTACAAGTATTTGTTGACTAATTTTAAGTGTTTCACATAATTCATAATAGTAAATATTTATATAAGCTTTTGTTTTCATTTATGTATTTTGATGAAGTTTATACCCATTTAAAGAACAATAAATTCTAAACTCAATTTTATAAGAGCAGATACCAGTCTTTAAGTGGTTTGTTTACCAGACTCTATTGAACTGTTTGAAAAATCAATGTAATTTTGTTGATATTAAGCAGTTGAGAAAAATTTAAATTTTATCCAGCTGTATTAATTATCTCTTAATGGAACTTGCGTCAACAGGATATTTGACTATCTGCAAATTTGAAGTTGTACAGTTAACAGACATGAGAAACATATAATTTTCAATGGTTAGCTTCCCTGGGATTTGATGTGTTTCAAGTTTAACAACGGATTGATGTCAGTTAGAGAACCAAAAGGTATCGGGTTTGAACTCCGATGAGTGTGTACTGCCAGTAAGTTCGAAACTGTGACGAAACAGCTGTCCTGTACTGTCTGGTTTTCAATGGTTCTCTGACTGATATCAATCTGTAGTTAAACTTGAAACAAATGTGTAACTGTATTATGACAAATGTCTTTGTATTATCACCCATATACGATAAGATTCTAAAGTTAGTAGTGTAAGGGTAAAATTAGTTTTAAGTAAGAAGTACATGTCAGTAGACGAGATTGTAAATCTACGCTAACTAAGATGACTGTAGCATGTGTCGTGCATATCTATCCACTGCCTTCCAAACAAACAATGTCTATCCAATGGTAACTGGACCCGAAGATGAAGTTCATGCATAGATTCTGTAGTTGTTGATGGAAATATTTCTAGTGATTTCTAGAGTAATTGGCTAAAATCTCCTAAATATCAGGGATCACACTAGCTGGAAATTTTAATAAAAGTGCCACAAATCGCTCATAAAGGAATTATTGGATTCATTGTTTGTCGTTATTGACATGTTGAACTTCTCATGGAATTCTTATTTCCTTTTTGTTCCTCTTTTCCATTCTTTATGCATTGAACTATGAACCTTAGTGATTATCAGTAAGGCTGAAACGAGAGAAATGAGTTGTCAGCATACATTACTGTTGTGAACATTTTCTGTCTCTCGTTTATTGATGTGATAGAAAATCTGTCAAATGATTTTATTCCTAATTAGTCTACCCGACTGAAAATCTTTACAAGACTTCAATAAAGGGAATTAGATGTGTATAAATGTGTATAATGTTTACTTATTCTATCCTTCCCTTGAGCCATCTACTCTAACTTTAATGTTTGCCACTTTAAATGTGTTTTTTCAGTCAGTCGTCTGACTGTTTGTTCTGCTTTTCTCCCTCTGTATGTATAAACTGTTCTCTTGTCTAGACAGATTAACAACGATAGAATAAATAAAGTGAAATAATGAAGTTTCAGATTAAAAATCAAAATAAAATCTCGTTCGGTTTAAACATCTAAACAAAAATTGGAATAAGTCATTTTCATTATTTTATTTTTATTTTATATGACTTTACAAGCTTTATGTACAATCAGAAACAACGCATAAACAACCAAACCATTATAATTTGAACTTGGTTTTGACATTTAAAACAAACACTTCAATAAAAATAGACTTGTAATGTTTGTATTATTCACTAAAACCATTTGAAGGCCTTCGAACAACAGACGAATAGTCGTCTCAGTAACCTGATTAAAAATTTGAATATGCTTAGGAAACACTTCGGGTGAGAGGATAAAAGCCATCATGAGGTGTCTTCACGTGTAGCATAGCAAACTCCACAACAAATATTGCAGTTGTAAAAAAAAGTTGATGAGACACCTTTAAAACAGCCAAACTTAACATCTGATATGATTACAGCGTTTTATCTAAGCACATAATATAAAGGCTAACTACCTGAGGAAATTCAAACCGTAATTGACCACCTCTGTTCTACCCGCTCAAGTTTATTGAAACGAAGTCTCGGCAATTTCGTTTTGCAATAACTTATATCTTCGCTCAATATTTCAACCCTGTTAACTTAGGACAATTTCACCAAACGGATGTGGTTTAACTCCTGGTTTACGGTTAAACAGCCGCTTATTTGAGGAGTTGAATGAACCCAAAGGGACTGGTTGTTGACAAGTCTTCTATGTGCATATAAAAGATCTGTTCGACCTTTATCCAATGTTATCATCTTTGGTGCGAACATGATATCTGGCTATGCAACTAAGAGGTTGTTTACGCCACTGATAAGAACACAAAACTTCAGCTATATGTTCTCTTATGCAGTTGTTCACGTCAGGTGGATTAAAACGATTATGGAGTTTTGGGTAGATAAGATAAGTTACCAAATAAGGATGTGAAACTTCATTGATTGCTGCGACTAGTTCATAGGTTACTTGTGTTAAGCTATTTTATTCTGTCTGGGACTCCTAATCTATATGTATTTGAGTCCATAGTTAACGATGGTGCTCTCATTGAGGCACCATCATAATAATTCATATCTGTTGAACAAGAAACGACTCTCGTTGGCCAATGTCATGTCTGGGGTCTTCGAGACGCCAAGAACTTCTAGCTAACATGTTTCAAAACCATTGTCAATGATACAGATGAATTCATTCCTTGTGACCCCCTCCCACCGAGACTTATAAAGTCCCCATTATTTTTCATGTAAATATTCTTTCTCTCGCAAACTCCTGTTCATTCTGCTTCAATTATACTTCCTTTCTCTACCTTTGTGTGTGCTTTTATGAGGTGTGACAACATGAACCACTTCAGTTTTTAGTAAACTCATTCAATGATCATTCATGGAGTCTCATATTGAATGTACGAAACTGATTATTCAGTTGGTCAGTAGTCTGTCACTGTATCTAAGCTGATGATTACTTTATAAGAGTGTATTATTCTGCTTCATTACTAGAATATTTGGATAACGATAGAGAAGAACGCTGAGAAGTTGGTGAAAAGAACAATAAAATTATGGAAGTAGGACTTAATTGAAAAGAAAAACGAACAGTGATCATAGCAAGATATGATTTCAGATAGCAGATTCACTAAGTTTCCGGCCGGTTTTTGACACAGAACTTTGCACATATGTGCGGCAGTTCAAGTCGCCACACTCCCTCCATGTAGCACACAAAGGAAGAGAAGAAGGTAGAAGAAATGCATAATATAGACAGTAAACAGAGGTGCGAGACAAAGGATTAGTAATAACGAAGAACAAAACAGTTTCATTGGAAATCATAAGTCACAAGGAATGGATGCATCTGCGCCACTGAGAAAGATTTTGAGCCATGTCACCAATTATTTCCAACCACTGGTTTTACCATCCCGAGGACCCCAACCAGGAAGTCTACACCTTCCTACGTGGCTTAGACTAGTTGTTGTGGATTTCATTGACTGGTGCCATGTTTTCGTTTGATCGCCGCTGGCTCTTTTCCAGCCTGGCCCTATATCGGCTAACATTGCCCGTCGAGGAAGGCGATGACTAAGCATACGTAACACATGTCCTAACCATCTCAGTTAGTCTGTTTCTTGTGGTTCACCTAATCAAAGGAATCTGTTGCTGACAAGTCTACACTGCCTGGCACAGACACATTCATGTCCTCTTGTGATCCTATTGACTATCTTGCATTTCTTTGTTAGTTTTTGGGTCTTTTCTTATTTTTCAGCATTCTGTGAAATTTAGTTATGATTGATATAAGAATAAAACTTGTGCACTGTGGTAGAGTGTAATTCTATTATGGGTAAATTTTGTTTTGATAAAGTCTCACAGTGTTATACAGTAATGTTTACTGATGACGTTTCGAGCACAATTTATTACTTATAATCACATCAAGGATTCTTGATATAGTCAGATTTATCCAAGACTACTGTCGAGTTTCCTTTGTCAGCTTTTGTAATGACGATGAATTTATCTTGTTTTAGACTAATTAAAGCTAGTCTTTCCGATGTTGTTATGTTTGATTTTGTTTTCTTTTGAGTTTTTAGGGTTAATGCACATTGTGCTCGAACCTCTTCTGCTGTCGTCTTATCTATTGAGCTTAGTGCTACTTCTATGTTAGGAATGACATCCTCTGATTTTAATTTTTTAACTGTTACGTTGAAATTCGGTCCTTTCTCAAGTACTTTTATCTCACTAGAGCTTAGTTCACTTGATGAGAGGATGATCACCCACTTTGTTTGTCGATAGAAGATATATTTTTTTTCCTTCACGTTTCCAGCGGAACATAGGGCTTCAAGCTATTGGCTTGAAGTTTCTGTAGCAGTGTTTATTTTTACAGGATGGGGTTGCTAGCCTCATGCCCAACCTTTCCTCTTTACCAGCATTATTTCTGGCTCTTCGAGGTAAAGGATTGCGTCGGCCGGGAATCGAACCCCGGACCATGTGCATGGTCGGCGAGCGTCCTAACCGCTGTGCCACCGACGCACGTCGATAGAAGATGAAGCGTTCATATCAATTTCATTTGTTGTGTTCTTTTCTTCAATTAGTTTGTTGAATCTTTTGATTTGTGTGATTTTTGATTTTCTTATTGCTGATTCTCTAGCTTTCTTGGATGTTTCAACAACAATTATATAATCCTTGTCATTGACCATATATTTGAGTTTGTGTTTGAGTTTTTCAATTTCACTTCGTATATTATTTAGTTTCACAGTAACTCGATGTAATTCTTCTCTTAGACATAATCTACTGACATTTTCGGCAGCTGATGTTATTTTGCTTGAAGTAATTGGAGTACGTATACGTAAATATTTCGGAATTATATGATTTTTTAAACATCGATTGTTAAAAATCCGATGATTTGTGAATCTTGCTTCAGTGTGACAAAGTCGTGTGAGTTTGTTGATAAGCTTCCTGGTAGGAAGACCATATGTATCATTGATATAAGAATAAAACTTGTGCACTGTGCCAGAGTGTAATTCCATTATGGGTAAATTTTGTTTTGATAAAGTCTCATATCAAGGATATGATTATGAGCAATAAATTGTGCTCGAAACGTCATCAGTAAATATTACTGTATAACACTGTGAGACTTTATCAAAACAAAATTTACCAATAATGAAATTTTGTTATGCTTTTTAATTTTTCTTATCTTCCCTTTTGTCGTTTACAACGAGATAAGCAGGTATGGGCCGTGCTAAATTAAATCACTCGGCAGAAATATCAGTCCTTAATTATTAATATTATTTGTCTGTGTAATTAAAGTTCTTTATATTCATAATACATAAGAATTACAAAAGTGACACTATGCAGCAGATAATTTAAGGTGGAAATATATCAGAGATTCTAATTACTGGTTTTCTACAACGAAGTGAACAAAGGTATATTTATTTTGGTTCTACATTGATATGTGTATAACGTTTTAGAAACAGTTGGCTAATCTGATGCGTTGGTAATTTTACAAGATGTATTTAAAGAATCAGAATTCCATCCTTATTCTAAGGATGATATATTTTTGTATATTAAAGATAAGAATGAAAAAGTAGCGCATCTAAACATATTTAATCGGGCACCATCGGTAATGAGTTTTACAACTTAGAAAGAAGATAATTGTTATAGTTCACCTCTAGGTGGAACATTAGAAAGTAGTTTATGTAGATATTCAACAACAACAACGGACCACTATACTAACATTTCGAGTTTTGTACAATTTGAAATGTAAATTCAACCTAATAAAGTGTCTGATTCGTAAAGATAGAGTAGTCTCCTTAAATCCTTCCCTCATCAAAGACTTTAATATTATCTAAAAAAGTACTCAACACAAATGGATATTTATAGAAGCTACTTGATACAAATGGGAACCTCCTACCTACGCCGTTAGCAGTCTTAAAGAATTTATTCATTCCGAAAGTGTTTGGTCTTAGGGAAATTATTAATTATTTTTTAACGAAATCATAACGCAACGTTTAAGGAACAACTTCAACAAACAGTAAATGAAGCAGAATTATTGAACCTATTTGTATTCATTTAAACAATTAAGGATAAAGAACCTAATTGTCCTCCCTTTCTCTGTGCATTTACTAATTTAACTGCTCTTATATAGGCGTTTTCATTGGGTGTATAATTAAGTAGGTTCGTCGTTAGATACCTTAACGTCAGCATACACAGTTAGAAAATAGTCAGACAACTAGATTCATAACTGTATCTTCGCAAATCATGCTGACAGTTGACACTAACGAAGTATTTAGAGATATTTTAGTTGCATTCCTACGAATCTTGATTTTGCATTACAAGTCCTCATTAGCAGTCTTTTTGAGAATTTTGATTCGTTTATATTTCTTACATTCTGTATCATCATACTGGCACTTATTTTATTACATTTTTCTAGTTTTCACGACATGCAAATCCTAGTCATAATAATCACTTTCTTGTAGAGCACAACTAAAGTCAATGACAAAATATTAGTAAGTAAATCAACAACTAGGTGGTGAGTTATTTCGCATACAATGACAGCTAGTGATATTATCAAGAAACTAATAACTGGATCGAATAACCACTAGACATTATTTACGGCTAGTAATTAGACTGATAGATAATCACTTAATTTTATTTCATGGAAAATTCCCATTGTAACATATAGAAAATCAAAACAAGTGATTTATTCAGCAAAAATACTCTTTTTTCAACGAATTTATCATCAAGCTGTACAATCGTATATACATGGCTTTTAAGAAGTTATATCCGGTGAGGGAATTGAATCTTAGGTGTGAATGCATAAAATAATAAAAGTAGTACGAAATGCAATTAAAATATTTGTGATTACAGTCATAGTTAAATGTCAAGCGGCAAAACATTTAATGTCAAGTATAGAATAATTTATAGGAAGTATAGAACTTGGAAGGAGTGTGTAAATCGAATAAAATAAAAACGTTACGTAATACTGTGTGAAATTTGGCAACATAGAATTTAACGTTGCGAAACAGAATCGATTTAGAATGGCTTGTGGAACAAGTGAAATAATACTGGGGACAGTTCAAGGTGAGAATAGTATTAGGAAGGAAGAGTATACAAATTGAATAGACAAAATGAGAAAAAATTGGCTGAGCCAAAATATGATTAGGGATTACCATACTTTAGCATAGAGCGATTAAGATCATGAAAGTTGGAGGGTTGAACGAACTTTTTCTGATTCAATAGCCAAAGTTGTAGCAATATAGATGAGTTGGGTACGTAGTTATTTCGGTAAATTACTTTTTTGCCTTTTAGATGACTTTAAAGGCGGAGGCTATAGAGATAGTGTGACCATTATCGACCAGATGTTCAGTGATCGCGCTTCTTATTGCTTCACTTCCAACTCTTCGTAGCTATGCAGGATAGTGTTCTTGCACCCTCTTGGACAAAACTTGAGACCAATATACCTAGTTCCACATCGGTAGGCGAATTGATAAACGCACATAGAGTTGATCAACAGCGGGATCTTGTCCTTCAGGTTATTGAACATCAATGGTTGACTGGTAAAGGCTATTCCCGAAGAGGAAGCGGGGAATGTTCTTTTCAGGAACTGTGATATTCTTCTTTTTATGATATCGGAAACTAAGTCACCTTTGAATTCCAATTTCATGTACAGTATTTTCTTGGGTGCAGATATTAAGTCACGTTTCATAGGATTTAAATGTATATTTTTTTCTTTAAAAAGTGGTGGAAATCCATTTTCTATTAGGATTTTCCTCAAAAAGTTTAACTAATCCTCCACAGTATCAGGGCTACATATGCGTCGAATGCGAGTGGCAAGCGACCGGACCAGGTTTCCGGTTTTTTTAATATATATATACTTCTAGAACTACTGTCTGAATACACTTTCTACCTCACTCAGTATCTTTTCCTTAAATTAATTGGTCTAGGAAAATAAGCTACGAAACTGCTTAAATTTAGCGGCTGTAATACCTTACTGCATTCCTGAACAATTTACTTACAACAGTAAATTAGTATCAACAATACATTCCTAAATATCGATGTTCAAAGTGTAAATGACTACTTATCAAATGCGAAGTGTCTAGACCAATAAGTCATAGTTTTACTAAAATGATCGTGGTCTTATACTGAATGCGATGACTGAAGTGTACACAAGATAAGTAAAGTCTACAAAGGCAACATTGTATGAAATCACTGACTGTTAGAACAAAATGTATAAATGACTCTGTTATCCCTCTAATCTAAATATCCTATACCATTAATATCGATAATCTAACTTTCTAGCTTCTTACGGGTTGATGAATTTATTTCTCACCTTAAAGTAATTAACAGACATGTTCATTTTGTCTTGTGGCTCCTCACGTTATATATACATATATATATATATATATATATATATATATATATAAATTCGCTTAGTTTTCGCCTCTGTTTTTCTGATTCTTTATTGTTACTCCTTCTTCCTATATCTCTCCTTTCACATAACTGACTTAAAACTATCACGAAACTTTATTTGTCTATTGCTCAGTTTTTGTTATCGTTGTTGTTGTTGTTTGTACACGTGATCACTACAGCAAGAGACTTGTGATACTAATTCAAACGGTTGATAGATTCATTATTGATTAAGCCTACAGTCTAATTAATTCACTCAATAATAAATACTATGAAAAAATAGGATAATATTCATATCGAAATCAATATAGATATTTTTACGAATGTGCATCAGTTAGAATCTCATTGAGAAGAAAGAGTGGAAGGCCTAACTTTAAACTTCCCCTAACACCATGTTATACTAGATCAAGTATATACACCAAAATAAAATCTTTTAGTGAATAGATGTAATCACTGGCACATGGTTTCAACATCTGACTGGTTATCATTCACTGTCATTATCCACAAAAAATATCATCATTCACGATTAAACTGGTTCCACTCATTGTATTTTCTCAGGGGCACTGTTGGGGATAGTGGTGAATGGAATAATACACAGAGTGGTTTTTATATTTACTGATTTATGATAATAATGTCCTTCGTGACAATTAATACCTAAAATATTATAATTCAAGTTTGATCACGAGCTGACATCAGTTAGAAATGCCACTGGAAGACCAGAAAGTACTTGACAGATATGTCCTCCTAGTCTGGGACTATTCAGCAGTACGCAGCAACCGAAATTCGAATAGAGGATCTCCCAGTTAAAAGGCAAGCTCGTAGACCATTCAACCGCTAAGACAAATCAAGACTACCTATGGGAGTATGTATACGAATTTAACGATGTTTTTCTTGTTGAATTCAAAGTGTGTTTGTTCGGTTTTGAAGCAGGCCACTTCTTCAGTGATACAGTTATCCAGAAAACTAATATTTGCCTCAGTCACAATCGTTTTGATGGATACAAATGTTTTTAAATATGTTACAATCAAAAAGGAAATCCGAAATAAAGATAGTTAACTAGAACGCTAGTTAAAGACCCGCTGATCCCCTCGACCACGCTCCAGCGAGACAATATCAACTCAAAAGAAAAACACTTCTAAGTCTCCTTACTTAACAGTTTCATGCATTAAATCATAACCATTGTATTTTGTTATTATTTGCTAATAGTCTTGTTTCCTTTGTCCTTTTTTCTTTTTTTTCATATAATAGAGTTTGCTTGGTCTGTAAATGTTTACTTTAAACCAAAAGATTACACAAGTGCATGTTTAATACCAAATTGTAATGGATTACATTATTTATGTTTAACCCGTACAGAAATACTTTTAATACAGAAAAATTTACGTATACCTAAATTAATTATCTTAGTAAGTTGAATAATTATTTTAAACTTATATTTTCTCCTTCAGTTATTATATTTTTATTTGAAGTAATAAAATTGTTAAACAGCTGTGAATTTATTTTTTCGAGACAGCTTTCATTTTCCCATCGATTGACTGAACCAAAATGTTCGACCACTGTTGACCTGTCCGCTTCTAGTACGGGTGCTTCGACGATATTCGAGGATTAACATGAAATAATTTGGATGATAGTGACTACTACTGGAATCCAGGATGCGCATTTCGTCCTGCCTACAGCTCGTCAGCTGGATGTACCTGTATTCCCAGCGAGTAAAAGTGTTCTTACTAAGACTTGAACTTAAAGCCCTTAGTTTCAAACGACAAACGACTCGACCCCTTGGGCCATTGTGAAAACTAATATCCTTATGCACTAATATAATGATTACAAGACGAAAGGACAATAAACTCTTTTGTAATATGATAAAGAATATTTACAGTTTAGATTATGAATATTTTGCAAAAACTTCTTTTTGCTGTAGAACGACAACAACAACTCCATGACCAGTGTTTAAGCTTCTGCCAACAAGATGTCAAACTCATCGGGAAATAAAACTATCAAAAAAAATCACTCAACTTTCTTCTTCAGCTTATTTCGACTGTTACGTTGTTGTATTGTTATGCACTTGAAGTTTATTGACTTAAATCCTTAAAATAATACAAGGCATATCTAACTTATTTGAAAGCTTAATAACAAACTTGAACATTTAACTGTTAAGTAAGATTACCTGATTTCAAACATTGTCGTAACTATTTCTGCTTAGACAATAAGTTGACATCACAGCATCCGACGTACATTTAGTTGATAACAATAGTTTTAAACGTTTCTATTAAAACTTAGTGGATGCACCTGTACAACAAAGAATTCACTGTCACTATTATACTGATAAAAAACAAATTTTTGGTGATAAATCACATCTTTGTGTGTATAAAAGATGCGTTTACATGAGGTTGAAAAACGTGTATATTCATCAAACACAAATAGGATCTTTAAGGAAATAATACTTGAGGAACAATCAGACACTGTGTATTTAAATTATGGCTGGACAGAAATCTCGATGACTGAAGTGAAATGAAAGCCCTGTCATCAGTAAATATGCCCACTAGCTTAGTATGTACAAACAGCAAGGGTATTTGGTTCATATATTTGTGTAATCTAGATTTGTATTTGAATTCCATCTGATTTTGCCTCAGTTCAATCATAAAAACATATTTTTATGAAATAATTCAGAAGATTTGTAGCTCAGATGGATGATAATGAATTAGTTATGTCCTCTGAGCTGCTTGATTTAATTGTGAAGCTCTCGTCATTCATGGAGAATTTGAATAAGTTCATTTTATACTAAAACCTGAGCTAAAGATGTTCCTAGTCATCGCCTTCCTCGACGGGCAATGTTAGCTGATATAGGGCCAGGCTGGAAAAGAGCCAGCGGCGATCAAACGAAAACATGGCACCAGTCAATGAAATCCACAACAACTAGTCTAAGCCACGTAGGAAGGTGTAGACTTCCTGGTTGGGGTCCTCGGGACGGTAAAACCAGTGGTTGGAAATAATTGGTGACATGGCTCAAAATCGTTCTCAGTGGCGCAGATGCATCCATTCCTTGTGACTTATGATTTCCAATGAAACTGTTTTGTTCTTCGTTATTACTAATCCTTTGTCTCACACCTCTGTTTACTGTCTATATTATGCATTTCTTCTACCTTCTTCTCTTCCTTTGTGTGCTACATGGAGGGAGTGTGGCGACTTGAACTGCCGCACATATGTGCAAAGTTCTATGTCGAAAACCGACCGACCTGAAGATGTTCCCTAGAAGGAGGACGAAAGCTCCACACTTAAATCAACCAGCTCAGAGATCGCAACTAATTCAGCATATTTTCATATAATATCAGAGTGTAGATACAATGTTTTAATAACATTTTACTCTTAATGTTGCATCATTATATACATGGGAGGCGAAATAAAGAATTATGAAGTAAGAGAAATTATGTGATCGTCAGTGATGAAAAATGAATAAATGATTTAAACTCGTGATAATCAATAACATCTCTGAGATTTATTGAAATACAAGACGCAAATGTACCTGTAACACTCCAGATAACACACAACTATATCGTTTACACACTGTAGAGAAATTTTTATAGTTGCTATATAGATCGCATAATAAAAATCATGATATTCATAGATGAATAAAGTATCTTATTTTCATCAACTACAAGTTTCTACTCAGCACCTACTCTGTACAACGTAATTTCTTAGACTTGAAGATGCTTACAATTATACATACAATAACCATCTGAACTTATTAAGTAATATATCATTAAGTGACACTAATTTGTTCATAATGATTCAGATTTTTTAAATATACTATTGTTGTGTATCCAAATAGAGTCTCCTCAGAGTATGTCAGTAAAAAACGTTGAGAGTACGCTTTCCTGACATTTCTCAATTTTGGAGGATACACTTTCGAGCTGTCTAGTAAGCGAAACTGTACTCCCGTTCAGTATGTATATACATATATATGATGCCTATTAAGTCATATGAATTTTCCTCCAAAGACTAACTGAGCCTCGCGTTTCGCTGTCAGAACTTCTCTAGATTCGAATCCACTAAACTTGTCTTAGCAGTCAGATGAATTATTATTTTCCCTTCAGTCAAATCATAATCAAAGTACTTCATTTAATGAGTGATTAATCTACCCCAGTGATTTCTTGATTGTCGAGAGAAATATTTCAGCGGCTCTGCATCTTGCAAATATGTTTTCATGCAATCAAAGTGTTTTATCCACATATCAAGTAGATTTTTCCTCAGCATTAGGATCATAACTGTGATATTGAAATCCTTAAACTAAAAAGTATTCTTACTTGCTAGTCGACTGCTTATCAGTAGATAGCCTCTAAATAAACTGAATTAAGTCCCGGTGAAAAGCTGTGGCCAATGTATTCCATAAATCTAATTGGAAAGGTAATAATTAGTATTGATGAGAATAAGTTATTTCATAAAAAACAGAAATTACAAATACAAAGAACTGTTGTTGGCTTTCAGTCAAGCTAGAGTTTTTTTAATTCGACAGCCTTCGATTCACTCCTTATACTGAGGAATACCTAACTAAAAACATGAACATCCGCCCAATGTAATACACATGAGAGAAGTGATTTATCATCTATTGAAGATAATTACAACATTCTGATTCAAGTAAAAACGATGGTATACTGCTGTACAGAATTAAGCAACAGATTCTGAAAATCGTGTGATTGTTTTGAAATGATTATAAGAAACAAATGGGCTTGAAATACAGCTTGAAAAATTAATGCTGCATTACTGTGTGCTGCATCAAATGGAAGTGGTTTGCTTAATTCGTTTTATTCTTGTCAAAATTCTGCTTGTTCATTGTTTTCTTATCTCATCATCGCTAAGTTTATGCTTGTGTTATTTCGCTTCTGCTTTTTAGTATAGATTTGTACGTCAGTGTGCGTCACGCAGAGATGGACAATTTCGTATATACACTGGCCGTGCTTCACCAACTGGTGAATGTGAAATTGTATTCCAGTTAGCTGATCATATAGAAGCTGCATATGCTCATGAACAATGTGCACGGTATGTTGTTTTCATCATGCATGCATACACTGTTTATTCTAGTGAGAGGGTAGCTAATCGGCTTAGATAACATCCTGGTAATCACTTATACTAGGGTGACTAGTCTATATTTGTACTGAATTTTGAGCCGTCGCACATTAAATGAGGCCAAAAGTTTAGTACAAATGTCACTGTATGGTACAATAGTACATTATATATTCTATTTTATTGTTTAATTCACGTGAAACTTTCCATAGAGGTGAGTTAATCTTATTTAATTTACCACAAAACACACGAAATTAGGAAACAAACAGAATGATACTACAATAGATAAACGTGAAAGCGATGGAGATAATTATAAGCTGAAAATTAAAGTTGGCATAAAAGATAACTAGGATGAATACGTTTACACCTCTGTGGACAATTCCAGCCCATCTCACCAAGAGCCCTCAAATATTGGTTCTTAAAAATCCCACTGACCATAGTCAGACTTGGCCAGACTTTCTGTAAAGAGCTCGTACCAGCTGTCACTGACTTATTGGACTGATGTCATTTTTACGTCTGAATACTCTTATCTGTTTGTTACTTCACTCGAATTCAGTTTCTTACATTTACTGTGTAAGTGTAGGACAGAACAAAATTCTATGAAATATACACCGTTTTAGATGAATAGTCAGATGTCAAACTTGTACCAAAGATAACATCAGCTGGTGAACGTTAAACTAGTGGAATCTTCATATAAAATATAACTAACGTAACGATCTGTAGTTCTAATTAGAGTGTCACGTTTAGAAAACAAATCACTGGTGATATACATACTTCTCCTGAGATCTGGAAGGCCCCATAAATGTGTTACCCAGTCTTAGCAGCACTAAATAAAATTTCATTAAGCCAGAAGAAAACCTATGATATCCAGGTCAAGATGATACTAATTTTCAGAGCAAGTGAGTGATGTACGAAATTTAGCCTATTTATATTCCTTGGTATATTCAAAATTTTTGATGGTTTAACTAACATTCAGTGCGTCAGTGGCACAGAGTTAGAATGCTCGCCAACCACACAGGTGGTTCGGGGTTCGATCCCCCGGTAGACGCACTCCTTTATCTCACTAACATTCATGTCATTATTCTTGATCGTCTCAAACCCATTCTTTATTTGTTACAACGTCAACACATTTGTACTGTGGAAAACTCCAATAACCTATCTTGATACTTTTCTTTACATGAGATATCACAATGGCCTAGCTGTGTTTTCTAGTATTCATGTATTTCTATCCCACAAGTTTATTGCACAAAATGATAAAAAATTATTAAGACTTTTTTACTTACCATTCACTCTTAAAATGTTGGCACGTTCACTGCTAATTCTCACTGAAAATGCTGACTAACATATCACCGAATGTATTTAAGCTGGACACAATTTGGACTGATCATTGTAAACACCTATCAAATATCAAAGTCACACAATATTTGACCAGATGCGACACATTTCAGCAACATTCTGACATGGTGCTATTTATTCATACTCTAACAATTTTTTTATTTTCTTACTCATGAGTTTTCACTTTGATGTCGTCTTTAGCGCTATTTCGGAAACAAATGAATTCGGCATATTTTATGAAAGTACTATAGGGCCTAGTTTATTCTACTATTCATGTTTTGTTTTGGTGTTATATATACACTAAGATAAATGACAGAGTGATTCGCGTCGTTATTGCTGATCTCGCATAGAATGTGAAGTCTGTGTGGCTGAATCATTTTTTGACTGGACTGTGCATACAAATCAGTCAAAGTCAGACTTGAATGACAAATTAGTCAGAAATGTGTTTATCGAAATTTTTAAGCGACAAACACCTCTGGCAATTAACCAACCAAAAATCTATGGCCCAGAAAATATGCCCAAGAAAACAGACTGCGAAGACCACTGAATGACACAGCATGTCAGGCCTTCGAATGAAACCGTAACAACGATAGACAAGTTGCTCTTGTATCCAAGGGTGATATAAAGAAGATGAAAGCTTATGGTCAATTGTGGAGACAACTAAAAAGTACCTCAGACAACAGAGTAAAATATAGATATGTTGTTGAAGCTCTATGTTACACTTGGAACCTAAAGAAGTAATAATAATAATAAATTCGTAAACCAGTTGACCATTAAACCCAAATCTCTAAAACAGTTGATATATTAACCACGATGAATTCATTTCTTGTAGTTTTCAATACAATAGTGTCAGAAAATAACCATGTAAACTAGTGAAACAGATAAGTAATTCATCATTTTTCTACCTTCACCAACAGTTAGATTTAGTTTAACTTTAAATATTATATATCATCACGAGCCAACGTCAGTTAGAGAGATCAATGAAAACCAGGGAGCACTGGACAGTTGTTTCCTCTCATTTTGGGATTATTTAGCAGCTCGCGCGCACGATCCCACTAGGGATCGAAACTGATACCTTCAGGTTACAAGACGAAGTTCGTTGACCATTCATTCATCCACTTAGGTTGGAATTTAATGACCCGTGAATTCTAACTGCTGTCAGTTCATGACACAGTGGATCCCATTGGTTACAACTTCTCACTACAGCTTCAAGACATCCATGCAGTAGGCATCAATGAGCTGGAGATTGATATTTAAACTATGAAATTTGTGGAGATTTGCCTTAATTTAATTTCACTTGTTAGATTTCATCATGATCATTGAAAAACAAGTTTACCTACACACAAGAGGGAAAGTCTGTCTAGATATGATAAATTGATCAAAAGCATATTCTGATGGAACTTTATTTGCATTTGTTATCAGATTACTCTTCATCTCAGTTTAATCCCTTTCTATCGTCTGAAGTGAATAGGATACAACTATATTTTGCTCATAGTATTTAGAAGTACATACACATATTATGGCGTCTATTTGTGAAAAGTTAATTGCATGCAAAACGCGCCAGAAGAGGTATAGTAATCTCGGAAACAACAATAGCATTAACATTGTCGCATAACCAATAACAACTTCACTATTCTAAGTATCCTGACTATTGCTATTATGCAATAATTAGAAGTGATCTAGTTTCTTACCATTTGCATCCAATATATTAATGGAAATTTTTTCTCTACTCTTGTCTGGAAACAGAACAAAACAACAATTTTATTTTTGTTTATGTCTACGTATGTCTATCCTAGGGATACACGTATGTCTGTCCACAAATGTCTGCGCAAATTGTATTTGTTTATGTTGTTATCGTTCTCCAGACAAATTTCCCATGCATATATATATATATGCATAAATGTAGTCGAATTCTAGACATCGGGAGATAAATTCTATGCCATCTACAATTGGGCCAATCCAAACTGACTCTTTGAATAAAGTTTCTTAGACACGTGCATTAGTGATATAAAAATAACTTTTTAGATTGACTGTTGATATAACCACTCTATTTGATGCTATCGTTAATAATGCATAAAGCTTTAGTATAAACAAACTTCTTGATAAGAATTACAATATTGATAGAAATGTATACGCTAAAACTCAAAAACTGGGCAGAAACCTTTGACATATACATAACTTCCATTTCTGACACATTACTTTAGATATCTTAAGCATCTCTTCAATATTTTTTCGTTGTGTAACGTACCTTTGAATGACATTACTTGGCATTCATACTCTATCAAGAATTATTTGAATGTTGAGAATGATGAATTGTCACTTCTTCAACTGGTTTCAGGTATCATTCTTTACTTGACAACCTGAATTATTATTATTAGTGTTCGTTGATGAGGAATCATAAACCTGGAAGTAAACAACTTCGTTCACATTTGTCTAACAACCTCTTATTCTCAGTCGTTCAGTGTTATTACTATTCTCTTGGGTTCCGAATGGAACAAAAGGTTTCACCAGCAAGTCTTAATTTCATCCTGCTTTCTGTAGTCCTCTTCAATAGTCTCCTCGACGGGTTATAAGCTTTCATCTACTGCTGACATGACCTCCTCCATATCAACCTCAGATGCATGCCCAACCTGTTGCTTCTTATTCGGGTTCCCTTTGAAGACCTGGCACTCACTGGTCTTCTCAGTGTGTCCAATACATCTCCATTCTCTCCTGCATATATTTTGGGCAACACTTTCTTGGTTGGTTAATTGTTCGAGTTCCTTGTTTTCAATCCTTCCTGGTCATCTGTTCTTTAGTAAGAAGCGGAAACAGCTGTTGAAATATACGACCTCTTTTTGACTTCTGCCGTTAATTGTGATTGGTTCTTGTTGTTGTTGTTGTTGCTTAACTACATCACCTCTGTCTTTTCCATGTCTACTTGTAGTTTTGACTTCACTGATGCTTATTCTGCCAAATTTGTGGATTTTGTCTGTAGATTTTTGAGTTGGTTTAATATTAAACATAAGTTGTCATACGAAGTCCAGGTCTTCTAAATGCTTCTGGTCAACCCAAAGAATTTTCGTCTTCTCTATCCACAGTATGCTGTATAATCCAGTCCACCACAATTAGGAATATTATTGGTGATAATTGGCAACCTTGTTTTACTTCTATCTTCACTTCAGAGACTTTGCTGAGTTTTCCGTTGTGAACCACCTCGTAAGTGATATCGACATATAGCCAGCTTTCTAATAGGGTTGATAAACGTGTGGGGCACTCCGTAGTGTTGAATCAATTTCCAGCTCACTTGCATGGCGTTGCAATTTGGTCAGTAGTTGATATGATTTTGCAATGCAAGTTATTTCTTTGCGAAAACCTACTCATCTCAACAAAGATAGGCTTTGGAGAAATAAAAGAAACTTATCGAATCTTTATAAATTATTTAAAATAATGACCCACTGGGTATCGAACACAGGACCTTCCGGTTACAAGGCAAGTTCGTATACCATTCAGCCACTGGAACCCGATTTAATGGCTAGTCCATCAATCCTAACTTCCAATTTGTGATTTTAACGCGACCACAAACCTATGTCATCGGCGGGAACTCCCTCCTTACTCCCAACTGGATGGACCCCACTGGTCACGACTTCTCACTAAAACTCCAGGGAACTTCGTCCTGTATCCGATCACTAGCGAGCATCAGAACTCTGGTGAGTACGTACTGGCCATGACTCCCAAACTAGGACCAATCAACTGTCCAGTACCCCCTGGTTTCGGTAGCAGCAGTGTTTTGTTTTTATGGGATGGAATTGCTAGCCTCATGCCCAACCTTCCCTCTTTACCAGTCATGTCACTGGCTTAGTGAGGTAAAGGAGTATGTCTGCCGGGAGATCGAACCCCGAACCACCAGTGTGGTTGGCGACCATTTTATTGCTGTGCCACCGACGCACCCTCTCAGTGTAACTTCCTTACTATTACAGTTTTGATTACCTCAAAAATAGATATAAGTTAGAGAACTACCAAAGAAAAAAAATACTATACAGATGTCTATTTTGAGAATTGCTCATGCATTATCTGTCTGGTGACCGATCTTAACATACACACACAGGTCAAAAGATTGTTTAGTCATAAGTTCTCTTTTATATTCTGTGATTTAGGTCAGTGAAAAAAATTAACTTTAAAATAAATCGCACCATTACACATATGTAACGCTTGAACTCATTGTCTTTTGATTACCTCACTGTTGTTACTGCTGTCAGTTTGGTCTTTACTTACTCTATTCAACCTTCTTTCATAAGTCACGTAATCAGTACCTTCAAACACCTAGAGATAATTAAATAACTTGTTAGATTTGTATACCTTTTAACCTAATTTCATCATCTTTCATAATGTTTTATGACGCAACCTCAATAAATATGTAGACGTATATAATTTTATAAACGGTTCAGCCTTAATTTTCTATTTAATAGTAGATGGTTGTTCACGTAAGTACTAATCAAGTATCTTAAACCTCGTCCAGAAAAGAAAAAGGTGGTAAAATTATCTACAGAAAATATTTTTATAGTTTGTATAAATTAGTGACTAGTTTGTATACTTCTGTTCGGATTTATCCATTTTAATTTATTTAAGTTACTTTCTTCGTTCCTTTTTATTCTAACTGGAATACAGAACTTCATGTTCAAAGTTTTTAAGTTTCAGTAGTTGTGGTGTTGTTTTTACACTGCGGGTTGCTAGTCTCACGCCTAATCTTCCTTCTTTTCCTGGTCCATTACATGCTAATAAACTAAATAAGATTTAGAAGTACACCAGCCGGGAATTGAATCCCAGACCTTATGTTTGGTAGGTGAGCATTCTAACAGTGAGCCATTGAACCATGAATGTTATCACCTAAAGGGAATAGCAAAAATGAAGCATATACACTACTGATTGATTAGTCATCAGTCAAATTCTCAGTATGAACACAATTAGTGATTTTTTGACGCCCTACATTTAATAGCCAGGCTGTAACTTCAAATGTTGTTTTAAATCCATATCCTATTCTTTGGCCATCGAACTGCGCACTATACAAGGTGTATAGTTTTCTAAATACAAACACTTCATATCAAGTGATATAACAACACACCATTGTCATCACCAACTAAACTCATGGGCTGAACTGAGTGGTATGAACCATCATTGTGATCAACTAGACAGATTACAGCATTTCAGTACAACTTCAAGAGAAACTCAATTTCTTTTCAAAAATCTCTAGTGGGCTCCGTTTTTTTTTCATTCCTCGCATTCTGAGTAGAACGTGTGACTTCACGCTCTGAAGTTCCAGTAGACTTGTTGTTTCTTAAGTGAACGGAGTTGCTAGCCTCGCGTGCAACTTCCTCTATTTTCTGGGATTACAATCAGCTAGCAAAACAAGGCAAGGTTTAACTATGCTTTCGGCTGGGAATCAGACCCAAACTTCTGGTGACCATTCCTATTCTATTAAAAATTATTCAATTGAATAAATTGTAAAATTGTCAATTAAATTTTCCGATTTACTATGGAAATTTACGTGAAATCAGTATTTTCTCTGTGTTTTTTTTATAGTCACAGTATGTGTGATACTGATACTTTAGTGTGTGTGTGTGTGCGTGGGGGGGGGGACATTTTGCATTCTCTTATAAATAAATTAACATGCTGTAATTAATCAGTAAGTACTGAATAATATTTTTTCTTCATACACATTCTAACTAACAAAGTTAATCTGTAGACAGAAATGAATAATTTCATTCCTGAAAATACTATCATTCACACATCATGAAATAACTATCATAATAACAATAATAATAATAACAATAACCATGTAGCATTGAATGCTTCCATGCATTGAAACAATCATTTTTTAAGTTGTTCGTAATTATTGAATGTTTTTTTTCTCAGTTGCATACGTCATCAACATGAGAAAAATTTATCATTTTAGAGACGAAATAAATAATAATTTTTACATCTAGATATATATACATACATATATATATATATGCACAGTTGTTTTCTGTTTTGTTATTATCATTATTTTTGTTTTGCCGAATGACTGCATCCATCCATATGA
This sequence comes from Trichobilharzia szidati, assembly GCA_944472155.2. Classification (NCBI taxonomy): domain Eukaryota; kingdom Metazoa; phylum Platyhelminthes; class Trematoda; order Strigeidida; family Schistosomatidae; genus Trichobilharzia; species Trichobilharzia szidati. Next base: position 30,155,153 of record OX235276.1, on the reverse strand, counting down.
CTGTATTGTGAAAGCCGATAATTAGTTATTTTAAAATTTATAATAATATTTGCTTACTGTCTATTTATCGATTGATCACTGGCTTCCTATAATAAATAAAGAAAAGAAGTAGACGTAACACTTGAGTCTACTATGCTCTCTACTCTCTTACCGATTTTACAGTCTCTATTCTTAACGCTGAATAATAACTAGTGAATACAAAAGTGTTTTCAATAATTTTACTTCATGATTTATCTATCTTTAGACCAATATGGCTACTGTGAGATTATAAGACTGATTTACTCAAGTTTATGTGTTATTTTTTAATAGGTACTGTTGTTATTCATTGATTCGATTTGTGATTGGTTAATCGTATAGACGATTTTATCATTATTTTTACGTCTCTTAACGCTGTTGTTTCGATTTGACTGTGAACATGAATTGACTGTTGCATTTTTTTTTCGGGTCTATAACTAAGTTCTGCCCTCATTCATTTGCCTTCCGAATGGAACATAGGGCTTCAAGCTTTGAAGTCTTCAGTCCCAAATCTAGCCTTCCCTGTTTGCCGGGCTCACTACCGGCTAGGTGAGGTTTAGGGGTGCGTTGGCCGGAGATCAAATTCCTGGCCACGTGCGTGATTGCCAGTGATTCCACCCATGAACCACTGACATAGCTAAATATTCACATTACCGATACAACTTTGAAACTGTCTTTAGATGAAAGGAATTACTGAAACATTTATTTCCTGAGAAAAGATTGGAATTTCGCGTAGCAGACCAACTTAATTATACAGCTGTTCATTTTTAAGTAGCTTGGAGCGCTCGACATTGCTTCTCAATTTCTGAACTGTCATTCTTATTCATTTCTTGAGTTCCGAATAAATATTAGGCTTTACTATCACATCTCATTTGAACTGGGTTCTTTGCCATCACATTCATTTGACTGCACAAGCTTTCATTTCGGCCCACATGATCTTCTCCATGTCAGTGACCACACGTGCAGCTGATCTCTTTTCACTAGGTTCTACTCGAGGGTCTGTCGTGTGATGTTACTCAAAAGTCCTCTTGGCGCATGTTTAATCCAGTTCATCTCAATCAAGAATATCGGTGATAGTAGGGAGCCTTGTCTTATCCTTGTCTTCACCTCACAGGCTTCACTGGGTTTTCTATTGTGAACCACTTCGCAGATGACATCATCATATAGCCAGCTGTTGAGTAAGATGTATAAATTTTCCCAGTAGTACACTCCGTAGTGTTGAAGTAGTTTCCAGCTTACTTCATGAATGATGCTATGGAAGGCCTTTTCAAAGTCTATGAAATTAAGCCAGAAAGTTGACTGTCATTCCATGTTCTATTTGATGATGCATGGCACTGAGATTTGATCTACGCATGAACTTTATTTCCATGACCCAGCCTGTTTCGGGCAAGGCTTGAAATCCAGAGCATCTTTTAGACTCTCCAGAACGATGCCGCGTAATATTGTGTTTCGGATGGATGACAGCATGATTCCACTCCACTTTCTGCAAAGGGTTTGGGGTGTTAAAGACATGGCCATCCTTCAAATCTATGGGTGCCTTTCCCCCTTTGAAGCCTTCCGATATAGCGGCGAGAGTATACTAGCTGACATCTCTCGATTCTGAGGAATTCCGTTTGGTCCTACTTTCGGTAACTTTGCTACTTTCAAGACCTCTGCGTTGTTGGCAGTCAGAATTCATGGGTAGCTACGAGACTGTTGGCGGTATTTCTGGATGACATGCAGGTGATGATCGATTCATGAGTCCTATGAAGTGATCAACCCAGTGTTTGTTCTGCCTCACCTCTATGGTAATTGGGTCCCCTTCAATACGTCTAATTGGCTTCATTTGTGCTGATCTTTTTATGTACAGCAAACTGGTTATTTCATATAGTGTTCTGACATCTCTCTTACTTGCGGGCCGTTCTGTTTCACTTGTCTTCCCCAGCACCTTTCTTCTTTTCATTTATTCAGTGCGTAGTAAATTGTACCCAGCTTTTAAAACAAGCAATAAAGGTACCCAATGGTACTCAGCTTTTCTTTACGTTTTTCGTGGTTCATCGCATGCTTGTGTTGTTCGCCCCGACTTTGGCATTCATATTACCATTTGGGGTGTCCATTATCGTTGCATTTATCTCTGGAAGTCCTCCTTCTCCACCCGTTATGCGTAGTTGTGGTTGTGTAGCGTTAAATAGCTGACATTTTTAGTTGAATCTTGCTGTCATTATTCTGGAGGAGATTGGTTCCCGCTGCATAAGTGCCTTTTATGTTGCTGATGACATCATGATAGACACTCGTTCAACAGTCTTTCATTTTCTTCATAACTCTATGGGTATTTTATGTCAACAGGTGGATTTCCTTGAAATAAATACATCTCTTTTGTTAGCAGTTAAGTATCCATTGATGTGTAGTTTGTATATTTCATCCTATTCTAGTTTTCTAAGTATGCTCTACTCCGAATAATGATAACAGTGACAACGATGATAAATTCTATTACGGTTATGAATTTATGGTTGTCATTATTTGTGCGTTGGTGGCACAGCGGTAGAATACTCGCTGACCAGGCATGTGATCCGGGGTTCGATACCCGGCCGACGCACACTCCTTTACCTCGCTAAGCCAGTAATATGTCTGGTAAAGAGGGAAGGTTGGGCATGAGGTTAGTAACCTCATCCTGTAAAAATAAACACTACTGCTACCGAAACTTCAAGGCTGTAGCTTGAAGGTCTGTGTTCCACTGAGAACGTAAAGGAATAAAAAGAATTATTATTTTATTTTTAATTTGGAACTAATTGAAGCTGCTTTCATGAAGTGATTATAAGGTGACATCTATACATAAATATATATTTGCTATGATCAAGTGATTAATTTATAAACTCTTACATGTGTTACTAACCGACCATGAAATAATAATAATAATAATGCAAAACAATACTACGAGTAAATGTGATTCTATCACAGCCGGATGAATTGAGAAAGAAAGAAAGAATATACATATATATCGGCTGGATTTTTTCTTTTTACTGAAATTGACTAGAAATGTGTAATTATTAATACCGTCTGGTATTTCATTATGATAATTATTATTATGTCTATGCTTTTGTTATGACAAAGAAGAAGAATATTATATAAACGTCCTGTCTATCGCATGATTTAACGGCATTATAACACACAAATAGAGACATCAGAATATGTTTTCAGTGAAAAAACAAACAAAACAAAACGAAACAAATTATTCATTTAAAGTATTACTATTAGTTGGATAATACAGCATAGCACACCTAATAATGTGATTGTTAAAACTAGGGGAATTTATTAGCAAACAAGACTACCGAAGAGTCTTTTGCACAATTATACAATCTTGGCATGAGTGTATACACACGAAAATATGTACATATACAATATAAAACTAAAAGTAATTGATAAGAAATATTTTAGCTTTACAGTTTATAATTGATTCTGTGTTGTTTGTTGCCAAGCGACAAGATATCAAAATAATAACAATGATAATAATTAATGCTGTAGTAAGGAAGTTTTATATTATGTGCATATTTATGAAAATAATGCACTTATATATTTTTTCAAAAACTCTTTTTTTCTAAATATCGGAAAATAATAATTCAGTAGTATATATATTATACATGTGATGTATGCAATGTTTCGTTATTCTCGAGTTAATGCATCAATCACCATCAACGGGAGAAATTTTTGAAAGAGCTAACTTCTTGCATCGTTTCAACCACAGGTGGAACGGATAAAGATGACAAAGCCAGCCAGAATCGGAAAGTCCAGGCAAACCTTCAACACTCTAAAATCAGTTTGGAAATCTTCTACAATCAGTTGGCATAAAGAACAAGATTTGGATTTTCAACATAAATGTCCAGTCAGTCAGTTCTTCTATATGAGAAACTGTGTAAGAGAAACAATGAATAACCTGTTGGCCAAGAAATATGCAAAAGGAAGTCGAGTTGGATTGGGCAAACGCTAAGAAGACCGTTGAATGACATAGTGCTCCAGGCCATTGTTCGAGTGGAAGGTGAATAGGTGATGACGAGTTGGGTATCCGGGTGTGACGTGGAGGAGATCATAGGAGGAGATGAGAGATTATGGACAATCGCGTGGCCAGCTAAAAAGGATCACATGGAATAGAAGAAAGTGAAAATGTGCTGTTGAAGCCCCATGTTGCAAATGGAACCCAAGGAAACAATAATAATAAATAATAATAATTCTCAAGTAAATATGAGTGTGAATTACAGTAAACGTGTCTCCTGACAGTACTTTTTTAAGGACTGACTAGTATTCCACACAATCCTACACACAAATGAACTCGACTTTGTTTTCTCATAGTAAATTCAATGAAGTAACGTAGGGAGAATAAATGTATTCTTTATACTCTGTGTCTACCCTGAAGTTTCTGTAATGACTGAATTGATTTTCCAGTTTAGGGTCTCTAGCCACAAACCCAAGCTTCATCTATTTCTCCAGCTTAAGACTCTATAATAAACTAGACAAAGAGTCGATTCAGTTACATCACGCGCCAGACATACCCTCGAATGGAGGCCGAACACGAAACAACAAGTTGGGCGTTGTTTCGAAGGTGACATAGGTGAGACCATATGAAGAGTAGATGAGAGTTTCTATTGGTAGTAGTGAAGCTGTAAAGGACTGCAGAGAACCGAGTGAAATGGATATATGCTGCTGAAGCCTTTTGTCTCATGCGAAACTGAAGGGAATGGTGATAATAATAATAATAACATAAATTGCTGTTCGATTATATATTCAACATTCTTTCCTAGTTTTTCTGTATTCTTCAGTATCCTTATCAAGTTAGAATAGCAATTTCCAAGGGAATATTTCTTAGAAAAGGATTATATGCACTCAGACTTAACTGTGTTTAGCACTGAAAAACAATATCAAAAAATGTTGACTACTACTGTGGTGAGAGCTGTCTGCTTAACCTTGAGGAACTCACCAACCAATCACAGCAGACTTAACATGTGCAAATACGACTAGCAGATATTCGGCCTGACTATCTAAGAAACGGCCACAAAGAGATGACAGCATAACCTTCAGCAAGAAAACAACCAATCAGGAGACATTGCTTCTCTGCTAACAGCAGTGCTAATAATAATGTATATAAAAATCTGTAAATAGCTATTGATTTCCTCAATAAACGATCTGTTGCCTGGCTCTTCTCTTCTGTTGTTTCACTACCGCTGCTACTACTATTCTTGTATGTTCCACTGAAAAGAAATATGTGTATACTGTAATTGGGAATTTATGACATCTGCAGGAGTCTTGAATAGCAGAGAGACAGATTAACTTGTAGAGAGGAGGAATGTAGGTCACTGTGAAACGAAATGTGAAGTAGAGGATGTGAAAACAAAAAAGTGGCAGATTACGACTGGAAATTGAAGTTTCAGTGTGAATGTTTTACACTTTGATTACTTTTATCATCAAGGACAAATGAACGCATCTGCTATCAAATGCCATTGTGTGCTGCGATTACAATTAATTTCACCGCCTAATATATCATAAGTACTCTAGCCGAAGATTCATGTGGCATTTTCTATGCTAATATCAATCAGTGTAGTTGCGGTTGTTTGCCCGTGTACAATTTCGAAAGCCAAAATTAGAATAAAATATCTCCTTTTTTTCTGTTTTATGCTTTTGCAGTTTAATGCGGCAGACTACTACAGACATCAGTAATACAGTCGGGTTGTCATCACTGATGTCATCATCGTCGTCTGTGTCATCATCATCATCTTCATGGCGTACTAATTTTAGATCGAATCGATACTGTTACAGACAAAGGTAATTATTTTTCCCACATACGATTTAATAGTTTGCTTCTTTTTCAGTTGAAATGAGATAATATTTTTTATTATTATACAGTGTTTTACGAATTTCTACTCACTGATTTCTTAATTTATCTTTTTCTTATTTCTTTACGTTCTCAGTGGAACACAGACCTTCAAGCTATAGCTTTGAGGTTTCAGTAGCAGTGGTGTTTATTTTTACGGGATGAGGTTACTAACCTCATGCCCAACCTTCCCTCTTTACCAGACATATTACTGGCTTAGCGAGGTAAAGGAGTGTGCGTCGGCCGGGGATAGAACCCCTAACCACCTGCGTAGTTGGCGAGCATTCTACCACTGTGTTACCAACGCACGATTTCTCATTAGCTTCATGTAAATCACATTCCAATAGTTTATGCATTGAAAGTCACCGACAATTACAGTCAGAGGCAAAAAGGAATAATAATACATCATGTTTTGGTTACCTAAGTCATTCATTAGCTCATTGGTCACTCGTCTTTCAGCCAGTGAATTTCGGATTCAGATTCCACCTACTTCAACCTGGGTAGCCGAGTATTATCATCAACCAAAAATTATGGATCTTAGCTTCTTACGCGAAACATTTCTTCTGGTAAGGTGAGATCGAACTAACCGTTTCCTCGTAAACTGAAATGTATGGTAGTGTGTAAGTAGTGTAAGTAAGAGTGTACCTGAAAAAATGTATATACTGCTACTCTTACCTCCTTCCAGTCTCAATCTGAACATTATCAATGAATTGCGCACATAAAGAACTCTATGGCAGATTACAGATAAGATGAAATGTTCATCGTGGATCTCACTGTTACGCAAGAAAAAATGTATTCGACTTTATTAATTAAAGTAAGGGGTAATAAATAGGGAAGATTAAGTATTATTATTATTATTATACACATTTAGTGTCTCATTATTTCATTGGATGGCTTGTAAAAAAAGTGACTGATTGTAGGGTAACTTTATCGATAAATTGATCGTGACCAGAAATCTAAGCCAAGCTGCATAAAGCAGTAGGCTACTTGGATTACTGGGACACCTGTTGTTTCATCAATGCATCCAATTTTCTTGTAATTCTTATTGTTATAATCGTTCAGCTTTCTTCTTAAATCATAAAATGTACTCATAGAAATTTTTAATTGATTTTAGAAGTACAGAAACGAAAGAAAAGTATCATAGGAGATTAGTCTATGCTATGCTTCAGATCGAACAGCACTGCATCACATGATATACTATAGGTCGTTGTTTTACTTGAAGACTCTAGATGAAGGTTGGAAGAGAGTTGAGAGTGATGAGAGGAAAACATGACAACAGTCGATGAAGTCCTTGATTGTTGGTCTGAGCTGAGTAAAGAGAGGTGTAGTCTACCTGGTGTACATGGTCAGGATACTAAGAAATGATGGTTGGCTACTCTTGATGACTTGTCTCCAGATTTCTGACAATGACTCACAACTACTCACTATTTATTGTCGAAATTCTCGATATTTTCATTAACTCTTGATTAAACTATTCTTTCTCCCACACACACCTTTGTCCACGGTAGTGTCATTACGTTCCTGTTCTCTCACTGAATGTGTACTTTCTCGAAGTGTTCCAAGCTAAACTGACGCATATGTGTGCTAAGTTCTACGTTAACTCGTCAACGAGTGAGTAAGTGGGATAACAAGTCATTGAGTCAACCAGTCACTAGGGGGATATGTCAGTTGTTGGATGTGGGAGGCAGCCACTGAAACCCTCACACTGGCTAGCTTATGGATGAGAATGTCAGGTGTGTATGTGACGAGGAGTTGACTCATTAGCATCAGATTGATACTCTTCCTAAACAAGCCTGTAGAAACAGGACTGAGGATACTTGATAGCTTGGGGTGAAACGTCAGTAAAAATCAGAGGATGCAGGTAGCTGATCATTCGAGTTTATAAGAAAAGCAAATAATCTTTCTGTGATGTGAGCACAGACGGCAGATCAACTTAAGTGATATAGTACTTAAGCTTCTATCATCCATGGTCATATGAAGACTATGTGTAGCTCGGTAGAAACAGCCCAAGGGAAGCAGTCAGGTTTCAGGCCTAGACTGCCTAAATTGTGCAAACGTTTTCTCCAGAGTAATTATGTTATTATTATTACTATACTTATTCTTCAATTTTGGTAAAATAATTTTCTACGCTAACATGACCAGGCAGATGTCAGGATCAATCTAGTAAAGTTACCAAGCCTTCATCAGACTTTTTACTGGTGCTATTGAAGAGTCCATTAGTTGTCGAAATTAGTCGTCTAGTGCTGTCTGATTTTGAGTAGCTCTCTAGATGTTGTAAATTTATGAAAACTTACTTCGCCATCTTACTTCTTCATCTGAATGAATGAATGACCCACCATCAGCGTTTTCGAATGCAGTAGCTAAACTGTTGCACTAACGACTTAAATATAAAAAACTCCAATGGGTTTTTTCAAGTTGTTATGTAAGTTCAGGATATGTGAGTACAGTCTTAAAACTGTCAATACACCTATTTGAACTTCCCCATCCTTATTCTAATCTTAGTAAAACAGAATGGAAACAAAGATATTTACCACTGGTAAGAAGTTTATTTCCATTAAGTGAATTCAATTTAAGTTGTTGTCAGTATATGTGTCTTATAATTTACAGGCTAAAATGGTGAATCTGTTATGAAAGCTCTACTGATTAGAATATTTCAGCTACATGCATTACAATAATCACGAATCAACGGAACTTAAAATTCAAGGGTCATTAAATGCCAACCCAAATAGCTTAATGGTCAACGAGCTTGACCTCGTAACCTGAAGGTGCCAGATTCGATCTCTGGTACTGTCGTGGATGAGTACTGCTGGAAAGTCACAAAATAGAGTAAAACAGCTGTCCAGTGCTATCAGGCAGGTTTCCAGAGGCTCTCCAACCAACATCAATCCGTAATCAAACCTGAAACAAATCAAGTCCCTACTAACAAACTCTTGAAACTTATAATTACTTCAACTTTTCACTAGTCATGTTAATTCCTGATCATAGCCTCAGCTTGGTTTAAATTTGTGGTTACCGTTCTCTTTTCCCCTGTCTGTCTGCCTACTCCCATAGAATGAATTCAAATGATACCACATTACTACTGTAAGATGAATTCCATTCCCATCCTTAAATCAAGTCAACCTGTCCCGGATCAGCCTAGCATTGTTGCAACACAATTATCCATGCCCAAGTGTCTATCCCACCTTGTTTAATTAACTGTGTATGTGTGTTTTTACTTCGATCCTTTTAGTCAGACAGTTGAACTCATGACCCAATCAGAGTATTTTTGTGAACTGTTATTTTGCTGCCCCATGTCTTACTTTGTATTATTCTGTTGAGTTTATCTTATTTATTGATTGGTTAAGTAGCCAATTAAATTCTATCTTTGTGCCTATGCTTTGTCTATCTCTTACTTGGGTTCATTCTTCTACTGACTGCTTACCTGAACGGTCGTGTCTGATCCGGCTAGTTCGTAATTTTGGCTTTAACGTTATTCCGCTCTGATAGCGGTTCTTTGCTTTCTGTTAAGCATTGTGTATTGTACTCTTGAAACCGTTAAGGTTTGTTGTATTTATATTAATTGATTTGTTTATTAATAGTACCGTAGAAACAGTGACCGGCTTCTTGTTTGTTCTGGACCGGGATAGCCTTTATCTACGCGTGACTTAATTTCAAGCGATATTGCGCTTACAGTACTTAACGTATAGAGTTAAAGTTTGCCGGATCAGCCCTTGACGGAATAGACCGTACTGAACTGGTCAGTACTCAACGTTCATCCAGAAGAAACTTCGGTGAATTGGCAGCACGCAACGTGGTTGAAAATAAATTTTTCTTTGGAACGATGCAAACCAGATCAGGGAAGCAAATTTTGGAGCAGCAGTTGGAGAGTCGGCAAGTCCCCGTTTGCATAAATGATCATGTTGATAACCTTTCGTGCCCCGGCTCTCATGTCAGTAGTTCGAAACCATCATTATCACGAGTAACTAGTGCTAAGTCGTCGCTACTAAGGGCGCAGCTAAAGGAGAAACAGCTTCGAGAGGAGTTAGAGTTAGAGAAAAAGTTGCTAAAGGCTAGACATGATGTCGAAATGGCCGAGCTGCTTGTGAAGTTAGCCGTGGACGACAAACGGAAAATTGGAAATACGAAAAGAGACACTGTCAACTACGCTCGAATCAGCGAAGAAAGTATCCAAGACGACATCAGAAGGCCATATGAAGCTGAGTTTAGGGATACTGAAGAAAACGAACACTCATTTTCTATCGAAGATCCTAAGGCAGTCGAGTTGGTTACTCAAAGCACCGTCTTAGAAAAGGGGCATTACATCATTTCCTTGCCATGGAAAGATCCAGCAAAGGTAACGGACAATAACTATGTGGTTGCCATAAATCGGCTACTCAGTCTGAAATGGAGGTTATCGCGTGACAAGAACCTTTCAGCACGATATGTGGATGGTATAAATACGATGTTAAAAAATGGTTATGCCCTTCCGGTACCCCTAGAGCAGCTAGCAGCCAACTATCGCCCGAGGTGGTATCTTCCACATCATCTCGTAAAGAAACCGAAAAAGCCAGATAAGCTGAGAATAGTTCTAGATTGCGCCGCAACATTTAGAGGCTATTCTTTGAACGATAAGCTATATGAAGGACCTGATACGATTACCGAGCTTGTTGGTGTTCTGTTGCGCTTTCGAGAAAAGCCTATTGCTGTATTCGCGGACATAGCTGATATGTTTATGCAAGTGAAAGTGCCACTAAATGATCGACGAGCATTACTATTTCTGTGGTGGAAAAATGGTTTTCTAGACGAAGAGCCGCAGGAGTTTCAGATAACAGCGCATCCGTTCGGGGCAACTTCATCACCCTTCTGTGTGAACTTCGCGTTGAGAAAGGCAGTAGAGGGCTTTGGTTGCTTATATCCGGAAACAGTAAGAGAGCTGGGCACGAGGGTTATACGGTGTAACATGATTCATAAAATCCTAGTCGGATTTTGGGGGCCGGTGTAAGATGAATTCCATTCCCATCCTTAAATCAAGTCAACCTGTCCCGGATCAGCCTAGCATTGTTGCAACACAATTATCCATGCCCAAGTGTCTATCCCACCTTGTTTAATTAACTGTGTATGTGTGTTTTTACTTCGATCCTTTTAGTCAGACAGTTGAACTCATGACCCAATCAGAGTATTTTTGTGAACTGTTATTTTGCTGCCCCATGTCTTACTTTGTATTATTCTGTTGAGTTTATCTTATTTATTGATTGGTTAAGTAGCCAATTAAATTCTATCTTTGTGCCTATGCTTTGTCTATCTCTTACTTGGGTTCATTCTTCTACTGACTGCTTACCTGAACGGTCGTGTCTGATCCGGCTAGTTCGTAATTTTGGCTTTAACGTTATTCCGCTCTGATAGCGGTTCTTTGCTTTCTGTTAAGCATTGTGTATTGTACTCTTGAAACCGTTAAGGTTTGTTGTATTTATATTAATTGATTTGTTTATTAATAGTACCGTAGAAACAGTGACCGGCTTCTTGTTTGTTCTGGACCGGGATAGCCTTTATCTACGCGTGACTTAATTTCAAGCGATATTGCGCTTACAACTACTATTGCCTTCTTTCAATTTTTAATTATGACTCGTTGATTTAAATATTCAGTTGATAAACATTAGTTGGTAGGTTTTACGTCTAGTGAACATAATTAAACCTTAGTAAAATGAAGTAATATATCACAAAACTTTGCAAATCGAATAAATGAACCCATGTTGCGACTATTATTGCTATTATTACCATTACTACTACGATCAAATGATTTGATACTGTGGAAAAAAAAAAGAAATTTCAGTCAACCAACAACAACAACAACAAAAAGTATGTAAATAATTTCAAAGTACAATTTACCTTGAAAAATCCACTTTTCAGACATAAATCACATGATACAATATGTATTTATTGTACACACTGAATAACATATTTTTGCATATAAATAAATTACACACGCATTATTTTGTCTAGTTCAAATTGCCTACGGAGGTATTTGTAAATGTCAGTGTTGTATCATTCAATATAGTGGAATTGTTTCTTATAATAATAATAATAATAATAATAATTGTTGGATGACGCTAGATATCTGGAATACAAGACTAAATGTTATGTAGTGATACATTAGACTATGGGTATATTTTAGCAAATTTCTTTGTTTGTCAACATTAATGGAATGTGGGACCCCTTCATGTTGTTGTATTCGCGCTATCAACAACTATTTGCAATTGTCTTCTGATGTTTTCTTTATAGAATCATGATGGATTACTGTCACTGGTGTTCTATGAAAGATGACAGCTTAAGACTTAATCTGTTTACAATGAGTAAGCTTAAGTGCCGAATTATGGCAGAGATGAAAGCTAAAATAACTTAGTTTCTAAGGTAATGTATTTGTATGTAGCATACAAAATTTTTGGCGTATCTGACAAGCTGTTTGTAAAAAATATTCAAGTATAATAGTGTAACAGCAGAAAACATGTAGAGTTGTTAGTGGAATGCGTATACGTGATTTGATATACACGTGTATATAGAAATTATATATGCTATATATTAAAATCATTTGATCGTGTTGTGTCCTACTTCTTATTGTCTTTCTTGGTCTTCCTTTCGTATCTCTCATGTTTCACCTCAATACTAGTTCACATTTCCTCTCTTTGGTGTCAAATCCATCTCTCCACTATTTGATGCTTTTGTGCCCATGAAAGTCTCTTTAGATACTACTGATAAATCTTGTCAGTAGCACACACCATAACAGTAACTTACAGTATATTGTTCAACAAAAATAATGTTCGATTTTAAACATGCATCATCTGTCGATACTTTTATCCCTTGAAAGCATATCTAACGGTATATCAAATGTATGCCCGTGAACAGAAATAGTTCTTCAAGCACATAATTAGATGGCTCATCACATAAAATGAACTGGAGTGAGTCTGATGCATTGTGCTTTATTTGGAAATTAGGTAACCCATTGATTTTGTGCAGTCATTGTTAATGTAAGTCTCACGAGAAGCACATCAAAAAATCACATAGTTCAACTCGCTGTTTTGATCATTATTGTATCTTCTACTGAATTCTAAAAAGGTAATATACATATAGTTATTCTTACTTTCTAAATATGAAATGAAATTCTTCTTTTGTGTTCTTTTTTTATTAAATATATGAAGCTGAAAAGGACGTATGTATATATCACTTGAAAGCATGACACAAGAAACTTTTCTACGTTCACTTCCACATCTTACGCTAACCGATTCTAACAAACAGTGTGAATTTGGGTAATTTTCACAGGAAGGAGAATAGTTAACAGGTTTTCCACACATTTGTGTCATTTGAATCTTTAGACTCTTTTTTTCATTCCCTTGCTTTCCAAGTGGAACATAGGGCTACCAGCTTGAGCCTTGCGGTTTCAATATCACTGGTGTTTTTTTTAACGCCTCATGCCCAACTTCCCCTCATTACTGGGCTTACTACAGACTAAGAGAGACTGAGGAGTGTATGAGCCGCGAATCGAATCCCGGACCACATTCTTAGTTAGAGATCGTCCTACGACTGAAACAACGTTGCACACAACTATGTTTAACACTTCATGCGTAGTATTTACTTACCTAATTCTATCCTTCTTCTGTAAATACATTTTTACAATAGAACGATTAAAGGCAACAAGTTCTATGTCTTCTGAAACTGAATTATACTTTATCTGTTCTCATTTTATTGTTATATACACCAAATAATATATTCATATCTATGCAAACTGATCATCGAATGGTAATCAGTATGAATGAGAATTCTTTGCTGTTTCTAGACATTTTGTCGGTTAATTTTACAATGAAATGTGTTATTCTTTTTGGTCTAAATAGTTAGAGGTTAACCAGTCAGTTACTCCTTTAGATTAGTATTGGCTGTGAAGATTACATGAGTGTGGGGGTGGAGGTACACGATTTCAAGAACTTAAGATTAGAAATTTAGGCAATATAAATGAGAATCTGTCCCGGTAACAGTTCAGAGCTACTCACACTCATATCTTCATTTTAATTTTAATAATAAACTTATTTATTGATTTATTTGATTTATCTTCTCTTTTGCTCATAGGTGTCTAGAATACGTAATTAAATTGTTTTCATTTTTATCACCTTTTAATTGGTGAGAAGATATATTTGGTGTGACTAAGTTGTCTGTTGATGAAAACTTTTTGCTATATTTGGGTTTCCTGTCTCTTAATATTTATCAGTATAGTGTGTCTGAAAGCTTCACGGAACAAAAGTTTCCTTCTGTCCACAATTTATATAGTGATCCTTCATTCAATTCAGAGAGCTGAGAGGAAGAACACGAAAAATTGCAGATTGTTAAGTCCTTTACACCGACTAATGTTTTTTATATTGAATTCTTCACTTTGCTAACTGAAATCATACCATAGTGAATTGTATTTTGATGGAAATATCTATTCATTACAACTGGCGAGAATTAATAATGCTATCACTACTTCTTAGTTTACTAGTAAATGTCCAGTGCTAATCAAAAAATACAAGGATCAATAAGACTCGAATCAATATTTTTGGGTAGCAATGTTTGTTCACCTTAAAATTTATTTTTCTCAGGTCATGGACACTTGACATTTATATATATATATATATATCAGGTTAAACGTTAGTGATAGCCATTGTTTATATAGTATAGACCTAGTAATTCTCTCTCAGACAGCCTAAAAACGTTTCCATGTATGCTTGAAGATACTTTTCACTAATAAAGAAGATCCTTTTGAAATGAGATGAGCTAAAAATAAGTAAATAAGGATAGAAATGGTAGAATACGGTACGGTTACAAAGCAACTATAACGAATGGATACTGCGCAAAGAACAGCTCTCTTCAGAGGGCCTTACTTGTCGAATTTCTACAGAGAAACCAGTCCATAACTTCATAAAGACAGACCACTGATGTTTGTGTTATGTAATATAGCCAGCAATATTGAAGTTGGACGTAGAGTAAGAAGTAACTAAGGGAAGTTAGCCAGTGAGGTTATGAAGCTATATCAGCTAAGATATCCAGAAGATGTTTTTTACACTCTCAGCCACTACTTTCTCAACAAGGAATTTTAGCTGAAATAGGATTAGGTTAGGGGTAGTCAAACCAAAAACTAGCATCAATCCATGAGGTCTTTGACTGTTGGTTTGAGTCACATAGAAAGGTGTACTCTGCTTTGTTGGAATCCTCACAAAGCTGAGAACCAGTAGCATGTCATCTCCCAGGTCCACTGAGATCTCATATTTCCCCATGTTGCTACTCATTCTCTCGTAAATTTCTGTCCATTATAGTTCTTTTTAACCTCTTTTTGCTACTTTCGTGTGCTATATGTGATGTGGGAACTTGAACTAACTGCTGCACTTCTGTGCAAAGTTCTATGCTGAGATTCTGTCTATCTTATTCAGCAGGTAGACAATAAGGTTTTAAACAGTCATCGTCAACCAACTACAATTGGAAATAGAAAGATATTCACAGATAAATAAAATGGCTAAATTAACAGAAACAGTAGGAAATGGGTAGACTGAAATCAATATGAAAGTACATTAATAGTAGAAACAACTGCAATGAAGGAAAAAGAAAATAAGTGGGAATAAAATAATATTAGAACAAATGGTAAAACATCTATCAGACTTCAACAACAATTATGAAATAAGTATGAGTGTTATGTCGACATTTTAGAACATAATAAAGAGTGACTAAATCTGTATTATTCTTATCTACTCTGGGTAGTTGTACGGGTACTTGACTTCTAAAATCTTCAGTATCACAGTATCCAGGGGTATTATTATTACTATTATAGAAGTGAAGTGGAAAGAAAAATTATATGGAATCTAACGAGTTATTTCAAGTGTCACGAGAAATCACTTATGAAAACAAATGAGTGTTATGGGCATTGGTTTCTAAAATTTTAATAACAGCAATGTGCTAAATGACATTTATGAGGAGACACATGAAGACCATATATAATAAAGAGAAACTGACAACAGTTAAAAAGAAACAACTGTTCGCGAAACTGCAATTCATCGAGGAAGTAGTTAGTGAAGTCCTACTTCTAAGATTATCGAGAGCTATGAAACGGACTTATACTGCCGCCAACCTTTGTTTTTCATTTTCCAGCCCACTAATTATGATTGCTCAAGCGAAAGACAAGCTACCTAGCTGTGCCACTTCTATGTGTATCTACAAATTTAGCTGCTCATAGGGAGAAAGCTATATAAGACGAACAACTAGAAATCTCAACAAACGTATTAATCAGCACCTTCTTCATGGTTCGGAAAAGGCCAATTAAAATCCATAAGCAGTTCTACTTTTACTCATTTGATTGATGGTAGCGGTCACCAAATAGACAAGAAGTGCCGTCAAAGTTATCTATCGCAGACCATTGAACATTTCGAATGGGATTCGAACCCGCCTTTTACACATAGCCGAAGCTATAGGAATTCAAGAGGACAATCTTAGTCTTGGTATACAAAAGAAGTTTGTTCTACCTTTGTCTTTCCCTTGGCATATATAAATTCTAATTAAAACCCTCCCACCTATTCTTGTTTACCGTTTCCTTTGCACTCTGTGATTATGTGTCCACGTCACCTTTAGTATTGCGTAAGTTTTAAGATTTGACCTAATTTATTTATTGAATTCTCTACATATACACATATCACTACCTTTGTTATTCTTATCGCCACCTGCATAAACCTTGTTATCATTATAATCACAGTTGTCACTGACGTCCAAAATATTTAACACATTTAGAACAGTTCTATTTATGAATTTAGACAAATCAATAAGAAGACGTAATTCTTCTGAATCGTGTAATGTATTTCCGCAAAACATATCGAACAATCTCATCACATACGGACTTGTCATAGGAATTTATATATATGTTATATTAATGAAGAGTTAAGGGTGAGAAAATAGACTCAGATCAAGTTAAAAGGACATTTGACATCAACATTAAACCTTTTTTGGTAAACTTTGTTTTGATACCAGGGTAGATGTACTATTACCTCTGTTATTTGGTTTAGTGATCTTCATTGTTATTTTGGCCTTCAATGTGTCCTTTTAACTTGACCTGAGTCTATTTTCTCACCTCTTAAGTCTACATTAATTTGACAAATATATATTTTCTATAGTTGGTTTGTAAGGGTTAGTTTTGTTTTTACGAGTTGATCACGGATTGGTAAAAGTTAGAGTTCATGAGCCATTGAATCAGGTCCCAGTGGCTGAATGGTATACGAGCTTGCCTTGTAACAGGATGGTCCTGGGTTCGGAACCCATGGGTGCGTACTGCCGATGATTCCCAAACTAGGATGAAATAGCTGTCCAATACTCCGTGGTGGTTTTCAATGTTTTTCTAACTGATATCCATCCGTTATCACCTCGTACAAAAATATATATTTATATATTCCTATGACAAGTCCGTATGTGATCAGATTGTTCGAAATGTGTTGCGGAAATACATTACATTACGTCTTCTTATTGCTTTGCCTAAATTAAGCACATTATTATTTCATCCACAAGCTCGCCGTCATTAGTTGCTTTTTTTTAATATATATATATATATATATAAAGCTATGTAAATTAGTGTAAAGGCTGAAGAAGATCTAACTGAAAACAATATTATTCGGTTGTATGTCTTGTTCTAATATTAATAGTGAGAATATTTAAAGATTTTAAAATTTTTTCAAGCATCCTATATTCAGTCATAGATTAGTTATCCATACGGTATATATTCAATTGACTTAAAAATGAAGAAGTTATGTGTCCTCTAAACTTATGAATTACACAGCTGAAAAAAATGTTACAGAAGTTCTATCCATTTGTTTTTCTTCCGAATTCAATTGTGATAATGTCTTCGGCTTGATTTTCATGTTTTACATGTTTCTTGTGTAAAATGACAACAGGTTCATAGGCGGTATGCATCAGCTGAATAAATGTGCATACCTCAATTCACATGAGTGGGATAGCATTTCTGCATATAAGCAAACTGATGAAACTTCTCTTAAAAATTATAACTAAACAGATCATCCGATGTTGTGTTTGTTTGTCTGTTTGTTTGTCTTTTCCACTGGTGGTAAAATATTCTAATTCATACAATTTTACTGGAAAGCATATCTGTCCTGTTACTTTCAGAATTCTTTCATACACAAAAACTGATTTATTCTACCATTTTCATTCGATATTACAGCTGCATATATATATATATTCTAGGCTGTCAGCAGCTCTAAAGACGTGTCAACTGAACAGAATGAATTCATCCTATTCTCCAAATTTAGTTCTTTTCGTTTTGTACAACTGAAATTTCACATAGACTGCTGTATATGTATAAGCATTAAAATTTACCAAGATGACCTTATGTATTCATGGCGTTCCTAGAATACACACGTGATTTCCAAAATAAGAAAAACACACTAGAACAAAGGCAACTTTTGTTTTATTGTGTGTGGTAATTTCTCACTGGGGTAGAAACCTAACCTAAAAGTTGTCTTGTGGCATTTATAAGCATAATTGTGTATGTAAACTGAATGAAAGTCATTCACTGTCTGTAACTAGATTAATGTTTGAATTGACCTTTAGTACAGTTTCTTCTAACAACAGTTTTGACTTATTTTGGTGTATCTCTTCAGTGCACGTACAATAAAAACACTTCACAATGATTAAACGGAAGCAAAACAGATAGGTAGTATAAAATTCTAAAATAAATATTTACACTACTGATGTAAATGAATTAAATATATACAATGGTCTGAACATTCATAGTTTGATACTGGAATGTATGCATAATTAGGTCAAAGGTGTGTCTTAGATGATGGAATGGTAGGAAATATTCACATCAGACTGACAGACGTTATTAAGGCATAAAAAGCAATCTCTGAGTTGTAACTGACTATAATTTTGTATTCCACATTTATGCATAATTATCAACTGTTGATTTGCAGGGATTTGATTGGCTACAGGTTTGATCACGAATTGGTAGAAGTTGGGTCATTCAGTCGAATTCCAGTGGTTAAATTGTCTACGAGCTCGTTTTGTAACAGGAGGGTACTGTCTTTGAACCTATGAAGAGTCCCAAACTAACACGAAACACCTGTCCAGTACTCCCTGATTTATGCATAAAGTGAAAGTTGACTGATTCAAATACAAATGAATGAAAATAGTATAAATCAAATTCACAGAAAGCGGTGATGAAATAAATGACGAAGGATTAAGTAAATAAGGAATTAGTCTTTGAATAATTTGAGTGGCCAGATGGAAACTTGACACCAGTCTATGAAGTCTGTGACCGCCAGTGTAAGTGTGTGCGTGTGTGCGTGGCAGTTTTGCATATTTACTTTAGCTGAATGACGTCCTAATTACCATTGGTTGGAGACTGTTTTTGATATGGCTTGAAACCACTAACAACAGCTTAAATGCATTCAGTATCAATTTTAAAAATTTTTAAATTTTCATTAGTTTTCAGTTAGATTGCTCTCCCTCGTCTCGTTCACATCTTCTAGCATTATATCCATTTTGTTCTTTTATTTCCATGTTCTTTGTTGAAGTCTGGCGACTTGAATTGATACACTTTTGTGTGACTTTCTAAATTGATTCGTCAATCATTCATGCACAATTAAATTTAAATGAAGATAAAGTGTTAATACATCTGATCCATTTTGTCCTCCTATCCAAATGGTGAGAGCAGATAGATAAATGACACTTTTTCTTTTGAATTCCTCAACATAACTCCTAATGAGCTCATAGGACATTGATATGTTTTTCAGTTTCCTTTCACCGGACGATTCCTCTTTCCCCTAACTCGTATTTAAGAGTAGGTGGTAACTTATAAGGATGCATCTTATTTCAGAATAACCTATTCAATGAAAAATTATTTTATACAACTGGTTCCCTTTATTAGTTTGAATAAAGAAAGACCGAGTATATTAGCAGGATAATACCAGCTTATTTTAATTTGTGGATCCTCTTCAACTGCATAAATCCTAGACAAATTCAAATTACAAGTTAGAAAGTTTTTCTGAACATACATTTTTCTACAGTGACTTCAAGTTATAGGTAGAAAGCATCAACAACATAATTCGAAAATAATGTAAGTAGACCAATTACTCAATGATAAACAGTGACTATTTGTAGTTTAATTGGACAGGGGGGAGATGGGGTTCAGGATTAACCAGAGATAAAATGTAAGATAGAAAAACGGAGTGAATTTATACACACTGTGATGGAGAATTTCAGAGGGTGGGAGTGAATAGAGGAAATTCTTCATTTAGTATCTTCACTACTAAAGATATTATGAGTTCCTTTCCATATGAATTCACGGTCTGCAGTCGTAAGTCTTGCATGAAGTTAATGAGCTTTATCAGAGAGAGACTTTCTAGTTGACTGTTGAATCTGACTACATCTGACCTCAAGGCAGTGATGTGTTTCTGAGATGAATCAATATGTGATATATTGGTGTAACACAGATTCTTTTGAGTTGGAGGTAGTTTAGTCGATTTGGCGATATTTTTAGGAAATGACCTGGATAATAACCTCTTTCAAGATACTCCTCAAAGGATTTAATTTTGGAGATTTCTCTCGGCAAAGTTACACTGCTAATTCATTCAGTGACTTTCGTTACTTGTAATTTGATTTAGTTTAGGATGTATGCAATTGAAGAGAATCCACGAAATAAAACAAGCTCGTAACATCCTGCAAATATTCTCATTCTTTCTTTGTTGAAAATGGTTATTGCTCAAAGTATTTATTATCAATGGTAAACATTTATATTTGTGTACATAGTAAGTGAAGAAAACAAATATCACAAGATTAATTTAAATTTTGATTAAAAATAGCAAGGGTCAATATGTTTTTTTTATAACATTCGCATTTAAACGTTGAGTGATGAAAAACTAAGTTGCATAATGTATGCCATCTTTCTTGAAATGTATATAACTCAGAAATGGATGCGAATGAAATACAAATGCACATCCAATTTAGACCAGGCAAGTCCTACACATTTCTTGAGGGGAACAAAACGAAGTAAACAGGTAATTCAATAAATAGAATTTAATTGGTACATGGTGACTAGCCGCGGGACCTAGGAAGCACATTTCGTCCTATTTGGGAATCGTCATCTGGATGTACCTGCATTCCCCAGTGAGTGATTATGTTCCTACCGAGGCTCGAACCCAGTGCCCATAGTTTCAAACGCCAAATCCTTATCCACTAGACCACTTGGGCCATGAGAGAGCCACCTTTTGTGCAACGAGTCTTATTAATTATTTAATTGAATTTTATAAAGCACTTCGGTCCAATCAATCGACGGCAAAATCTAAAATTAAATTAAATTCAATAAAAAGTCTTAAAGGCAATATCTAGATTGATGATGTAATAAAAATGGTTAAAATTGCCTCCTGAAATGAATTTTTATCGCTCTTCATTTTGTCTCTGCAAAATCAAGCAGAGGATGCTTTGGTATGCTTGCTAAGGACATTCTCTAGCCAAAGCAGGTATTCTTCCTGACAGTAAGTGCACAGGTGAATACACATAAAGGTGACTGAACATGGAAGCTTATCTTTTCATAAGCTTCGTAAACTCATTAACTGACTTGCCTGTGCCTTTATAGCAGTAATAATAACAATAATAATTTGAAACACACATAGCAAAGAAATTCTCAGTGCATTTAACTGAAAAAATATTTCCTCTTCGTACAAAATCTACAAGTATATCATATTACACAGAGTTGTTTCATATGAACAAAGATCCTATTCTCTACGATGCTCCTCCATTATTTCCCTCCAAAACTGTAAAGCATTTTGGTGTAGCCCAATTAAAAATGTGCGTGAGTTCATGCAGTGGTCGATGAATATAATTGCAGGAATTGAAGCATTATGATGGATCAAAACTTTTGATAGCTCCATGATTTAAGCAGGCCACTGTGGTAGCAGTAGTCATATGACTGTTAAACCACATAGATTTTGTAATTTTCTAAATCTAATGCTCTTGCTTCATATAGTCATTTAATAATGCTTGAAGCTTTGCAGTGCCACACAGCACAGTCTACATCTGATGAATATCTCTCCAGTAAAATTAAGGAAATTACAAATATTTTACCTCTAATTCAATTAGCCTTTTACACTGTCATTAATTCGAATACTGACTGAACGCCATCATTTATCATAAGTAGTGTACACTTAAATATCCTTATGAAATGAATCTTTATATTGTTGAACACGTTCAATATTCAACATGCCAGTTTAAGTTAGCCTCATTTTATCGACACATATTCCAGTTAAATCAGTTGTTTTTACTAAAACGTGTCGAATTTCCTGAATAATAGAAAGGTAATTATGTTTAAATGGAATTTCTAAAACAAAGCACTACCTGGTAAGGGACATGTTTTCATTTCAGCTTATTGTAGCAAAGTGAGCTTTTTCTGTGCCTGAAATTCCACCTGCGAAATATTTAAATATGTGATTTTTTCGTAAATTTGTATAATATCTTGCCAAGAGTGTTGGAAACTGTGAATTACTCAGATGGCATAATTGATCTGGTCTGACTGTGGTAATCTTTACGTATTGGTTCTCAGCTGAATTGTGTTGAAGTGTTGCTACTGTAAGAAGAAAGGAGTAATCGGGGGTGCGGTGGGGATTAATATTTCTTCCTTAAATGGTTTGATTTTTGTCAAATTTATTCCTCTCTTTGACACAAATTACTTTTTATGAAGATCACATTGGTTACTAAGATTTTTCGCAGTAATTTAACAGGAAACGCTGTTTGCTTTCAGTCGAATAAAGCTGCAATTATTATTATTATTTGAAATTTTATCAGTTTAAGTGTGTCAATACATTTATTTATTTTTCTTTCTGTTTAGTTTACCCCCACTGCCTAGACCAGTATCACTTCCTATAAATGCAGTAATTACATCATCCAATGTGAAACCATTTAAACAGTTATATCGCTCAAAGTCAATGCAATACACTTTTAGCACTACTGATCATACCAGCACTGATAATAATGAAATAGTTAACTGTAAAAGCAAACAAACTTCAGCTACAAATTTATTACATCGATCATGGCCATTATTAAAAAGTGTCGAAAATCATTATTTGACATCAAATTCATACAAAATGAAAGATACTGAGCAAATCATTGTTGATCATCATCAACAATTTCAACATGCATTACAACCAAAATATGTAATAGATTGCAATAACATTAGTAATAATCCTAATAATAATAATCTTGATAATGAAAACAACGAGAATAAAGCAAATCCACTGACAAATCACAGTAGTGCAGTTATCTCTAATATTGAGAAGTAAGTTAATTCATACATTCCAAAAACTCTCCGTTATTACATTAATACATTACATTGATATCAATTGACATGAGTTTGGAACATATTCTTTTTATTTCTGTAATGATGCATCGATATATAGTTTCACTAAAGTATCGTTTTAAAACTAGACAATATAACACTGACTACTCCTCAATAGCTAATTTATACATGTCCATTCGTTATACAAAAGAGTTATTATGTATAATATGAACCATAGCAAATGTCGGTCACCCCTATGAGCCAAACAAATTTCACGAGTCAGGCTGGCAAAGTGTTCACTTTTCAACGAATCTCATCATGAGTACAGAAGACCTGCTAGGCTTTCCTCACTTATTGCATAGATAAGACTCACCACTGTCTAAAAGAGTGGAGTGTAATACACAGGAGTACGATCTGTCTTATCTTATGACTGGCTGCATTCAATGAGACAATACCCAGAGAGGCTTTATGTTTTTGATCAATAGTTGTTCTCATAGTATTACCTACCATATGAGCAGTATAGACGTTTGGCACAGAATCCTACTTAGGATGATTACGTCAATTCAGGAAACTAGAAATCTCTGTCTTCTGAATTATTTGGGATACGTATTTTGCATGTCAGCACATCGTCTACTCTAAAATGTTATGGTACCAGAAGTAGCACTATTTTGAGGGAAATGATAGGGTAAAACCAATCTATGCAGACGTTAGTCGTTGATTTGGGTCGCATGTGGAGACATTATTATGATTAATGTCTCTTTTGAGATCCTATTAGAAATGCTGCTTCAACAGCGTATCTCTACTTTCTCCTATTATCTGTAGTCCCCTTTAGCTGGCTCCAAGATTGCCCAAAATCTCTCATCCCCTTCTTGCACGAACTCCTTCATGTCACTCTTGGATGCCCCACTCGTCGTTTCATATTCGGGTTCCATTTGAGAGTTTGGCACTCGATGTCATGTGGAAACATATATATATACCATTTCTATTCTGTTTACTCTTCGTCTTGTTTATTTCAGAAAAAATGAAGACGATCCCACCTCACACTACTTAGAAATGAATCTAGGTAAGTTAACTGTGAAATTATCAATAATTGTATTCTCATTATTCATCAATTAACTAGTTCGCTGTCTTAATTATATTTAATTTCCTCTATTTCATGTGCATAATTTAATCGAAGTGAAAATATTATTCACTGTGGTGATTCTGCAGAACAGTTTCAGTTTTTTCTTGTTTGCAGTTTCGGGGAATCAGCTGAACTTAAGGTAGTTTTTTATCAACGAGCTACGTTGGCTAAGAAATCACTTAAAAGAGAATAGTACGAGCATAAGTGTAGTCCCAGTTTATATTTTCTAAACGTTGCCAACGCATTAGGTCATACTGTTTCTTAGTGACCATGTTCACCACTAAGTCCGCTGTTTCAAGTTTAGTGACTCGTCACTTTTTCAACACCTGTCATCTCATCCAAAACCAGGGAACGGTTGACTTCCAGGTTCAGATGAGGTTTAATCTCTTTCAATGAAATCTATGTAAAATACTTGCAAATGAAAAAAACTTTTCTTGATCCACTATTAGGACGTTACTGAGTTGGTCATGTAGTTCGAGATTTTCAACTTGATATCACCTGGATTCATTCATCTGCAACGAATGAAAGCCCTAAAAATGACAGCATTCTTCCCGGTAATGGGCCCTTCTGAAGAAGAGGATTAATAATAATAATAATGTTGCTGTGTTTCGTAATCGACCCATTCAACTCACAGAACGCTACACCACCAAAATCATCCGACATTTCAAAAGAGAGATAATTTTCATTTGTTGATTGCTTTTTATACAATAATTAAACATCTTTCTGCTTCTTTACAGTGCATCAAAATAATTCTAGTCATCGGACCTCAAAAGCTAGCACGTTAATCAGTTGCTGAGAGAGACTAAACAACAATTTAAACGGTTAGTCGAATAAAACTTAAGTGCCAACGAATTATCCTATCGGTTGACAGTTTACAGCTATCTACATTTGTAGAAGTTCATCTTATCTTGACGCATTTAACGCATTAGCTCTGCCTCTGTGAATACCAAATAGGCCAGTCGTGTTTAGCAGCAATAGACTTCAGAAAAATTATTTTCATACGAGAAAGAAAATCTTGCTGTCAGTAAGTAAAATCGGTATACAGTTTTTTATCGAACGACTTTTATTTCCTGCCCACTGGAGTGGGAAAGTATTATAACTGATTCAATGTCCCTCCATAGAGTATACCTTACTCTTAGCACATTCCTTCCACAAACAACACGAATTCGCTCTCAGAAACCCGAAGTAGTGTGGTCCATACTGTCATTGAAACTGTTTGCAGTCTCACCGCTGCCCACCCGACATTTTTTTAGTGATAAAGGACTACAATCAATTATTACAGCCAGGGAAGGTTACTGAGTCATCAGACCATCGAATTAATGTACCAAGTGCTAATTGGCCTGCTTGCAATTATTATCTTATCATTATTATTTTACTCCTTTGCGTTATGAGTGAAGCATAGAGCTTCAAGCCAGAGCTTTGAAGTATCGGTAGCAGTTATTTTTTATGGGAGAGGTTGCTAGCCCCACGGTCAACTTTCCCTCCTTACCGGTCTACTAGTGATTTAGCGAGAGGAGTTTAGAAGTGTGTCGGCCTGCTATCGAAACGCAGACCAAATACGTGGTTGGTGAGCGTTCTACCGCTGAACCACAGACGCCTACTTGCAAATTACTTTCAATATATTTGATATCAACTTTTCTTATTCATTTCAGATGAAACCGAAGTAGAAAAGGATAGTAGTCAGTCAGTGACATTAAGAAGCCAATCATTATTACATAACAGGAAAAAAGCATTTTCCACATGTTCTCCACCAGGTATTATTACATCATCAAATCAGTTTTTTGAAATGTCAGTAAAATTATTGCCAAATGTGATCCAACCATTGTCATCAGCGTCATCGTCATCGATGAAGGAGAAAATAACCAGTAACCGAGAAAATAATGATATATTTGCCCATTTATTCTTTGAAAAAATTTCCCCACTGCCTACATCACCATCACCGCCATTATCATCACAAGTTCACTTACAACAGTCTTCTTTTTCATATCGTTCATGTTCATATCATACTAATAAGTATGATGATAATAATAATAATAATTGTACAGAGAAATTGTCATCATCCACCTCTTTACAGAATTCCCTACAATGTTCATCAGTATTTTCGTCATCTTCTTGTCAGTCTACATCAACTAGATCACGTAACAGTTTATTTAGTAATAACTTTAATAATACTAATACTTATTTTACTAATCCTGCACCAACTTACAATACAGCTAGTTCCACGTGTAGTATTCCACCGATAACAGTAACAACTTCCAATGGATTATCACATTTCAACGTCAGCTGTACTGCCACCAGACCACGTACATCCAGTGATGTAAGTAATATGCGTCGATCATTCTTAAATCGTTCTAAAAATATTATGCATCATCAGCAACAACAGCGCCAGTCATGTCATATCCAGTCGTGTTTGGTATCACCAATGGTCCATAATCAACTAATGCCAAGTCATCAACATCATCACCACTGTCAGTCACAACCACAACCACAACAACCACAACAGTTACAACAAAATCAGCAACGATATTTCCATCCTTCAAATACATCAGTTAGTAATCAAATATCACCTGATAGTTTAAAATTAGGCAGAGATTTGACAAGTATTCATGAATTATCAGCTGAACAGGATATTATGTGTCCAATAAGTAGGCCACGTGCAGCTACTATCGGCTCAACTTTACTTATTGGTAAACAACGTATATCAGCAGTTTTAAGCCATATAAAAATGAATTGGTCTAAAAATAAATCAACACTTGGCCAAATGAAATCTTCGCTTGCATCTAAACATTTTACCTCAGAGAATACAACTACTTATAACAATTCTAGTAGTATAAATATGAATTGTGAAACAGTAGTAGGCTGTAAACATTCAGAAACAGAAGATGAATATGTTGAAACATGTGAAATGAATATGGATGCATTTTCGGGTAATTTAGAAGAACTCACGTTTAAAACGAAACCAATACCAAATTTATCAAATCATTATATGATTTTATAGATGCGAGTCTGAGACAAGCAGACTTCTGAGTTGTGTATAAAGGAAGATATATTTTCAAATGAACGCACGCACGCACAAACACACATACTCACAGAATTTCAAGGCATTTATTTTACGCTTTATTTTTATTCTTTTCTTATCTTAACAGCAGCTTTGGCTGCCATAACCGGTGGTGAAGATGAACGCCTTAGATTGTGGCCAATATTTTCATGATATATATACATATACATACGTATACCACCGTCACAACTGAAGCATACCCATTCCATTTATGAAGTGACGAAGTGGATATAAATTTATACATAGTCTTAAACTTCTACTGTTGTTATAATTATTACTAGTCCCCACCCACCCACCCCTACGCATCCAAGTGTTGTACAAATAATTCTAATGGAAGCACTTTTACTGCTTCCTTACTAATTTATCTTGTTCTCTTTTTTGAGTTTACTAACTAATTTTACATTTACCCTCAGTTTTACTATTATGAATTTTTACCTAGTAGTGTTCGTTCATTCCATATTTGATAAAAACAAGAATGCAAAATGGTGAATAATTTTAAATGAAAAATTCATTTAAAGCAAAAAAAAATTAATTACGATTTTAAATATTCAACACATTTTCTTTTCTTTTTCCCTTTTTACCTTGAAAAACTAACGGTATTGTTATCGTGTGTCTTTCATTTTTATCATATATATTTACATAGTTAACATTTACTCATTTATTTATGTTATCAGTTTATTGATTTATCTGTTCATCGACTGGATTTATGCTTGTTATAACTATTTAAGTAATTACTTGTCCCGGTTAATCATCATGATGAACACAATAAAGAGTTTTATCTATGCAATTTGGTCTTTGTTGTTTTGTCTAGTATTCACCTATATATATTTATCTTTCAAGAGTTAATTTTTAAGGATTTCATTTAATTTTCAAGTTTCACCACAGAGTGATATCAGTTAGAGAAGCATTGAAAACCAGGGAATACTGGACAGCTGTTTCGTTAGCCTAGTTTGTGACTCATCCATGGTACCCCCCCCCCACACACTGGAATTCGGACTTAGGACTTTCCGGTGACAAGGCAAGCCCATAGACCATTCAGACACTGTGACCCCATTCACTGGCCAGTGCATGAATTCTAACTTCTACCAATTCGTAAGTTAGCGCTACCAACAACCAATGTCTTCGGCGACTATTTGTCCCCACTCCCGATAGGGTGGAACCCACTGGTCACGACTTCTCACTGGAACTTCAGGAAACTCCAGTGGTCCACAGTCAGCTGATGCCAGTCTTTCTTTGCCCTGGTAACTAGATATTTTCACCTCTATTTCATCTGAATACGTAATGCCGAAAGTTTCCATTGTGTATGATCATTATTGTTCGGAATAGTGTTTAAGCCGTTCAATGTACATGGGAAACCTAAAGCTGCACAAACACACACTATTTATGTATTGGATTAGTTATGTTCTCTGAGCCGGTTGATTTAACTGAGACGCTTTCGTCGTCCTTAAAGACATCCCAATTCAGAGAAGTTTTTACCATAAAATGAACTCATTTGAATTCACCATGAATAATATAATTATGTCTCCTGGTAACGCTTACCTTGACTGCTTGCTGATTTATGTCTCTATTGATCATTTTTATTATCGACTTGGACTTCGAACTTTCTCGTCATGTGATTTAATTTTGATTAGCTAGTAACTTTAGTCTATAGTAATTAGTGTGTTTATTAATCGCTGGTTGATTCACTTGAGTACCAGGCTTCTAGAAATTCTCTGACTGCATTTTAGTGTTCCCTGTATTTAAAATTTCTACATTATCCTAATCAAATTGGTGTCCGTAATTACCTACATGCGTTGATATGAAAAAATATACATCATGTCTTTTTACAGTCAATTCATGTTCTCGAATTCTGAGTCGAAGGGGAGGCCCACTTTCACCGATGTAATGTAAATCAACCAGCTCAGAGAACACAACTAATTGAATATCATCCTGCCTGAGCTACAAATCTTCTCCATTACTATATATGTATGTAGTGTTTCATATTTCCGTGTATTTCAAATTCAAGTGAGATTTCATGTATATCTACTTTTCTTCTCAAGAGTTAGTTTGTAGGCAGTGGATTGGTTCCAGGATAGAATTGAGGAACTTCCTTCTCCCTAGTTAGAATTTTTCATCAGATTCAGGAATAACAGGTTTTAAAGCCAGCACGTTAGTGTTTAGTTATTATATATTGAGAACCTGTTTTGTATATAATTTTTAATATGTATCAAATTTAGGATAGTGAACAACCATAATCCATTGATTCCAACTGATGATGATAATGATTTACAGAATTTATCTGATGCCTAAAGTTTACAGCCAAAAAAAAGTAAAAATTGATTGATCACTGAGGTGTAAACAATGTCGTGCGTCTAGTACTGGATGTCTCTGTGTTGACTGAATTCTATCAATCAATAATTCGCCATCGCCAGTAACATATTGTAGCGTAGCTGAAGTACTGTAACTACCATGTTAAAAACAGATGTAACTATCGTATTGATTAGTTGTATATGCTAAGTGATTAGTGACTGCTGATTGGTTAAACTGATTTTTAGACTCACAGACATACATGTATATGTATATATATTTATATAAATATATGTATATATATATGTATATGTATATATATAATCAGTTAGACATTAGGAAATACTACTGTTAAGTCTCAAACATTATTTTTTCTCTCCGTTGATTGAAGGTAATATTTGCTCAGGTAATATAGTGACACACCCGACAGCTCTATCTGATGATGCCACATATCAGGTGATTCACAAGGTAAAACTCGGTGATGTCTTTTATTGAAGTGAAGACAAGAGTAAGACAAAACTGCCTACTTTCACTGATGATATTCCTGATTATAGTGGACTATATCATGCAGAAAGTCTTGGAGAGCAAGACGGGCATATGTTGGACTGCCGAGAAAACACTGTAAGATCTGGAGTTGGCGGATGATTCATGTCTAACGTCTCACCAACTTGAAGATCTACTGGGGCAAAGTAGCAACGAAGACAGGACTTCAGGGGAACACAGAGGATGCAGAGGTGGTGAAGGTGCCTAACCAACATCAATCACCATAACAGCAAGGATAAGTTACCATCAATAGAAGAAATCTAATGGAAGTCATCTCTTTCAGCGTCGTTTCAACTACAGACAACATGGATGAGGATGTGAAAACCAGGATCGGAAAAATAAGACATATTTATTGTCTTGAAATCAGTTTGGAAGGAACAAAATTCGGATTTTCAAAACTAGTGTCAAGTCAGTGCTTCTATATGGTTCAAAGACTTTCAACCGGCTACTGAACATATTCACGGACAAAGGGCTGGAAGCGATGAACAACAAAGAACTTTGGGAACAAACCAACCAACTAGCTTCTGCTCAACAAATATGCTGAAGCAAACTGATATGAGCAGGAGATACATTGAGGATACCGTTCAGTGACATCAAGCGCCAGGCATAACTTCGAGTGGTAACCGGAATGAGAGTGGCGAGTTGAGCGACTGAGGATGACATGGAGGAGGGTGAAAGCTTACGGGTGATCATATAGGTAACTAAAAGGCACTGCAGTGAACATGATGAAAATGTTCCATTGAAGCCCTATGTTCAACTCGGAACCAAAGCGAATAATAATAATAACAGTGCGGGCTTTTAAGAGGTGGTCGACTGGAAAACATACTCCTAGATTGTTTAATTTTTCATTACTCTCAGAAACGTTTATTGGCAGACATGTCAGTTAAATGCAAATGAGACCAGAAAAAGAAAAAAAGACAGAAGTGAAAAATAACAACATCAGTTCACTGAAATCTCAGGTTACCCTTATGATACATTAGATATTGACTGTACTAGTGATATAAAACGAGGTGTCAACTCATGATTAACGAAAAACCTCAAAGCCGTACAGAGATTTCTACTAACAAAATATATACATTCAGCATTCTAGAGTTCAGTTTACTTGGAAAAGTTTTACGAAGGTAAAAGTGTCCTACATGTTTAAACTATAAGAAACAATGTTAATTAGGTAACATTCAGACAACAGTGTCTGGTAACAAATCTAAACACTGGATATTACCAAACCTCGTCAAAAACTTAAATTATTTATGAAGAGATTCGAAAACAAGTAGTAATACACAGTTGTTCACTGTAAGCTGAAGGTTTGTCAGAAATACCTACAAGTGACTCAGAGCAGGGTTTGGCTAAAGGTAGTAAGAGTTTAGTCAGTCATCTGGAATCCAATGACCTGTCATTTCTAGTTTTCGTTAATTCGTAATATACTGGAACTATTGTTTATTGTGATCTATGAGTATACTGTAATGACAGAGACCCAAGTATTTTGGACTGAATGGAGGAAAGCAATCTGAAAGTTCCTCTGTATAGCTTGCCAAACTTCCTCGAGTTACACACAGTTAAATTTTATATTCCAACAGTGTCAAAGCACCGTTTGATTTAATAGAATCTGTTGTACTGTAGAGTAATAATAATTATGATAATTTGCTTAGAAAAATACACGACTACCTCAACAGTGCGTACGGTAGCTATGTGGCCGAAAATTTCTCAGATAGAGAACATGTACTATACGAGGATATTAATTTACTAAGAACAACTCTAAATTACCTGCTAATTAAGGATATTCGCAACAAGACGGGATCAAAACTCTGTAAGCAAGAATTAGGTAGAACTAGATGCGTCTCCCGCAGACACTTCAGTGTCTAGCAGTCGCTCCATGGTGGAATCTTGAATTAAGTCAAGCAAAACTATAATCGCATAACAACACACTAGTACCACAACAGCAAAATGTAGCACTAAAAATAGAAATCAGACAAAACAAAGGGAAATAATAAGGAATAAGTTAAAAGTAGAGATACAAGTGTTAAACTAACAATATAGAGGTCAGGAAAAAGGGGTATTGGTTACAAAATCAGTTGAGTAATGCAAATAAATATCAGTCACTTTTGTAAATAAATTGTCCACCGAGGGATTTTCAGATCAGTTACCCTGCACATATATATATATATATAGAGAGAGAGAGAAAGAGAGAGACTGCGGTAAAGTCATTAAAAATGACGTGAGACGTACGATGTTAAGTAAGAAGTGAAGTGGAGTTGTATAAAATCATCAGTTGAGACGTCTAGAATGCATTAGACATGGTGAGCCTTCGCCTCCCTCAAAGAGCAATCGTAGCTGAAATAGGATTAGGTCGCAAAAGAGTTGGGAACGATCATAGCAAAACACGGCATCAACTCACCAAGTCTTTAACTTTTAGCTTGAGCCACTGCTTTGACCATTCAGGTTCTGAAATTCAACCTTAATCCTTGTCTGAATATTTTTCTATCAAGTGTTGGTTTGCAAGGACTTGAGTGGTTACAGGTTTGTAAACGACTGGCTGTACACAGGAAGTTGTCTAAATTTCTAGTGAGAAGTCGTAACTAGTGGGATCCACCAAATCAGGTAAGAGATCAGTTACTCACCGAAGACATCGCTAATTGGCAGAAGTTGGAATTCATAGGTCACTGAATCGGATATCAATGGCTTAATGGTCTACGAGCTCTAACTGATTATTCTTTCTGCAATGCATTTGCGTTCTTTGCACTTTCGTCGCATTCCTCTTCTGTATCTTTATGTGTGCTTCTCTGAAGTGTGATGATCTGTAATAATATCATCTTATAGAATGTCGTGCACTGATAATTCACTTTATTTGAAGAAGTAGATTCCTGAAAGCCACAAAGGGATATCTGGCCTGCAGTGTAATTGGCAAAATTTGGTGAAATCTAGGTGAGTTTGTCATTTCTCTGATCACCAAGGTATTTCTACTGATTCGACTTCTTAAGCGAAATGGTCAAGAAGCTCAAATTCTTCATTTCCACTTATTAGACTGACACACGAACTATCCCTTAACGTGCAATGATTTAATATAATTATAACCTTTCTTAACTAAAAAAGACTTATAAGTCACTGAATATAAAAATACTAAGCAGATAATTTTGTTATTGTTTTAGGTATGTACTTTATTCGATATTGAACCAATGGTTGAGCGATGTATGTTTTATTTATTAATTGAAAATTAAGTTAAGGTTTTATTTTTTATTCGGTGAGAATTTTGTCCCGTTGTTGTAAATCAGTCGGTGTTACGTCACTGATCATTCATTAAAACAGTCTACCAGCTAATGTATAGTCAATAATAAACAAACCAACTGTGTTGTTTTCAGTATTGTTTTAGCTCTAATCACGATCAGTAGTACTTACCTTGGACACTAGGTAGTAACTAATGGCAGGCATTTAATCCTTCTCCCGGTCCAGACTGAATTCTGTCAATAAAGTTTATAATGTGACCACCGTACTAGGTGGTAACCTTAATAACCAGTAACATGAAGCATGAAACCTTGGGTCAGAGGCATCCTAACGACTGCTTCCACCATGTTTTAAATTTAGAGCTATTGCTATTGCCTCTCCTTTTCTAAAAACTATGGAAAAGTTACGCTCACTTAATCTTCAACCTTCACTTAAAGCATTTAACTAATCCAAACAATTTCCCTACAAATATAGTAGAAGTGTTTTAGATGCAGCTGCAGCTTGCATCACAACATTGTTTCTAGTTTAGACAAGGTGGCAAAATTTATTCGCTGCACCTTCCGAGATTACACATCTGCTCTCCACTTAGTACCTAAGGTTATTTTGTTAAACAAGCTTGCTGAAAATCAAACTGACTTAATATCAGTAAAAAGTTTGAGCATTATGG
Source organism: Trichobilharzia szidati (assembly GCA_944472155.2). NCBI lineage: Eukaryota > Metazoa > Platyhelminthes > Trematoda > Strigeidida > Schistosomatidae > Trichobilharzia > Trichobilharzia szidati. The sequence continues at coordinate 30,121,089 of OX235276.1, read as the reverse complement.
ATTAGATCAAATAAAGTATAATTATATTTCAAAAGTTTACACACAATGATAAGTTTTGTTATTGGTAATATTTCGAGCAAAATTACTGTCCGTGTATACACCACTGTTGGAATTGTTTTGTTCACACATTTATGATTTGTACTCGTATATATAGTTCATTATTTTTGCTCACTCATATTTTTATTTTTTTGTATTTGAGTTATATTCCACGTTTATTCATGTTTTTGTATCCAGAATTATATTCCAAGTTGTTGGTATTTCTACTGAGTCACCCTTGTTACATGTATCCGGTGTGACTTTAATGAATATCGATTCTGTTATAAGTCTTTCTTTCCATTTGTTCATGTTAGTTTTTAGAATACACACATTGTTCCAATCGATATTGTGGTTTTTGTCCCATGCATGGCAGCTATCGACGAATTTTTTTCAAGATTCTTGTAGGCTTGTGTTCCTGTTGGTTGACCTTTGGTTAGGCGTTTATGTCCATTCACTCTTATTTTGAGTGATCTGGACGTTTACCCCACATATTTAGTCGGACAGTCAGCACAAGATATTTTGTAAATCAAGTTGTTTTTATCCATCATTTTTATGGGATCTTTCAGTTGATTTATTTTATTTTTGATTCGATTTGTCGGTTTAAAAGTTGTGTGAATGCCGATATTTTTGAGGTTTCTTTGAATTGCCTCCGATGTACCATTTTTATATGGTATTGTGACTGTTTTTTTGCATTCTTCCATCTTGTTATTCTCCGGTTTTACCCTCTTTTTTCTCTTTTTAATATTATCTTTTATAAATTCATTTGAGTAGTTGTTTTCGAGTAGCATTTTGAATAGGACGTTTATTTCTTTACACTGGTCCTCTAGAGTTGTTGCAAGTCTACGTATTCTATCTGCAAGACCTTGTATTGATCCTCGTTTCACCGTGAGTGGATGAGCTGAGTGGTAATCAAGGAATCTTCCAGAGTGTGTGGTTCTTCTATATAGCGTCGTTTTAATGCTACCATCTGTTATTCTTTGTATTTTGCAATCTAACATAGGCAGTTCCCCAATTTCATTCTCTACTTCCATAGTGAATTTTATTGAGTCGACATGGCTGTTTATGTGTGAGAAGAGTTTCTCAATATCGTTTTTTTCACTATTACTAGTGTGTCGTCTACATATCTCCACCAACATTTTAGTGATGACCTGAATGGTTTAAGGGCATTCTCTTCCCAATAATCCATGAATATGTCAGCTATTATTGGTGAGATAGGCGATCCCATGGCTACTCCTTCATTTTGTTGGTATATTTTCCCTTCGAATGTGAAATAGGTTGTTGTCAGACAGAATTCCACCCCTTTTATTATCTCTTCTACGGATAACTGTGTTCTGTCTTTTAGGCCATTGTCTTCTTTTAGTTTCTCTTGTCGAGCCATGGGATCGCCTATCTCACCAATAATAGCTGACATATTCATGGATTATTGGGAAGAGAATGCCCTTAAACCATTCAGGTCATCACTAAAATGTTGGTGGAGATATGTAGACGAGACACTAGTAATAGTGAAAAAAACGATATTGAGAAACTCTTCTCACACATAAACAGCCATGTCGACTCAATAAAATTCACTATGGAAGTAGAGAATGAAATTGGGGAACTGCCTATGTTAGATTGCAAAATACAAAGAATAACAGATGGTAGCATTAAAACGACGCTATATAGAAGAACCACACACTCTGGAAGATTCCTTGATTACCACTCAGCTCATCCACTCACGGTGAAACGAGGATCAATACAAGGTCTTGCAGATAGAATACGTAGACTTACAGCAACCCTAGAGGACCAATGTAAAGACTTTTACATGAAGAAGTTAAGGCGTCTCACGGATTAGTCAGCCCCTACTCTTACAGTCTGTCAACTCGAGCATCTTACCTATTCTTCTTTACCGACCACTCTTATTCTTTCCTGGATTGCTTTAAAAAGACTATGTCATACTTCGTAGAAATCTAAAGACTGTCAATAAGGCGAGTGGTGGTTGCTTTTCTAGTCCTGTCGCTGACATTGTCACTGATAGGCACTCGATGTCATGTAACAAATTTACTAAAGAAATTTTGTCAGACTGTAAGCACCTACCGCAGCACCTGCAGCTCCAACGTTGTGTCTCCTTAGGTGAAACAAGAAGTCTTTTCAGAAGACTTTATGCATTTACGTCTAAATATGAAAATTCCACCATACCATATTTGGCACGTATTTTGTGTGACGAAAATAGTATCAGGCATGAACTAACTAACTAACTAATCTTCTTTGCACTAGTAAATAAACCATTTTCTCTATCGTGATTCCACCAAGCTTCATTGTTATTGTTCTTCTTATATTTAAGATCCTCTCAATCTTTTTGTTTTCATTTGTTTATTTTCTCAAACGTGTCAACATCATTTAAGCTGTGTTATAACTGTTAATTTTGTCTTTCCCCTCACTATACTATAGCAGCAGAACATTAGATCTAATAATCTGCAACATGCTAAAATATCCAAACTAAATTGACAACACTGTTTGAGACAAACTCACTGTTATTATTATTATTATATTTATTATTCTCATTTTGTACTTCTAATATTTTTCACTTTATACCGTAAATGTGGACAAATTCCTCTGGTTAATTTTATTCTGTTAATTTTATTTATATTTTGAGTAAATCAGATGCATGCAATATTGTGACAAATGCTGAGAATTCCATTCTGTGTTATAAATACTGTTTTGGAATAAAGTAGATTATTATTGTTATTATTCCCATCAGGTTTAAGGAATAGGATATGCATTTGTCATCTGATATTAACACAAACTTATATCTATTGTTACATGGTTTCATTCTTCTTATAACCTTCAATGAGCATGTACACAATTTTGAATACAATTTACGATCTCATGTCATTCATTATAAGACAAGGCACCTTTTCTATGACATTCTAACCCATGGATAGATACAAGTTACTAGAAAGATGTTTCGCTTAACGTTCTACGTTAGGAAGTTAAGGCAGTCTGGTATAAAGCAGTCTTTGCTTTCTCAGTTTGTCAATTCTTGTATTCTAACCATCCCTCTTTACTGCTTCCGATTAATCTTTCCTTGACTACTTAAGAAAGACTTTGCTTTGCTGCGTAGGGCACTAAAAGCTGTTAGTAGGGCAAGTGGGATTTCGTTAAACCAACTGGTTAACACCATTGTGGATAGACACATAATGTCATAGAAGAAACTAGTGAATTCTATGTTGTCAGACCCCGAACATCCTCTCGATACGCAGCTCTCTCCTTGCATTTCATCTGGTAGAACTAGAAGCAACTATAGGAGGATATATGCCAGGACTACCAAGTACAAAAACTCCACAGCTGTTATGTGATGAGAAAACTGTTAGGCACGACACGATCAACTTACTGCGGCACTCTAACAAATAGTTCCCATTAGCTTTTGTTCTCCTTTCTTTGTTACTACTATGTTGTTGCTCACATATTCTATTACACACTAATTTTATATTTTATATCCTGTGGTGCATTATTTAAATATGTGAATGCAATGCTGTTCCTTTTTATTTCTTTTATTTATCTTTTTTTTCCTTTTTGTTGTTGTTGCTTTTTATTTTTAAAATCTTATAAAATTTATGAGGTAATTAGATGCAATATTGTAATGCACGCTGAAAATCCCATACCTGTACCACAAATACTGTTTGGAATAAAGCTATTATTATTATTAAAAAAAAGTCAATAAATCACGCCTTATATAAACCTGCCATTAAAAAACCGCATTTTCTAATCCATCACTGTAAATATAACAATCTACTCAAAATAACCAATATAAAATAATTTATTTGCTAACAATGATTTATGTTTATCAAAATACATACAAAAATTGCTTAGTTTTTAAGCATTATCTCGAAACATTTCACGACACATACGTATAACATTTTCATTCAGTTTGAAAGTCTCCGGAATAAGATGTAAAGTCTTCAGCTGATGTGTAAGATTACTACTGTGTTTTATTATTTTATCTGTACAATGAAATGCTTTTACAATATTTTCCCAGTTTTCAGAATAATCAGCATAGATTCTCTCAAGAGTCTGATCATTCGATTTTAAGTACTTCGATGTAAATAATTCACTCTGTGGTTCTGTATACTTTAAAAAGGTGATCAATCTACCTAGAAGATTTCTTCCATTATCCACAAACATGTTTTCTTGAGTATTTGTAAGAACTTTACCAGTGATATGATATAGTATTGGATTTTGTTTCAATTTTCGCCATAATCTAACCAACTCTACTAATTCATTTAAACCATCCATAAAATAAAAACACTCTGATGATTGAATTAATTTACTGGCTATATTGAAAGCGATTGATGTACACTTCCAACCGGCTGGAGCTGTTTGAAGAGATTCTATCATATCAGAGGTCAGTGTAATATTTGCTAATCCTAAAGTTTTAATATTTCTCAGATTTGATTTTCTGTTAACATCGATTTTTTGCATTTCATTGAAAATATTGATTTTTGATATCCAACTACTTGTGATTGCCATAATTTGTAGTTTATCCCTCATGTGTGTAATTCCATACCGATCCATTTCCGCTGACTTGATCAAATCATCAGCGTATTTAGTCAGTGTTTTCGGCAGTAGACAACCTTCCTGGTAATAGTTAATGACACCAGCAATCATTACTGCAACACAGATATCTGTCATTTCAGGTTTAATAATAGCCTTCATTTCATTAACATTCAAAAGATTGTCTAGTGACCAAGAACCATAAGACCAGTTCCCATCAGGTAACGAAGATGACGATAAGGTTGATGAAGGCATGATTTTCTTGTTTTGTTGATGTGTTGGCTGTTCAGTATCAGTGAACTCAGCTAAAAGACTAAACAGGATAGTGCAGTTGGCAGCATTAGCTAACCAAATTTTCATTGGTTCACTGAAATCTTGACCAATAGTTTTATAAGTATAAGCAGCAGTACAACCAGCTACTGTACACCAGGCTTTTGTTAAGTTGATGAATGGATTATCATCCTTTGGCAGATAATGTTTATCCAATAATAAGCCATACTTTGATTTTATGTGTAGCTGTTCATTTCCTAATGATTCATATTCAAATTGATGGTGAATATTTTTTAAGGATTTGTAAATAATTTCACCAAGTTTATTATTCAGTGTTGTATCCTTGGTTGGATAGATTTGAGCCATTCCGCAGGTTTCCTTCTTTTGAGGCTAAAGACATAAATTAAAGTGACTGTAACAGTAAAGTAACACTAGAAGCAAAATTTTAATCGATCAGTCTGTTGTGAATAACGGCTTACAGTACGTTATTTATGCCGAGGAGTTAGAAAAAATGCTTCGTCTCCTGGATCAATATGTATCATTTTTAAGGCCACAGTTTAAAATACTTAGTATTTTTTAAAAAGAACACGATTCATTACGGAGAGTTATATTTTCTCCTAAAAATACTGTAGATTTCATTCTCTCTGTCACTGTAGATAACCACTTTAAGCACTAACTTCAGGAAGGAGTTATAGATAATCTACAGTTGGTTTTGTTGGGGGATTATACTAATGTTGAAAGTCAACGAAAAACAACAAAGTGGAGGCCTGCTTAAAACTTCGGCTACCGAGAAGCTCCATCAATATGTTGCATACAACTTCTCTTATTCCGTTTGTTTAAATCGAGTGAAATATGTCCTCCAGCAGTACCAGTTTTTCTGGTGAGTAATTGAAACATTTACAACCTGTTCATCCGCAAGTTTCTACTGAACGTGGGAAAAAGTATTATCGTCGATGTCAGTTTATCCCTAAACATGAGATGACTGTCCCTAGGTTGTGTCCTTGGTCCACGGAATGTACTTCTGAACTTTTTACATTTGACTTTCAATCAAATATATTTCATTTCTCCAAAGAGAAAAAGAAGAGATATCATAATGGATTGGTTTGCGCTTCAGGTCAGGTAGCATTGTTTCATAGGATCTGCTGTCGAATAATATTTTACCTGAAGATCCAGGTCGAAGAGAGAAAATGTCATGCAGTAAACTATTCTGAAAATCCTTTATTTTATATAAACACTTTTCAGAATAAAGCTGTTATTATTATTATTGTTGTTATTATTATTAGTGATAGCCTCTGTATTCATATATGTCTTGATTACTGCTGGTTTGTTGCTGTTTGTTGCACTGTTTATTGGTCGGCATCCATTACATAAGTATTGACTTATCTATTCACTGTTGACTGACTGTGGCTCCTCTCACATTTTCTTTTTTATCCCATCAGTCCAAGACTGGTTTTTCATCCTATCTTATGCTCACAGATTTCCAGTGGGTTTACAAGTTATTCCTAATCCCAACGCTTACAGCGGTGTCATAGTTCATTACTACGTTCAAGCAATATCAATAAAATAATATTCTTCTTAAGATATTTTGACATTAAATTGTGAATTGGAAACTTTTCTTCGAGGGGTTTATTTGGTAGGCTAGTCTGTAGCAATCAATGTTGCTTGTTAGTCATGTCTGAGAAGTAGTTTTCAAAATTATCTATTTATTTATTTTATTTTTTTGCGTCCCGAGTGGGACATAAGTTTTCAAGCTTAAGCTTTGGAGTTTCAGTACCGGTGGTTTTTCTTTTTCACGCCTAACCTTCCCTATTTACCTGTCTTACTTGCGACTAAGCCAGGCTTAGGAGTGCGTTAATCGGGAGTCTAATCCCAGATCACGTAAGTGGTTTGCGAGTGTTATTTTAGTGAACCTCCGACTTTAGTATATAAATGTAACGTATTTCAGCAGATATGCTCTGTTGTTACTCATATCCTAGTGGTATCAAATCAAACCTGGTTATGCAATATAATCGATTCAGATATGCAGGCGAATGTGTTGTCATGAGTGAAGTTACTTTATGATAGACAAGTAAACTGATATTGATGCTCATTCATGCAAGGAGGATAAGAGTGGACACACTATTCATTCTGATGGGGTTTTTATTGACAGCAATAGAACAACAAAACCAAGCGGTTACATGCAAGACCAGTCGAAACATAAGACATCTCTTCACAAAATCACCATTAGTGATGTTGTTTATACTGACAGTGGGAAGATGAATGATAGAAACATTCAACTCACAGAAGCCCATACAACCAGAAATACTTCAATATTTCTTCAAAAGCAAGAGACATCTAAAAGGATAAATATTTTCAGAAGTGAAGAGGAGTGTTGGGTTTTCGAGTGGGACCCACATGGGAGACGACGACTTGGGAGTCCAAGGGTGACATGGAGGAGATCGTAGGAGGAAAAGATGAAAGCCTATGGGCAATCATGGAGCTGACTAAATAGGACTGCAGAGAACAGGATGAAATGGAGATGTGCTGCTGAAGCCCTATGCTGCACTTGGAACCTCAGTGAGTAACACACAATTATGATAAATATTCAAGACCATGATAAATACAGTTACATGCTGGACTCAATTCAACGTTGATGAGTTAAAATGATGCGACAATAGATGTTTAGTAAACAGCTTAAATACTACTGAACAGATTATTGTTATAAATTGTGCTTTGAATTCCTTATCCAGTCGAATAAAACAATAAAAGAAACACAATAGTTCATCCGGTAAACTTTACCACAAATAATAATTTATCATTAAAAACTCCTGCAAATGTGTAATTAGAGTACAGAATGTTAAAAAAATTCGATTTTATATTTCACTGTCTAAAACCTGACGTGAGAAGTTAATTAAAAGATGGAAAACCTTAGGGACATGTCAAAATAAAATTCGTCACAGACTGGTAATGTAATTTAAGAAGTATAGGACAGTGATTTTTTCTTTCGGGGTAGTTGGATATTACTCATTTATAACTTGCAGAAAAAGCTGAGCTGGGGAAATTGGTTAACTGTTTCAGAAGGCGATGACCAAAAGAACCAGATGGTTGAAAAAACAGTGAATAAAGTCACAGATAAGCAAAATAACGCAAAGTCCACCATAATTTCGCAAGCATAAATCAAGTTAAACTTTGTAAACTGCTACTGTGTATGCATGTAACTCTGCAGAAAAGTGTATCATAGGACCTTTGTCGAAAACTAATACCACCAGTAGCATTATCTTCAGTTCCGCAGGACTTATTTCAAAATATTCTTTTCAGTTTTTCGATATATGTTTTTTTCAGACACAGATGAGTTCATAACTCACATTCAAATTACTTTCCCTCAATAGTTCTTTCATACTGTCAATAACTGGTAATTTTATGGTAGTATAGTCTAAAGTAACAAAACTACACGATATTTTTGTGTACTACCTCCGATAAACTTCTTTTTCAACCGGGGAGTCCAACTATCACATTCTTCTCTGTATCTTTTAGGTAATTAATTTTACAGAAGGGATATATTAATTTTCCTTCAGTCACAACAAATTTCGTTGTGCTGATTAGTACGAATGTCATCAGAGTTATCACAGAATTGTGAAGATTGATAATTTAACATCATTCTCACCTATGATTTATAAGAGGTAGCTAGCCTAGGCCTTCTTTCGATGAAAGCAAAAATAAGGATGGGTACGTGGAATATTCGTACAATGTACGAAACTGGAAAGGCTGCTCAGGTAGCTGCAGAAATGAGAAAATATAAAATAGAAGTATTGGGAATATGCGAGAGCAGATGGAACGGTTGTGGAAGGAGCCAACTACCAACTGGAGAGACAATAATCTACTCCGGTCACCCAGAGGACAATCATGAGCACACTGAGGAAATAGCCATCATGATGTCACCAACAGCAGCCAAAGCTCTCATGCAGTGGGAACCAATCTCCTCCAGGATAATGACAGCCAGGTTCAACTCAAAAGGAAAAAAGGTTACAATCATTCAATGCTATGCGCCTACAAACGTCTCAGAACAAGAGGAGAAGGAGGCCTTCTACAGACAACTACAAGCAGTAATGGACAACGTCCCAAATGGCGATATCAAAATCCTGATGGGTGATATGAATGCGAAGCTGGGAGGAGACAATACGGGAAGAGAACTCACCATGGGTCGTGAGGCCCTCGGTGAAATGAACGAAAATGGCGAACTCTTCTCAGACTTCTGCGCCTTCAATGATTTGGTGATTGGTGGCAGTGTGTTCAAACGCAGGGATATACACAAGGCGACCTGGATTTCACCAGATGGACACACCAAAAACCAGATAGACTTCATTTCAATCTCAAGGAAGTGGAGACGGAGCCTACTGGACACAAGATCGAGGAGAGGAGCAGATGTGGGTTCAGACCAATATCTTGTACAAGGGACTTTCAAGGTGAAGCTAAAAGCCTCGAGGATAGCTGGGGACAGGCCACAATGCAAGTTCAACACACAAAAACTGAAGGACACAACCACAAAGGACACTTTCACTGCAACTGCCAGAGAAAAGCAGGAAACACTACGTGACATCATTGAGGAATCATGTGTGGAAGACCATTGGAACTCTCTGAAGGTGATTTTCAACGAAACGTGCTCAACGGTGTTAGGAGGAAAGAAGAGAAAAGACAAGGAATGGCTCTCAACGGACACTTGGAAGCTAATAGAGGAGAGGAGAATGGTAGATGAGAAAATGATTCAATGCAAAGACGGACAAGAGAAAGAGACGCTGAGCTCAACTTACACAGCACTGGACAAAGAAGTGAAGAAGAGTGCCAGGAAGGACAAAAGACAATTCTACGACAATCTGGCCACTGAAGCTGAGAAGGCAGCAGGCAAAAGGGACCCAAGGACACAATATCAGATAACCAAAAAAAAGTCTCTATCCGGGAAGAGATCAACACAAGTGAAACCTATAAAAGACACCCAAGGGAACCCAATTACCAAGGAAGAAAGACAGATTAAACAATGGGCGGACCACTTCAGAGGACTCTTGAATCGACCACCACCTACAACCCGTCCAGTAATACCAACAACAGCACGTACACAACTGCAAGTTGACACCAATCCTCCAACGAAAGCTGAAGTCTTGAATGCAATCAAGCTTCTGAAAGCTGGAAAAGCAGCTGGACCAGATGGAATACCCCCTGAAGCACTGAAAGCGGACTCAGAGACGACAGCAGATATGCTGACTCCATTATTGCAAAAAGTCTGGAAGGAGGGAAAGGTGCCTACTGACTGGAAGAAAGGTTACCTAGTGAAACTACCAAAGAAAGGCGACCTAGGACTCTGCAAGAACTGGCGAGGAATCATGCTCCTGTCGACGCCAAGTAAAATCCTGAGTCGCATCATCCTGGAGAGAATAAAGGACGCACTGGATACAGAACTCCGACCAGAACAAGCTGGATTCAGGAAAGGCAAATCATGTTCTGACCAAATTGCAACTCTACGCATTATCATCGAACAAAGCATGGAATGGCAATCACACCTCTACATCAACTTCCATCATAGACTTTGAGAAGGCCTTCTACAGCGTTGACCGCGAAGTAATTTGGAAACTACTCGAGTACTACGGCGTACCCCAAATATTCATCAACCTTATTCAACAGCTGTACGACAACGGCACATGTTAAGCGATCCACAACGGAAAACTCAGCGAGGCGTTTGGAGTAAACACAGGAGTCAGACAAGGGTGCTTATTATCACCAATGATATTCCTAATTGTGGTGGACTGGATTATGCGTCAGACAGTGGGAAACGAGAAGACAGGGATATCCTGGACCGACGTGAAGAACCTAGAAGACCTGGATTTCGCGCGTGGATGATTTATATTTGATGTCACACAAAATCGAAGACTTACAAGCGAAAACCGACAAACTGGTCGAAGAAGCAGCAGAGACAGGACTCCAGGTGAACATAGACAAGACGGAGGTTATGAAAATAACCAACCAACCAACAACAACAACAACAGCAACATCCAGCGCCAATCACCATCAACGGGAGGGATTTGAAAGAGGTTACCTCATTCACTTATCTAGGAAGCATTGTCTCAACTACAGGAGGAACGGACGAGGATGTCAAATCGAGAATCGGGAAGGCGAGAAACACATTCATCAACCTGAAACCAATCTGGAAATCTTCGTCACTCAGCCTGCATCAACAACAAAATTCGGATTTTCAATACAAACGTCAAGTCAGTCAGTTCTTGTATACGGTTCAGAAACTTGGCAGGTAACAAAGAATATTTCCAACAGCCTGTTTCAGACCTTTATCAACTTCTGTCTTCGTTCCATACTCAAGATCAGATGGCCGGAAAGAATCACCAACAAGAAACTATGGGAACAAACAAAACAAGAACCAATCGCCCAACAAATATGCAGGAGAAAGTGGAGATGGATTGGACACTCGCTGAGGAGGCCATTAGGTGACATCGCGTGGAACCCGAAAGGGAAGCGGCGAGTGGGACGTCCATGGGTGACATGGAGGAGATCGTGAAGAGGAGCTGAAACAGTATGGACTAACATGGATGCAGGTGAAAAGTACAGCAGAAGACAGAAACAAGTGGAGACGTGCAGTTGAAGCCCTATGTTCCACTAGGAACCCAAGGGAATAATAATAATAATAGCCTAGGCACTTTGTTTTCCAGTTTCGAAATAACAACTATTCACGTGGAAAATATCAGTTGCAGCTGGGCATCACCTACCAGTGAAGTTATATAAAGGTGTAGTTAAAACCATCAACGGTTGTATATCAGATCACGTTGTTCAAACAGGCTACAAAGCTGGCATTGAAGAGTTTTTTATCATCTACCGATTACTGAATAAATAACCAAAAGCCTTCAAGTTCAGATAACTCCAACTTAAGAGAGACCATTTAAATCCGCTTGAGACGATCGAAGATATGTGTTGAAGGGGAACAGATGTATCCACTATTCCAATCCTGACCTGCTGTAACGGCAGAAGGCAAGACACGGAATGGTCTACGAGCTCGCCTTATAATCGGAAGGTCATGGGTTCGAACCCCCGTGGGTGCGTACTGATGAGTAGTCCCAAGATAGGACGAAACAGTTGTCCAGTACTCCCAGGCTTTCCAGTGGTTCTCTAAACGATGTCAGCTCATGATGAAATCCTGTGAACAATAATTCTTTAATTATTATGGACATATAACTATAGAAACTGTTGAAGAAGTTATCGAAAAGAATACAAGCTGAAACTGTTTGACACACAGAATTCCGCAAGTAGTTCTATTCGTCCAGTTTCAAAACACGCTTCACTAGTGGTCAACAAAATGTAGCTGTAATCTGAACAAAATTAATACACCTTCTGTACTTATATCAATAATAATTGATATAAGCACTATGGTAGAGTATAACTCCATTATGGATAAGATTTTATTTTGATAAATCACACAGTGTTGTACAGTAATATTACCTGATAACGTTTCGAGCACAAATTATTGCTCATAATCATATCAAGTTACTCATACAACTTTTTTGCTTCATTTATGTACAAATGTAAAATCGATTAGACATCTGAATAAAATCAATGTAAGATAAGGTACATTGAGAATTAATATTAGTGTTATCCATCAAATAAAATCAGATGGGAAATAAGATGTTTTTTTACAGTAAAAATAAGTAGCTTGTTAGATTATTATAATGTGAATTGAATACATCTTAATGTTATTTATTATTCTCCGATTTGACTGGTAATAATATCTTCCATATCTCTGGTATTTACATTGAGTCATTTCTGCTGCATGTGTTGAGCGTAGACTCGATGAATAAGGATTCCGTAATCAACCTCTCTTTCCACCTACCTATATTACTTTTTAGAATTTTAACCCTATCCCACCCTATTGTGTGGTTGTTTGTTAATGCGTGAAGTGCAATAGCTGAGCTTTTTTCTAAATTACTTATCTTTTCAGGGTCAATCAGTTTTCCCTTATCTAAATTCTTATGTTCTGATACTCTGACTGTCCCCGATCTACTAGTTTGACCTATGTAGTTGACTTCACAGTCATTGCAGGGTATTTTGTAAATTATATTATTTTGTTTAATTGGGTCCACTGGGTCCTGTAGCCTACAGAGCTTGTTTCTGAGTGAGTTTGTAGGTTTGAGTGCCAACATAATTCCTGCTTTATTGAGAATCCTACTTAGGGCCTCAGATGTCCCCTCCTTATAGGGTATAACAATGGATGACTTATATTCTCTCTTATTTATGTTATCATTAATAGTTTCACAATTATTTTTCTTTTGCTTTTGGCCTTTACTGTTCTTCCTTATGAATTTTATAGGATAGTTATTTGATACCAACGTTTCTTCTATCTGTTTTATTTCATCAATTAGGTCTTTTCTTGTGCTACATAGTGCTACTGCTCGGTTTGTTAGGCACTTAATTAAGCTTGCCTTAACAGTTAACGGATGAGATGAATTAAAGTCTAAATATTTATTAGAATGCGTTGGCTTTTTATAAGCACTAGTGTACAGTTTACCTTCTTCTGTTCGTTTTATTTTACAATCTAACATACCTAATTCTCTTTGTTCATTTTCCGATTCAAAAGTGAATTTTATTCCCTCTACCAGTGAGTTTATATGTGTCAAGAAGCTAGAGATATGTTCTGCTTTTAACACTGTGAAAGTGTCAACCGCATATCTCCACCATATTTTTGGAGTAGGATTATATGTATTAAGAGCACTATTTTCCCAGCTGTCCATAAAGATATCTACTACGATGTGGAATATTAGTGATCCCATTGCTACACCATCTGTCTGTTCATTTTATTTTCCCTGGAATTTAAAGACAGTAGATGTGAGACATAATTGAATTCCTAAAATAATTTTCTCAGTGGGCAACTTTGTCCTATGACTAAGTTCGGGAAGAGAAGTTAGTTCTCTTTTAACCGCTTCTAAGGCCATATTGATTGGTATATTTGGGTAAAGACTAGTTATATCAAAACTAACCATTTTTCGTGTTTTTCCAAATTAAATGGTAATTAGGTTCCTTTTCATTTCATATGAATTACTTAGCCTAGAGTTTGAATGATTTCTAATGGGACATAGTATTACAGCTAAGTGTTTTGATAATCCACATGTCAGCGCATTTCTGTACTCTAATATTATCTTATATTGATTATATTCAACTGTCTAATCAATTTTACACATGTATCTAAATGAAGGAAAAAAGTTGTGTGAGTAACTTGATATAATTATGAGCAATAATTTGTGCTCGAAACGTTATCAGGTAATATTACTGTACAGCACAGTGTGATTTATCAAAATAAAATCTTATCCATAATGGAGTTAATACACCTTCGAAAATTCAAATCTATATCACAGACTATTCATATCGTGAATAATGTATAGTATGATTAATTCATTCAGAAAAATTCTTAAGATGATGGTGTAACAACAGAAGACAAGGCTGGCAACAGATCAGTTTTATTACGAAAACCGACAGGTATTTATATGTATTTTACGTACATTAATAGGCTTCTGCCCGCAGAAAGAAGGCGGTCTTCTGATTGGTTGTTTGCACACAAACGCAGTCTTCTGCTTTCTCGTTTTCGATGTTTCTCGGAAATGCGAGCCACTTGTCTGCGAATCATATTTGTCCATGTCAAGGTCAGCTGTGATTGGTCCTTGAATCAGCCTAGATTAATTTCTACCAATCAGCGTAGATCAATGTCTACCAATTGGCTAGCAGCTTGCTCTCACCACACTCGTCCCCCCGTCAAATAGCTTCGTACGCAGGCGTTCCGACCTTCTTGGTGCTACATTCTCTAGTTGAGGATTGTTGCTGATCGGCTTGTCCCACTGTACCCATCGTTGGAGCTGACTGGCATTAACTTGTTTCTGTTTGTCACCTCTTCGGACGGTATATACTTGACCCCGTCTTTTTGTGATTGTGTATGCTCCTTCCCACTTTGGCAGGAGTTTCCGTGAACCTGGCCCGCCTCCAACTGTATATCTCCTGTCTCTACACTTCACTTGGTCCCCGACTGCAAAGGTGATGCACCGCGTCTTTTCTTTCATCTGAGACTTCGCGACATCACTCCGCTGCTTCCGTATTACATTCTTGACGGCCTCTTTCCGCTCTGCTCTTAATTTCGTCGTATTCCACTTTTGGTGAAGGGGCCAGGTCTCGTTGTGTATCGGTAATCGTGGTTTTCTACCATACATCAGTTGAAAGGGTGACTTCTTCGTTGTTTCCTGAGTGGTAGCCCGATGCGTCAGTAAAATCAGTGGAAGCTCCGTTTCCCAGTTACCGCCCTTCGAGGCCAGCCACTCCTTCAGTGTACGGTTGTTTCTCTCCGTTAGGCCATTCGTCTGTGGATGATATGGGGTCGTTCTGATCCTCTTGATGCCAAGCTGTTGCAAACGGGAAGTAAATTCCTCACTTTCGAAACAGGGACCTTGGTCCGTCAGTATCGTCTTTGGTACGCCGTGGTCTGCAACGATGTGTTTAACTACTGCGTCTGTCACGGTCTTTGCACGTTGATCTGGGATCGGTACGGCGTCTACCCATCGTGTCGCGTGTTCCGTCATCACCAGGAGGTACTGATTACCATTAGATGTCTGAGGAAATGGACCCATAACATCTACGGACCACAAGTCACCTATCGCCGTAACTGGAATCGACTGAAGCGGTGGTCGTATGCACCGGTCGCCTTTCATTAGCTGGCACCGTGGACATCCAAGTACGTATCTTGCTACGTCTTCTCTCATACCTGGCCAGTACATGCTTTGTCTTAGGAGGTCAGTTGTTCTGGCCACGCCTGTATGTGCTAGCTGGTGACATTCTTCTATCATGTTGTGGCGCGAGGACTGAGGTATGATAGCCAGCCAGCTTCCGTCGTTCTCTCGCCAGGTCAGAGTCCCGTAGGCATTCACTCTTAGTCGATCTCTCTGTCTGAGTAGTGTGGTTAGCTCCTTACTCGCCGTAGCTTGATCTACTTCTATCCCGTTGGTTATCACCTGTATCACTGTATTCAGCGTATCATCCAACCTTTGCTTGCGTGCAAGTTTTAGTGGGTCTTGCTCTACAGCATGCACTCCGTAAGCGACCTCGGGCAACTCAGGCTCATCTTCTGGTCTCGATAACAAATCTGCCAAGACATTTTCACTTCCAGGAACGTGTGAGATCGTAAAATCGTACTCCTGAAGACGCAACATCCACCGTGACAATTTCCCCCGTGGGTCTCTCGCTGTCTTCAAAAATTGTAGCGGCTTATGATCAGTTTCGATGTGGAACCGCCGGCCGAGTAAATAAGGTCGCCATTTGTGGACTGCCCATACCATTGCTAAACATTCTTTCTCTATCGTTGAATACTTTCTCTCTGTGAGTGTTAAAACTCGACTGGCATACTCAACGATTCCATCACCTTGTCTTAGGACCGCACCTATGGCGTAGTCACTGGCATCTGTGCATACTGTAAACTGTCTTCCAGGTACAGGTAGTTTTAGCGTCATTTGTTGGTGGTCGAACAGGTGTTTAATTCTGTCAAATGTCCTCTGCGATTCTTCCGACCAAACAAACTTCGGCTCACCTAGTAGCCTGTATAGAGGGGCTGCTATCTCATTGAAGTTCTTCACGAATCGACTATAAAACGCCGCTCTACCCAAGAATTGCCTCAATTTCCTCTTTGAATTTGGGGCCGGGATCGTCTTTATCGTCAAGATTTTCTCCGGTCGTGGTTTAATCTCACCACTTCCCACTTTATGTCCCAAAAGAGTTACATTCTTTTTGGCTATCTGAGACTTGGTTTTGTTGACGCGCAGTCCAAACTCTTCGATGCGTCGCAGCACGGCTTCCACATGGTTCACATGATCGTTTTCGTTTTGACTATATATGACGAGATCATCACCGTACACCTCAACGTTTTTCAAGTTCTTAAGTAATAGCGTCATCAGTCGTCTGAACGTGAACGGTGCACCTGCTAGTCCAAATGGCATGCGTTTAAATCGATATTGTGTCTGGCCTACGCTGAATGCCGTCTTATCTCTATCACCTGGTTTTATCGGTATCTGCCAGTACCCTGAGCGAAGATCGAAAACGGAAAACACATTCGCGCCTTGTAGGCGGTCTAAAGTTTCCACCACTGTTGGCATGGCACGCGGTTTTAACTCTGTCATACTGTTTAATTGTCGAAAGTCAACACAGAATCTATACTTCCCATTCGCTTTCTTTACTAACAGCACTGGAGAGTTGTACGGGCTATCAGCTTCTTCAATAATATCGTCTTTTAACATCTCTTGCACTTGTCGCTTCACTTCGCCTTCCAGATGACATGGTATTCTTCGCGATGTAAATGACATTACTTTTGGATTAGTTAACGGAATTTCATGATTCACCTTGTCGCAATAACCGTATGGATCGCCATCTCCAGTGAACAGATGATCGTATTTCTTAATTAAATCTGTCATGTTGTATACCGTCGACAGGTTCACCGCTGCTATCTCGCTGGTCTCATACATTTTGATACGCCCGTATTTCGTGACCACTACTTTCGCTTGCGTGTCAATTATTGCACCAATCTCCCGCAGAAAATCCGCTCCTAATATCGTTCGCTGTAGTTCGGGCACAACAATGAAAGGAAACGTCACCTCGCACCCTCCAACAACAATCGTACAGTTCGACCTACCCGTTATACGCAACACATGCCCGCCTACTGTTTGTACTGTCAACGAACACGGACTAACGCTCTTACATAAATTCTTATCTATCAACGACACGGCCGCTCCTGTATCTACTAAGCATACTACTTCTCGATCATTTACTCGCAACTTCGAATACATAGCCCCTTTCTCAATCGCCCCCACTAAGTCTAGGTTCATACGAAAGAAAGAACAAGCATTATACCGTCTGAAATTTTTCCTTTTCTGTCTTTCTGGGCAGTCTCTTCTCCAGTGTCCTGGCTTGCCGCATTCAAAACATCGGTTTTTTCTATTACCCAACTTTAACGCCGCCACTTCCCGCTGCAGTGCTTCAATTTGCTCCTCATATTCATTTGGTTTCGGCTGCTCTACAGCGGCTACAGTCGTGCTCAGCAGCTGTCTGGTCACCTTCGCTAGTTCACTAATATCCATCGGTTGCGTTGCGTTCACCAGTTTTAACTGCTGAGAAATGTGGTCTGGTACACTCTCGATGAATTGGGAAGATAGTAACTGCTCTTCTGATTCTTTATCCAACGTGGGAAGCGCCCGTCGAAGTAAATTCGTCAATTTCACCGCCAATACTAACGGGTCTCCATCAGGTCCCAGCCTCGTTGATCGGAACTGCTGCATCGCTAGCTGCCTGTCTGTTGCGCTGTCGAACTCCGACACCAAATTTTCAACCAATTTCTTCCAAGACACTGTGCCGTTTGACCGGTCTACGCTGTCATATGCCGCCTTCGCTCGGCCTCTCAACAGCGTCCCCAGAACAACTGCCTTCGCCGCCTGCTCCTTGACACCCACCAGCTCAGCTATGGCTTCGAAATCACGTAGGAAGCTCCGTATGTCTCCCTCCTCAAACGCAGCTGGCCACGGGATCTTCATTTTTGCGGAGGCAGCGACACCAAATGTAACAACAGAAGACAAGGCTGGCAACAGATCAGTTTTATTACGAAAACCGACAGGTATTTATATGTATTTTACGTACATTAATAGGCTTCTGCCCGCAGAAAGAAGGCGGTCTTCTGATTGGTTGTTTGCACACAAACGCAGTCTTCTGCTTTCTCGTTTTCGATGTTTCTCGGAAATGCGAGCCACTTGTCTGCGAATCATATTTGTCCATGTCAAGGTCAGCTGTGATTGGTCCTTGAATCAGCCTAGATTAATTTCTACCAATCAGCGTAGATCAATGTCTACCAATTGGCTAGCAGCTTGCTCTCACCACAATGGTACATCATGTGACAGGTTGAAAGAGATCCACGTGACCAACTGATTAAATGACGCTATACCACTTCATTAACTGTCACTGCAGCCATTACAAGTCGATGAACCAATCACACATAAAGCCTGAGTTATTGTGATAGGCAGCTTTGTGTAAATCAAACAGAATCACCATAAAAATGAGTAAGTCTCGTGTCATTGGTTTGACGAAATCACTAAACTCTATTTGGTACATTACAGACATACAATACAGTTGAATGACAAAAAAGGGTGAATGAGTTTTTGATTTATGGGCTTTTTCTGATCTAGGTGGTTTAGTCACCAAGCTCTCATTGTTCATCTAGACAATATCTTCGGTGTAAACTTCAATATGAAGTAAATTTATTTGTATTCTCAATGAATGCTATATACCTCTGTCGTGATTGATTGTTAATTTGCACCAGTAGTGATCGTTTTTATTGACTTTTTTTGTCAAGTGGCTTACTCTTTGTTAGTTGATAAATTTGATCCATGAGAATGTGTCTGTTAATCACATCTGAGTCTTTTCATCTGCAGAAGACGACAAGACCAACACCATCTACCAGATAAATTGCATGAATTGTGATATGCACTATTTTGGTCAAAGTGGGTATTCCCTTCAACTTCGAGTTCATGAACATAAGTTGGCTATCAAAAGACACGACATGCAATAACTCATATCATAACATGTAGCCAACTACAGGCAACAATTTGACTAGAAGAACGTAGAAATTTCAAACAGTGGAAACATAAAAAACGCCACAGAATTCCTAATAACCTGGTACTCAGATAAATCAATCAGCAATTAACAGATACGTTATCATACATAAAATTTATCAACTAATAAAGAACAAGCAACATGACGAAATAAGTCAAACTCCATGGCAATAAAATGGCTCAATAGTAATTGTAAATTAGCAGCCAATCAGGATGAAAGGTTGTCAGGAGATACAGTCATATCACTCATTCAGAATTCAAATGAGTTCACTTCATTTTGAAGTCTGCGCTGAAGATATTGTTTAGAAGGACAGTGTGAGCTTCGTGATCAAACTATTCAGCTCAGAGAACGCAACCACATCCAAACTATCCACCTGAGCTAAAAATCTCTGTTATTTCAAAATGTTTCTTTAACACATATATTACGGTTGACGATATAAGACATGTTGCTAGGTTATTTAAGTTCACTGGAATACATGTGTCCACCAATAATCGTTTGGGCATTGGGTTCAAGCCTCGCAAGAAACATCATCAATCACTGGGGAATGCAGGTAAATCCAGCTGACGAACCCCAAATCAGGACTAAAAGAGCATCCTGGATTCGACTGCTAGTCATCATCCATCAATTAGCTTCAAATAATCGTTTGGGTTTGAATAATTCATACCGTCAGTCTATATAAGCATCTGTCTGTCATTTCTGTGCGTTCTTAGTTTAGGGCTTCAGTAGCAGTGGTATCATTTTATGGGGTAGGGTTACTAACCCCATGCCCAACCTCCCCTCTTTGTTGGGCTTATAATCGAGATGAAGGGTGTGCACTGGGGCACGAATCTAACTACACCCTCATATATTACCATAAATAATTTAAAATAAATCAAACTTAGAGAAGTAGAAATAACAACTGGAGAGTTTCTAAATGATAATTACTAAATTGTGTTCATTTCGGTAAAAGTACGAATATCTTAATAATGCAGAGGTCATAATATGATTTGAATTGTGTTTAACAGGTAGAGAGAGAGAGTGAGACTGCCAACCTGGCGACCAACTTTCCCTCTTTTCTGGACTTACTACGGGCTAAGAGAGGCTTAGTAGTGCGTTGGGCACGTATTGAACCCCAGATCACGTGGGCGATCGGTCAATATACTACCACTAAACCATCGACGCACCAGGCCTCACTCTTAAAGCTCGGCTAATTTACTAACCGGTACTAAGTTTCGAAAAGACAGAAGGCTCTGCCTGACTCTGTCAAACCTACTAAATAAAAGGGACGCCACTTCCAATGAAACTTCAAAGCTTGAAACAGCAGGTTCTGATAGAAGCGCAAAGAATGAAAAAAGTAAACGTAGCACAACTCTTATTCATCTTTCACCACTTTGTCATAGGCCAATTAACTGTCCTGTTTTTCTGTCCAATTTCACGACTAGCAAACAGTAAGACGGAATGGAAGCCCCCTCATACAAACAACATTGCCGTTAGTGAAACTTCATAGCTGGAAGCCTTTTGTTCCACCCAGAATGCAAAGAAATAAATGTTAATGATATAAATGTCAACTCTGATTTGAAGTTATAAGCATGATTACTTCAGAGAAATCTTACAGTGATTATCATCTAATCTTGGCCTTTTTGAGTTAGATAAACTTTATTTTACACACAGTGAGCTTACTAGGGAAGACAAGTGTTGCATATCTAAAGGTTAATTTATGTAAAATGTAAAACTTACGCGTAGTGAGTGTTTGCTGTAAAGAAAATATCAATAAAGTTGTAATTAAATCAAGCTTTACTAGTTTACCATACATAACCTTGAAATAGTATACCAACCAATCATATTTCTCATATCACAAAAATTAACAATAAATCTTACCACGCATAATGTAGAGAATACATACTTGGTTCGCTCAAAGCTAATTTGTGAAATGTGTAGTATTATTATGCAGACAAATTCTTGTGATTTCTGTCAGCTGTTGGTGGAACTGTATATATAGGTGTCAAAACGAAAACATCAATTACAGTAGAATGACTGGGACCAGCAGCATCTTGCTTACTTGGACATCATTGTATCACGTGAAACACGAAACCAGGCTCTAAACTAATTTTAATTCAATCAATAAACCTTTCTCAATACTATCACGGGAATTACACACATATAGCTATCTCTTGGTTATCACTACACTTAGAGTTCAGCGAGTTGAAACGTATGGATATTATTGTTTCCTTTAATTCCTAGAGGAACATAGGGCTTCAGCCGTGCGTCTCCATTGCGTTCGGTTCTCTGCGAGAGTCTTCACCTGGCTCCAAGTCTGCCCACACGTTTTCATCTCCTCTTCACATGACCTCCTCCAAGTCACCTTTGGACGACCAACTTGCCGCCTCCCTTTCGGGTTCCACTCGAGAGCTTGTCTAGTGATGTCACTTTATGATTTCCTAAGAGTATGGCCAATCCATCTCCATTTCTTCCTGCCTATTTGTTTCACAATCGGTTCCTGATGGGTTGGTTCGCTCATTGGCAGAGATCCCTCCCTGTTGCTGATCTTTTCTGGCCGGCCATCTGATCTTGAGTACTGAGCGAAGACAACTGTTGATGAAGGTCTGTAGTTTGTTTGAGATGCTCTTTATGACGCGCAGTGCAAGTCTCTGATCCGTATGTTGAGTAGCCCTGACTTCACATTGGAGCTGAAAATCCGGATCTTATTTCTGATGCTGAGTGTTGTTGACCTACACACAGACTTGAGAGTAGTGGAAGCTTGTCTTGCTTTTCCGATTCTTGCTTTGATATCCTCGTCAGTTCCGCCTGTAGTTGAAACGATGCTTCCCAGGTAGGTAGGTGAAGGAGGTTGTTTCTTTCAGGTTCCTCCCATTTATGCTGATTGTTGTCTGTTGTTGTTGTTCTTGTCCAGGAATCTTCATTACCTCTGTTTTCTCTATGTTCACCTAAAGTTCTATCTTTGATGCTTCTTCTGCCAACTTATTGCTTTTCGCTTGCATATCTTCCAGTTTGTGGGAAATCAGACATATATCATCGGCGAAGTCCAGATCCTCCAAGTTTTTTGTGTGAGTCCATTTTTATGCCTGTTTCCTCATTGCCCGCTGTTTGTCGCATTATCCAGTCTACTGCAATCAGGGAAATCATTGGCGATAGTAGGCAGCCAGCCTTGTCTTACTCCTGTCCTCACTTCGAAGGGTTCCGTAAGTTTCCCGTTGTGGATTACTTGGCATACAGCATTGTCGTACAGCTGTTGGATGAGATGTATAATTGTCGGTGGCACCTCGAAGTTGCGAAGTAGTTTCCAAATCACCTCTCGATCGATGCTGTCAAAAGCCTTTTCAAAGTACGTATGGGTAACTGAGGTAAAATGAAGTTACGACTAGTGAACACACCATTCATCATCAACAACTTAACATTGATAACCAAGTGCTTTCTGAAGTTAAACACAGGTTATTTGTATCATTGTGGTAGGCTAATAAGCAGCAAATGTATATTTTAAGTTACTCACTCTATTAAAGATTGCCGAAATAAAAATGCAGTAGAAATCAGCTGATTTCCAGAATACATATATAGCCGAAATAGAACAGGGAGTGACTGAACCATCTTAGCGATTATATGGAATATCTCTTTTTTGAAGTGACACCACCTACCTTATCCGTTGAGTATTAGGGCGTTTCAGTGAATTGGCAAAATATACCAGCATGATTTTATGAAAATTCAATAATATACGTTTAACTTTTGAATCTGCTACCTCTTTCAATAAATTGCGTTGTGCAGATATCGGTATCAAGCAACATTTTCTGATAAAAGTGTAGCAAAAGTAACGCAGTTCAAGAACATAATGCCATCGATAAAATGCATGCCAGAAGAAAATTTAAATGCAAACTTTAGTTTAAAAGGTATACAAAAAACACAGCTTGTCATTATATCACCATAGCAATGGATTACGATGTTATAATTAGCGGAGATATGTGATATAGCCACTCCTTAGAAATTTGATCATGCTTGTTTATTTGGTATTGACTAACAGTGGCATCAGGGATAAGCCTTAAATCTGTTTTTGAATCTGCTGTATAGATAACTGTATTTATCCGAATGATAGGTTAATTCGTGTTACTAACATGTAGAAATCTCAGCCAGAGTTTGTATTTCAGTCAGTAATGAACGTTTTAAACTGACTTCTAACCAACCCTAATGCAAGTCGAGCTTGGAGATGTAATTCATGAAAAGTCATGACCATACGCTTTTACTGAGTCAAGTGAAAGGATCGAAACTAACTCAGTGATGTTATTTTACGGCGATACTACTATACAGTGACACTGACAACAGTCAATATCTACGAGTTACTGGTCTCCACTTCAGTTGCTGAATGGTAATACCTAGTTGTTTGACAGTCCAGGTTTTAATTCCTAGTGGGAACGTGATTATTTATTGTTGCAGAGTCCTAAGATGGAATGAAACATCTGCTCCCTTAAATCATGTTGATTTCAGTTAAACAATCACAGGGAAACGTAGGAGTACTGGATAGCTGTCTCGTCCTAGTCTGGCACCTTTTAGCGACAGACACCCATGAGAGCTTGAACTCAGAGCCTAATGGTTTAAAGGTGAGCTCGTCAATCAACCAGCCACTGGCATTCGATCCAATGAACAATGAATTCTGACTTCTGCCAATTCAGGCAACCCCCAGCCAGTGTTTTCGGCGAGTAACCGTTTTTTTAGGTGACTTGGTGGACCCCACTGGTTAAAACTTCTCACTGGAACTCCAGTTAACTTCATGTATACAGCGAGTTGCTAGTGAGCATCAGACTGATTTTCAAGTGTTGGTTTGCAGAGATTTCAGGGGTTCGAACCGCGATGAGTTTGTACCAATGATGAGTTCCAAAATAGAACGAAACAGCTGTCTAGGACTCTTTGTTTTCTCGTTGATTCTCTAACTGATGTCACCTCTTGATTGAACCCGCAACCATTCGAATCTCTATAAACCAGCACTTGATGTCGATTTGTAACGAAACGCAGAATAAAATTAGTCACACCTATACAAACCGAATACTCCAAAATATACCGATATTAATGTTAGCGCGGAAAAATCTCATGACAACATTTGCTCGTACATAGTTTAATTTCATTTTTCAGAAAGTTGAAGCAAAGAATCCAATTTCTTTATACTTGTGAGTAAACTCAACTTAGAAATAAGGGTAATATTGATTATTCAGTTCACAGTGGCCAGATAACGAAATGAAGCTGATTAATTCAAATGTATCAGTGGGAAATCGCAAATGCAAACAGATAATATGAAATCTAAAAGATGTCCTGTGGCTCAGTAGACCGGTGGATAACGCTATGGTATTTTAATCTACGTATATTTGGTTCACATTTCAATGGAAAGATCATTACTTTATGAGACTGCAGCATACTCAACTGACCAATCAAAAAGAGTAAGAAACATGTGTCTTGAATTCCTTTGGTAGGCACCACCAAAGGAGTAACCTTGTATAGGTCAAGGTATTGTGCCAACCAAGAAAACTAACCCATGAAAGTAGGCCTATCACAGTTAATTAACATAGTCAATAAAGAATGAGCACTGAGGATAGATAAAACATGCTTAAGATTTTACAATACTCAGTAATTATAAAAGCTTTTCTTGCGTCCGCTTGATTAACAGTTTATCTTGATTTCCATGTTAAAACTTCTCTCTCAGATTTAATCGATGGTACTCAGAAATTCTATTCTAGAATTGCTCAGTAATGTTGCCCATACAACTCGCTTCAAAACAGCCATCCACAGAATGTTATTTATTATTGTTTTAATTATCTTAGGTTCCAAGTGGAACATAGTGTTTCAGTAGCATCTCACCATTTCAGTCGGTTCTCTGCAGTCCCTTTTAGGTGGATCCCAGATTGCCCATAAGCCCCATTTCCTCCACACATGAACTCTCCGTTGTCACCCTAGGACTCGTTGTTTCCCATTCCAGTTCAAGTCGACTGCCCGGTGAGTGATATCACTCAACGGTCCTCCCAGCGTTTATCCAATCCGTCTTAGTTTCGTCCTGAATAGCTTCTGAACAATAGGTTCTTTGTTGGTTCGTTTCCAGATTTCCTTGTTGTCTATCCTCTCCGGACGGCAATTTGATCTTCAGTATCGAGCGAAGGCAAATGTTGATTAAAGTCTGTCGTGGCCTATTGGAGATGCTTTTCATGACGCCTACATAAAGACTCTGAAACATAAGAAACAACTGGCTTAAGACTCATGTCGAAGACCCGGATCTTGTTCATTTTGCTGAGTGCAGCAGATTTCCGCACTGATTTCAGAATAATAAACGTCTGTCTCGCCTTCCAAACCTTGGCTTGGACATTCTCATTTGTGCCGCCTGTAGCTGGAATGATAGTGACTAGTTAAGCAAACGGGATAACTTCGTTGAGGTTGCCACCGTTGATGATCACGGAGTCTACTGAATTAGCAATCACACATTGACTTCATCTAAATCTCAAGAAAGTGGAGACGTAGTCTACTGGACACAAAGTCCAGAAGGAGACCAAATGTGTGCTCAGACCATTATCTATTTCAGCGAGCCCTCATGGTCAAGCTGAAAGCCTTCAGAACAACTGGAGATAGACTACAATTCAAGTTCAACAGTCAGAAACTAAAAAACGAAACTACTACCTGTATAACTTACGAAATCTTTTATGCATTTGTGAAAAACCCATTTTATGCTTCTGTATTAGTATATTGGCTGTTCCTAAGTTCCTTGTGTACTCTGAGCAGGTTGATTTAATTACGGAGCTTTCGTAGTCATTCTAGACAACATCTCCATCTCATCTGAATTCTCCATGAATAATATAATTATGTCTCCTGGTAACCCTGTCGTGACTGCTTCTTTATTTACGTCTCTATCGATTATTTGTATTGACTTGGAATTCGAACTTTCTCGTCACGTGATTTACTTTTGATTAGCTGGTAAATTTAGTCTATGGTAATTAGTGTTTTTGTTAATCGCTGGTTGATTCACTTGAGTACCAGGCTTCTAGAAATTCTCTGACTGCATTTTCGGTGTTCTCTGTATTTAAAATTTCTACATTATCACAATCAAACTGGTGTCTGTGGTTTTCTACATACATTGATATGAAAAAATATATATCATGTCTTTTTATAGCCAATTTATGTTCTTGTATTCTGATTCGATGTAGTGTTTATTGCAGTTCATACAGTCGATTTTCTAAATGGTATTAATTTTATCTTCTTCTGTTAGATCTTTTGGTTTGCACAATATCAAATGAGGTGATTGTGCTGGCTGTGTGCTATATTTATTTCAAACGGTCTTAACATTCTAGCTGTTATTTCGAAGATAATTTTTATATATGGTAGGATGAATTTTCTTATGGTCTTTCATGTTGTCTTGTTGTTGGTATTACGACTCGAGTTTAAAAACTTTTTGATGAAATTGTGTTACTTTTGTTTTGTTAATCAACCGAAATTAAAATTTTTATTATTTCTACTAACTTTTACTGTGTTTTCCTTACCCGATGGTTACCACCTAGACAAAAACAAAGAATAAAGACCCAGGCCCTTAATGATCACTCGTTGATTGGCACACCTGAGCTGTTAAAAAAGTGAATTCTGACGACTGATTCAAGATGTGAAAAATGCATCTCAGGGAATACTTTTGTCTATAATCCAACTAATTCGTCTGCATACACAACAATGTCCGGAGGAACAAACACTTAAATAACTGTAAACATTATGAGACTACATATCAGTTTGTTTATTAGATGTGTCACACAGTGAAACAGTATTATTTACTGGATGACGTTTCGAACAAAATTTAGTGTTCATAATCATATCAATTGTAATCACACGACTTTGAAACTTGAGTTTTATAGTTTTCTTTGTTTTCTCCTATTTGTCGTAGGGGTAGTAGAATTTTCCAGATATCTGGAAAATTCTACTATTTATGAACAATAAATTTTGTTCTAAACGTCATTCAGTAAATAATACTGTTTCACTGTGTGATACATCTAATAAACAAACTGACATGGAATTACTTATTACCACAGTGCCCAAGTTTTACACATATATTATTATTAGTTTACACTTTTCCTCGGGGCTTTTTTCCGCCCTAATGATGTAGCATCCATACTAATTCAAAACTCACATCTGACTGATGCATTCTTGTCAGTTATATCAATTCTAGTAAGTGGAACATTTCAATCGGTATAGACAACTAGAGTAATTCGAGAAGTTGACTCATGTAGCTGAAAAGCAACAGCATGAATACAATGTGAATACACAGAGGTTGAATCATACTCATAACTATACTGAATCAGATGTTATGCGTTTTAAAGATCACTTCACCGAATATATCTGCCTACTGTTATTCTTTTTATTCGTGTCACTATTTATTAAAGCGTTGAGTGGAATTTCTCATTCTGTTGCATTCTTCGTCAGACTGACATAATTACTGAAACTTAACTATATGTGATAAGCATCACATAAAATCACTAAATTTTAGGCTAGATTACGTACACAGAAGGTAAGTATGATGTATTCAAGCATATATATAAGTAATTGTTAAAAAAAATTTTCTTACGTTTCAATGAGGATAACGAATTGAATTTGAGTAAACTCTTCTCTAATAATCGACCGTCTCGCAAATATATTGTAGGCAGCTTCAAGGATTGATTGGATACATTAATTTGTTTACTGTTGGATTTCTTTTAGGCTAAACTTACTTCGACTAATGTTTAACACTGAGTTAAATAGTCAGTAAAGCTTATTACACGCTGCTTTCAATTACTGTGTTGAATGTCTACACTTTTATCAGTATCTCACTCTTTAGATGCCGCAAGGTGAAAGTTGTTGCAGTGCAGTGCAGTGGTAGGTTTGAATCACGAGATTTAAGTTATCTGTATGACTACTTGCCTAATACGCGAATATGGGGCTCCATTTTAAGAATAACATACTGTTTTTCTCTTCAGATAACACTTCACAGTGCCAGATAAATTTCCTACCTTGAATTTCAAAAAAATATATATATGAAAAGAAAATTCTTGAATGATTGACTATTTTTATCTAGATCAATTATCGTAGCTTTATTTTCTGCGTAAGTGGTTGACTGTTCAAATTGTATTAAATAGAAACATGTATATACCAGGAAGAAAGCAGTACGCTGTATGTCAGGGAAAGTCGTCCACTTCATTGCTTACTGAGGCTGGTGTCACTCAAGGCGCTGTCCTTTCTCCTTTTCTGTTTTCTTTCTTCTTGCATGAATTGCCTCACTCTGATGATCAAATGAACTTTGGCAAGTATGCAGACCATCTAACTATTTCAATGTCTGTTATCTCCCAGCTAGACTGTATTAAGATGAACAGCTTTCTATCAGGAGTCAGCAAATGGTCTTCGTCTAATGGCCTTAGACTAAATCCTTCCAAATGTCAGACTGTTAATTTCAGTTTTCGATGAAGCTGTTAATTCCTATGACCGTTGCAAAATCGATGGTAGTTATATAGAAACCGGTTCTGAAGTCAAGTATCTTGGATTAATTCTCTCTTCTGATCTATCCTGGTCTTCCCATGTCTTAGCGATTTCTAAAAGAATATTTCATCTGACTTTTACATGAAGAAGTTAAGGCACTCAACCCCTCCTCTTACAGTTTGTCAACTCGTGCATCTTACCTATTCTTCTTTACTGTTCACTCTTATTCTTTCCTGGATTGCTTAAAAAAGACTATGTCATACTTCGTAGAACTCTAAAGACTGACTGTCAGTAGGACAAGTGGTGGTTTCTTTTCTAGTCCTGTCGTTGACATTGTCACTGATAGGCACTTGATATCATGCAACAAATTTACTAAAGGAATTTTGTCAGACTGTGAGCATCCACTTTACCCACAGCTCCAACCTTGTGTCTCCTCAGGTAAAACAAGAAGTCTTTTCAGAAGACTTTATGCACGTACGTCTAAATATAAAAATTCCACCATACCATAGTTGGCACGTATTTTGTGTGACGAAAATAGTGTCAGGCATGAACTAACCTAACTAACTAACCTTCTTTGCACTATTAAATAAACCATTTTCTCCATCCTGATTCCACCAAGCTTTATTGTTATTGTTCTTCTTATATTTAAAATCCTCTCAATCTTTTTGTTTTTATTTGTTTATTTTCTCAAAAGTGTTAACATCATTTAAGTTGTGTTATAACTGTTAATTTTGTCTTTCCCCTCACTATACTATAGCAACAGAACATTAGATTCAATAATCTATAACACGCTGAAATATTCAAACTAAATCGACAATAGTGTTTGAGACAAACTCACTGTTATTATTATTATTATATTTATTATTCTCATTTTGTACTTCGAATATTTTTCACTTTATACCGTAAATGTGGACAAATTCCTCTGGTTAATTTTATTCTGTTAATTTTATTTATATTTTGAGTAAATCAGATGCAATATTGTGACAAATGCTGAGAATTCCATTTTGTATTATAAATACTGTTTTTGAATAAAGCAGATTATTATTATTAATTATCAGGAAGGTAACGGTCACTATTTCCCATTAAAAAGTACAAGTTTATTTCATGAACGAAATCTTCCCATGTTGAGTCATAAGAAAACGATGTAACTAGCGAAGAGTATCTCCTCAAATCCTTCAACGCAGCACACCCATCAATAAAATTCACCTTAGAACGTGAATCAAAAATGGCATTTCCATTCCTGGATGTACTACTTACCAGAAGACAAGACTGTACGTTCCAAAGATCAATATATCACAAGCCAAAATGGACGGGACAGTTTATCAACTTCAAGATCTTCGTCCCACTAATCCAAAACAAAACTTAGTACGTACATTATGTCCAAGGATTAAGAAAATCTGTTCTGGGGAGATGATAGAGAAAGAATTAAATTCATTACGTGAAACCTTACTAGAGAACAGGTATCCACCAAGTTTTACAGACGAAAACATGAAAGAAAAGCCTCCATCGCCAGAAATCACAACTGTTCCTAAGAAAACTCTCTTCATGAACCTGGAATTCAGAGGTGACATCAAAGCAGAAATTCTTAGAAAACGCCTTTCTGAATTTCCGAAGAAGACACTTCATGCAGCCACCTTACGTATCATATTCTTCAGCAGGCAATTTATCCATTCTAACGTTAAGGATAAAATACCGATTTTGGCCACCTCAATGTGTATTTATTAGTTTACTTGTTCGTGTGGAGTAAGGTATATTGGACGTACGCGACATCACTTCCGCAAACGAATTCTGGAACACTGCCCAGCTTGGCCAGTCAGAGGAGGAAAGAAGAATAGCAGCAGCTCCATCCTCGAACACCTTGTCAACTCCGGACATCAAGCAGCCCTACATGAATGCTTCACAGTGCTACACAGAGTCCCTCAATATCGTAGAAAGGGACTTCGAATACGTAGTCTGTACATAGCTGAATCATTGGCTATTCGGGACCTGAAACTGAACCTCTGCATTCAAAAGCACTATATTTATTCACTCGCCCTGCCGTGGACAGAGTAAAGTTCTTACTATAATCCTGCTTCTTCTTTTTTATTATGTAGGTTTAGTATTATTATTATCACCATTATTTTATTATCATTATTATTCCCATCATCCATATTTTATTACCACTCTATTAATGTTTATTAATAACATTGCGTTTTCATACAGATTTTATAGAAACACTTTATCTTCCCTCCATCAGTTCCTGTCCACTCTACACAATCATACTGGTTAGTCATTTTCTCATAACTATTACGTCATGCCAACTTCTGCTGCCTTTTCTAACTTCCAGTTAGTCACCCCATCTAGGTTGCACCCTACATTACATAGTACGTTTTTGAGGACAAATTTTAACAGTGCCTGACTGATTTTATGAATTCTTCATCAAATATAATTAATATTGTACAGCTTATGAAAACGAATCATCGAAAAGAAAGTTTTCTTCGCTGTTTACAAGTTCATTTTTTTATCATCAGAAAAGTAGCCTGCTCATGAGTAGTATGATGATAAATTCACAATTATTACATTAAGTATGCATATATAGCGGCAAACACTATCCATGCTTTATGAATTGAACAAACATTTAAGGAAATCATAAGTCCGGATAACCTTTAGGCATCAAATTTCGAAGTGTACGAGTATTTAGAAGAGAAAACATATTTTAACTCCCTGGAAGGAAAAAGATTAACATTCTTTCACAACCATAAAAGACGATGTGTTTCATTGATACACTGGATCACTCTATCTCCATTGGTTTGTGAATCAAATAGCATCTCTACGCATCATCATCAAACATAGCATAGAATGGAAGTCAAACCTCTAACTCAACTTCATCGACTTTGAAAAAGCCTTCGACAGCGTTGGCGGCAAAGTAATTTGGAAATTATTTCAACACTGTTGCGTGACCCAGATCTTTATGAACCTCGTTCAACAGCTATATGACAATGGCACGTGTCATTGATACACAACAATAAACTCAGCGAAGCCTTTGAAGTGAATACAGGAGTAAAATGAGGCTTTCTACCATCACAGATGACATTCCTAGTTGTGGTGCAATGGATTATGCTAAGGACTGTAGGCAGCAAGAAGACAGGACTTCGATTGAACTCAGGGAACACTCGGGTGATGAAGATAACCAACCAACAAACAACCAGATCCAATCACTATCACTATGGGGTGTCAAAATAAATAGTCGTATTTGTGTGACAAATATCGTGCTAGACTGAAATTGTTTACAAAATATTTTGGTGAAATGGGAGACAATGGTGGTGATTAGTCATAATAGATTTGAAGAGTGTGGGTAGGAAAATAGCCAAGTCAGGTCAAGGTTATAAAAGGTGTCAGGTGAGTGGCTAGTACAAAGTGGTCTGTATTAAACAGGAGACAGTAAGACTGCATTAGGGAGTTCATGGTGAAATAAACAATACATGAAATGAAACAGGTGGAGGAATAATATTGAGAATAGAGATAATATTACTCATCATAAGTCTAGATAGTATAAGTGGAAAATTCGATAGTATTGAAAGAATGTTTGAATGAATGTTATAAATTATGACGAATAGTAATGATTGTTATAATAAGCAAATAAAAAAATACCAAGAGGGATAAGAGGAAGAGGTACTCTTTGGTGAGAAGAAGAAACTTTAATACAGTATAATTACATTTCAATAGTTTACACACAATGATAAGTTTTGTTATTGGTAATATTTCGAGCAAAATTACTGCCCGTGTTCACACCACTGTTGGAATTGTTTTGTTCACACATTTATGATTTGTACTCGTATATATAGTTCATTATTTTTGCTCATTCATGTTTTTTTTTGTATTTGAGTTATATTCCACGTTTATTCATGTTTTTGTATCCAAGTTGTTGATAGTTGTACTGAGTCACCCTTGTTACATGTATCAGGTGTGACTTTAATGAATATCGATTCTGTTATAAGTCTTTCTTTCCATTTGTTCATGTTAGTTTTTAGAATACACACATTGTTCCAATCGATATTGTGGGTTTTGTCCCATGCATGTGCAGATATCGATGAATTTTTTCAAGATTCTTGTAGGCTTGTGTTCCTGTTGGTTGACCTTTGGTTAGGCGTTTATGTCCATTCACTCTTATTTTGAGTGATCTGGATGTTTGCCGCACATATTTAGTCGGACAGTCAGCACAAGATATTTTGTAAATCAAGTTGTTTTTATCCATCATTTTTAATGGGATCTTTCAGTTGATTTATTTTATTTTTGATTAGATTTGTTGGTTTAAAAGTTGTGTGAATGCCGATATTTTTGAGGTAATTTTGCTTGAAATATTACCAATAACAAAACTTATCATTGTGTGTAAACTATTGGAATATAATTATACTTTATTTGATCTAATCCACGGTGCTCAAACTTTTTACTGATATTAAGAGAAACTTTAAGTTTGGCCACGGTAGGAACAGCGCCTGGATGTGGTCTTTTTGGAAATATAAAAACTTATATAATGAGCTTCAGCTATACGTAGGAGAGTTAAGCCAATTCGACGTGATAACGACTTCGGAATCCAAGGTAAAGCCTTGAAGGCTGGTTGGCGCCATTGAGATGTCTAGTATTGATCAAGTGTGACAAAATGAACCTTTTTATGCCTTTAATTTCCCACTTGCCGAAACAAACTCGTAAATGTTGTCAAACCCGTAGACGAACCTGCCTGATCGTACGCATTATTTTACCACAGGAATAGCTGAAATGGTAAATGCATGAAGAAGAGCTAAGGTTAGGTGAGACATCTTTCAGTTTCTGGGTGAACAGGTGTGTAGAGCAGAAAGTCTTCTTTATCGCTCTGGTTAAATGTTGCGATAGAATCTCCACAGAAGTATCTCCCCTGAATTCTAGATTTAAAAATAAGGGCTTTTTCTCCACCGTTGCCAATTCATGTTAACGACTGTTGTAACTTATATTGGCTTTAATAAACTTCTCTGGATATCCGTTCTCGCTTAGAATATTCCGGATAACATGGAGTTCTTTATTTACACAATCTTCGAAGCAAATCGACCTGGCTCTAAATGCTAAGCACCTGATCAGATTACGTTTGTACTTCATAGGTACGAAGATAAGGAAGTGTGTATAGTGGGCTTTGGTCTCTAGCTTTATAAATATGGTTCTTTTGACAGAACCATCCTCTCTTCTCGTTAGTAGGATGTCGAGGAAGTGCAGAGAGTCGTTGTATTCTCCTTTGTAGGTAAAGTGGCTAGAATAGGAAAGCCGAGACAGACTTTCATCACTGTGAAATCAGTTTGGAAATCTTCTGAACTCAGAATAAAGAACGAAATTTGGATTTTCAAGACCAGTGTTAAGTCACTTCTTCTATGTGGGTCAGAAACTTGGCACATCACGAAGAGCATTTCCAACAGGCCACTGCAGACTTTTATCAACATCTGCCTTTGCTCAATACTGAAGACTAAATGACCAGAAAAAAGAAGCTATGGGAACAAATCAACAAAAATCCCGAAGTAAATGAAGGTGGATAATCAGACACACACTGAGGAGACCGTCGAATGACATAGCACACGAGGCCATTGATTGGAACTGGAATGGGAAACGACAAATTAGGAGTCCAAGGGTGACATGGAGGAGATCGTGAGAGAAGGAGACGAGAATATATGGACATTCGTGGGGCCAACTTAAAAGGACTGCAGAGAATAGGAAAAAGTGGATAGGTTCTGTTGAAGTCCTATGTTCCACTCGGAACTCAAGAAAATAATAATGATAATAAATGTTTATTCCTGAGAAACGCTGTTGTAAATCAGTAAAATGCCTGAGCGATATTTGAACTTTTTTGCTGTGGATAATGGAATCAATTGTTTGGCATCAGTGTTCAATATGTATTCCAGTTTTTCCACGTGTTTGCTATACTTTTTAAAAGCCTCAATTGTACTAACAGTGTCATTACCAATGTAGTAATAAACAGTGCACAAATGTGCACTTGGCTAATAAAGTCATTTCGTTATAGCTTTGAAAATTCTTAAAAACTTTTGTAACAACAGATGGCGAGACATGGTTGTATATTCTCTCACCAATCATTGAGCTTGTGATTTTGGTTTACATTAAACATGCAATAAAATGTTCAAATATACATACTATTCTGTTGCTAAAGCGGTATTGAACTGTGAGAATATGTGAGAATCATATTCTATTTGGAACACATTGTCTGTATTACACCACCACACTTGGGTTCTCAAATAAGCAGAAGCCTACTTTGAAGTGATGGAGAAGATTTGTAGCTCAGGCTGACATATCTAGTGTTGTTATGTCCCTTGAGCTGTATCCGTGACTCACAAGACTTTAATTGTCCTTCAAGACAAGTTCTTCAACGCCAACTTGACGTGAATTGAACTTTTGAAATTCTACATATATGAAACAACTATCTTTCTTGCTTATCTCGAGTGTGATTTGTCGCCCCAGAGATTTTCTAATCATTATTTTCACGTATGTGTGAGTCGGTGGTTCAGGGGTAGAATGCTTACCAACTATGCAATTGGTCCACGATTCGACTCCTGGCCGGCGCACACACTTACTTCCCTTATCTGGTCTAAACACAATCAAGAGGGAAGGTTAGGTATAAGACTAGCAACCCCACTCCGTAAAAAAACACCACTGCTACTGAAGCATCAAAGTCCAAGCTTCAGGCCCTATGTTCCACCCGAAACGCAAAGGAATAAAATAAACAAGCGAAAAATGTTCACGTGTATCAATATAATTTGTTTTATTTTGACCTTTCTACCATGCAAACTGTCCCTTAATTGGTGATAAATCTACTCAAAATGAACACGTCTGTTAAGTGCTAACCAGTTTGAATATCCGGCTTGTAGGAACCCGTTATCATTCTTATTGTTTCCTCCATTTAAATTTGCTGCATTTCTTCCAGTCGCATACGTAGCCGTAATTGCCACCTAGTGTTTTATTTCACTATTCTTGAGTCGAAATCGAAGCGGACGCCCAAATAGAAGAAGTTACAAACACACACAGGAAATACTAAAAATGCCAGAGAATTCCCTGCAGTCTGGTTATAAGGTTATTCAGATCGACAAACACGCTTCTATGAAGCAGATATATTAATCAACGAATAATAATGATAACCTTATTCTGAACAACACGCTAGTCTACAGTACAATATCTTCGGGGCATTATATTCACTTCTTCTAAAGAATCGTCTGGTGAAAATAATCCACAGTATATCGTTCAGTGCAGTATTATTCAGTATGAAGCATGCTCCAAATATTTATGACTTTGTTCCTACAAAAATGTACAGCAGTGTATTGGAAGTTATTTAAATATGGGTGTGCGATTTAAGAATGTAACTGAATATATGATTCAATGTAAAATGGGGGTAAAATTTAATACGTTATGTTATAGTCTCTAACTACTCACACAAATAAAATTTACTGGTGATGAACTCTTGAAAATTTCCCAGTAAGATATAAGAGTGTGAAATAGTCCCATAGCATTGATTAGAAGTCGGTCAAAACGAAGAATATTATTTTCAATAAATTCTCTTCAGGTTCTTACAGTTATAAAACATAAGATTAATTATTACAATAATAGGCGATTACATGGTGGATACTCCAAGGTTTCCCAATGGTTCTCTAATTGATGACAACTCGTGATCAAACTTGTAACCAATCAAATCCCTGCAAACCAACACTTGGAAATACTATTTTGCGCTAGCCATTCATCAG
Organism: Trichobilharzia szidati; assembly: GCA_944472155.2. Classification (NCBI taxonomy): domain Eukaryota; kingdom Metazoa; phylum Platyhelminthes; class Trematoda; order Strigeidida; family Schistosomatidae; genus Trichobilharzia; species Trichobilharzia szidati. The sequence continues at coordinate 30,084,409 of OX235276.1, read as the reverse complement.
ACACGTTTGACAACCTTGAACTGACTAATCAATTTATTCTTCCCTACGTTAAATGAATCTATTATGACTAATCACCATTATCGTCTCGCATGTCATAGTACTTTGTAATTGTATGCAGCCCAACACCTGTGTGTATTTTAATTGACCTTCACGTTCCATATAAATTGACTTGGCAAAGAAATGTGTGGTCAAAAATGTATCCACCACATAAGTGGTTACCATTCTAAAGACAAAATACTACACTTTATATCTGCAAGAACCTGAAGAGAATTTATGAAAAGACTGGTATTCGTTCAGACCGACTTTTAATTTCCCAGTGGATTTTTCTAGTACGCACATCCCAACGAAGCTAGGGTGAAACAACTAGATAATAATAATAAGTTATGATTCATGGGCCACTGAATTCCGTCCGTGTGACTGAATAGTCACCGAGCTTGCCTTGTAACCTGAAAGTCTTTGATTCGATCCTTCTGTGGAGGCATGAGTGCCTACTGATGAAGGGTCCAGAATCAGAACAAAACAGCTACCTAGTATTCCCTAGTTTCTATGGTTCTTTAAGTAACACCAACCTGTGGTCAAACTTGAAGAAATCACATCCGAAGAAACTAACACTTAAAAGTAATAATATTCCGGAAGTATTCTAGCAAATAATCGCGCAGCAATGTAGGTCGAGTGGTAAACATCTCTCTGAATGATTATTTGTCTGACTAACCGATAAATATAGTCAACATTTTATATAATTTGAATCCCGAATGATAGACTACAAGCCAGTTTTTAACTACACATAACAATTACATAAACCCAATGATTTAGACAGGCCACTCTGCCGAAAGGTAAATAACAGGTCAACGAAAATATCAATAAAGAAAACTTTTGTAGACGACCAATCACAGTTCGAGTCATTAAGAAAGATGATTATTTTATTCATGTAACATTCCGAACATTCCCAGGTTTTCCAGTGGTTCTCTATACGATGTCAGCTCATGATGAAATCCTCCAACCAATCATACTAAATCCCCAACACTTGAAAATTCATGTGATGCTCACTAGCGACTGGTCCTATTCAAGCAGTGACCTGGGGTTCTCGTGGGAAGCCGTGACCAGTAGCTTGTAGCAGGCTGAAGGTGAGGCAGTAACTCATCGAAGATGACATCACGAAGTGGTAGTGCTATGTCATGAACTGGCAGAAGTTAGAATTCATGGACTAAAAAGGACAATCAAAATCTTACAATTCAATGATCCAGCTGAAAAAACAACATAAAACTCCACGAAATAATGAGGATCAATGTACTTTAACTAGTATATTACTAATCATCAAAGAAAACAATAACTGTCGTTCCAATTCAAATAGCTGGATGCCTTCAAGCTGATAAATAACTACAATTTTCTATTAACACTATTAACCTATTCATATTACATCTTAACGTATAAAGTCCACAACTGGTTTATTTACATTGATGTATTTTGTTCAGCTGAGATTCGCGAAAACAACTGAGACCAATGATAGGCGACTCTACATAACAAACTATCGAAATACTACAGATAACTAAGTGATATCTGATAAGCTGATGTTAATATTGATCTCACTCGAAACGCTATTTAGAAATCATATCTGTATCCACAGTATCCCTTGGTGAATATATTAAAGATTCAATAACAAAGCAGATAGAAGAAATAGTTCAAGGAGTATAAAAAATTTTTTATTGATGAAAAGAGTTTTAACACATTTTTTTCACTTTATGTACATATTCATAACTACTGCTGTTAGGATGATAAGATCTATAAGAGAACCAGAGGATCAAGGCAATACATTCAAGACTAAGCACAGTTAACTGTACAATACGATATAATGATATAGCCAAGTTGAAAACACCGAATAATAAACACACAGCAATAATTTTACAAGAGAACATAAAGAAGTAATAGATTTGTTTAATATTATTATCATCATTACTGGTATTACTATTACTGTTATTATTATTACTGTCATTAGTGATGGTATCAACTGCAGCGTTTTTCTTAAGTATGCACACTAAAGATGACGTCAGTAATGCGGATGACGATAAGGACCACCGAAACGATGGCGATGTTGACGACGATGAGTGAACACGAACTAAGTCAAATTGTAATAACCATACCGATGTACATAGCAGGATAAGAGTACTTGGTATCAAACGACTGGAATGCATCATAGGTGTATAGCTGTATAAAACACCAGATAGACTGAAATAAAAATTTTTTTTAAAACAGCAACATAAGTTGTAGTGTTACAAAAGTGAAATTCGATCCTTCAGTCACTTCTCAAATGGCTGAAGGGAGAAATATGACAAAAGATACTACTCAAGAAATGCAGATGCCTCAGCATCCACTGACTTCAAATAACATTTTATACTAAACTTTGAAAATGCAAAACCATAAAATTAAACCATCCGTCACCGTTTTGAGTTGTCATAGGGGAACTTCGAAATTTCAATTGACTTAGATCTGTGATGTGTTGGAGGGCTAAGTAGTCGGGGGCTTTTAAAGGTGATAAAGTTTTACTAGCAATTCGCTTCAACTTTATACCTACTTTTCATGCCTTCTAGTTAAAAATATGCAGTGGTAAAACTTGGTTCACCGAGAGACATAAATCAATATACTAGGGTATATACGAATAAATGTTTAGCATGAGTGATCGCAGTGAAATTATGCAACTCAATAATTATATATTTATACAGCAAATTTCCTTATGAACTACAAATGATCGGATAACCAGATGAAATAAAAATCCCTTCGGGACTGATATTTTCCCCTGGTTCGTGATTCTTCAGGAATGCAAGCTCACGATATCATGAAGGCATGCAGTCAAGGGTAGTTATATTACAAAACGAACAGATTAAAATTAAAATAGTTTGTGGTTTTCAACTCCTTTCAATTCACCAAACAACGCCATCTCAATTCGATATCATCAATGAATAACTATCTTTCAACACCACCTGAGGGAACTCAAATGTAACAACTCACCACTTACAGACCTATTCACTAAACTATAGGTTTCCAGGCCGTAGGTGTTACGAACTTCCTGGAATAATTTGAGCGCCGAGTCAGATTGATTCATTATAAATTATTTAAATTAATCCCAGCGTGTTAAGAAAATCGAAACAAGATTTTTCTGAACGTTTCGCTGTGTAAGCCACAGTTTCTTCAGCAGATTTATTCCGAATAAATCATACTGTCAAAGTAATTACTTAATTCAATGGATTAAACATAACACAAAGTTTATTTGTGTAAGCAGTAGCAAATCGCATTATGTCACTATTCATTACACCTGAGTCCCCAGAGCACAGTTCACAGGCTCTTGAACAATTCGCAGTGAAACAAGCAGAGTAGTTAGAAAAACAATTACCAATCTGACAGACACATATTTTCACCATCGTTGACTGCATACGTTGGATCAAACTCTCTGACATGAAAAGTGGTTCGCCTATGGGAACCTCCGTGTATACACAAGTACGATTACAGGCATAAGAATAATATTCATAGACTATACAAGAACGTCTCAAATATCAGAAGGGCAGCAATGCTTTATCTAGCCATTCATCATAGATTAGTTCCACATACAATATCAAGTACAATTGATTTTAAAAGTATAAGAACTACAAGACAAGTGCTTTCTCAATTTTACAAAACTTTTAATTAAACTACCACTTGCACATACACGTACACACATACAACAACCAAGCAGATACGAACAACAAACAGATACATCTAAATATAATGCGATTAAGCATTAAAAACAGTAAAAAAATATTTCCCAATGAACTAACCTGAAATATGACTCTTTAACACGCACAAAAAGTGATATCCAATCATCTAACATTAGTAAGCTAATGAGAACAAGTAAAATAAATGCTCGCCATTTCAATAAATAAAACAATGTGGCGTAATTCTTTCGTTTATACTCTACTGACGAGGGTGTCCCTTTTAATTTCTTAATATTAGCATAAGAATGATCAGTATTTGCATGATGATTAGCAGATTTTTGCTTTTCTTCATTTGTAGAGACAATATTTCCTGGTACATTGAAAAATTTGACTGCTTCACTATTGATACGATTTTGTCGGCAAAATGAACAATTCTAACAAAATAAATCAAAGACAACAGAAATTACACAAAATGCACATAGTAGGGATCGTATTCTAATATAAAATGTCTCACTGAATTTTAGATTTTCCCGTCGATTCAATTATATAATAAATATGACCCGTTGCATAAGAGGTAGCTCTCGTGGCCCAAGTGATCTAGTGGATAACCCTTCGGCGTTTGAAACTATGGGCACTGGGTTCGAGCCTCGGTGGGAACACCATCACTCACTGGGGAATGCAGGTACATCCAGTGAAGAGTCCCAAATAGGACGAAATGCACATCCTGGATTCCACTGCTAGTCACCATCCACCAATTAAATTCTAAAATGTCTAATATCTATGATCATTTTTCTTATTAAAAACGTATACTACTGATGAATGATAGAAGTAATATTTGCATGACGTACACAATCTGGTAACAAATTCTTGCCATTCAGATGAAAGTTCTAGTATAAAGTGTTGTTTTACAGGAATTTGATTGGCTACTGCTTCTATGACGATCTGATATCGGTTAGGAAAGCGTCAGAAAAACAGGGAGGGCTATACAGCGGTCTCCCCCCTAATCTGGGACTCTTCCTCAGTACGGACCCGCCGGTTGCTGAATGGTCTACGAGGTCGCCTTGTAGCCGACAAGTTCAAATCCCAGTGGGTGTGTACCACTGAAGAGTATCAGACTAGGAAGAGGCAACTATTCAATACTCCCCAATTTTCCAAAGGTTCTCTAAATGATGGTCATCTCGTGATCAAACCTGAAAGTACTAATAGAATAAGTTAGGTGACTACGCAAAAGCTCTTAGTGAAACATCTCTGTGTTTTTCAGTCAATCACTTCCTGTGATAAAAAGCTTTATTTTTCGTCCTGTGTTGCTGAACAGATGTTCTAAACTGATATCTCCAGTTGTACCACATTTAATGTTACTGAAGTCAAAGTTTATACCCACACTGTTTCCTTCCTAGGGGTAACAGTGATAAATACAGATGGACGATTTATCATGACATTTGCTGCGAAAGTGATTTGATATTTCACTGACAATACGTCTTGAATTTTAATATTAATTTGCATTTTTCAAACGATTACTAAATAAATCAACGAGAATCCACTAAGATAAGTATAGAAATTTGTTCGATGTAGCAGGGCATAACTCCATATTAGATAACTTTATTTGATATAACTCAGTAATAATAACTGGATGACGTTTCGAGTACAATTTATTGCTCATAATCATATCAGTGTATCTGTTCATAAAACTTCCCAACTTACATTGTAGAATTTTACTAAGTCATCTTTTAAATGCAGTTTTCCGTTTACCCAGGATCAGTATTGCGTCGTCCCTATTACATGTAATAACCGAGCAAAGCTTCGGTGATTAACCAGTCATGTTGCTATTTAATACTTCTATCCTATCCAACCCTATTGACTGTCTATACACAAGAATGAATTACATTTTCCAGATCATTTAAGCAAGATCTATCTAGACGTTTTGATAACCAAATGATTTATATGTTAAACCTTTCAGTTAGTAAATAGTGTTTCAGAATTCATCGGTTAAATGACAACTGGAAAACCTGGGAGTATTGAACAGTGGTTTCATCCTAATTTCGGACTCTTCATCAGTACGCACCCACCTCAAGGATTCAAACTCAGGAGCTTCCGGTTACAAAGGGAGCTCGTAGACCATTAAGCTACTGGGACCCGATCCAATGGCCTGTCGATGAATTCCAAATTCTGCCAATTCACGATATAACGCGACCACAAGCCAATGTCATTGACTGGTATTTGTCCTCACACCCAACCTGCTGCACCCCACTGGCTAGACCGATTAGATTGTCTGATTGTGTTACTAAGATCGTTAAACCGAAATGGTTTATCTTTGAATGAATAAGTAAGTTGATTAAGAATGATTCTACGTATGCACCTAGATGTTCCATCCCCATATGAAAACACTAAGGTAACCGTTAATCCCTTATTAGTCATATTAGTCATATTCTGATCATAATTAAATATGCATAGGAGAAATGAGAGTAATAACGCAAATGAAAAAGACTGATAATAATTTTATTAGGCAGTTGTTACAGTAGTAAACAACAACTGAAGTAACTAAGCAACGACGAAAACATTCTGATAAGTATCACTCCCTTATAATACTGAAAAAAGATCAGCAGCAGCAGTAGTTTCAAATAATCTAAATATAATTCAAATGATTTACTAATGCTAAAAATATCCCTAGTCACTTTAAAACATACTTTTTAGGGAAAAGAATATTCACCTTAGAGGACGATATATATATATATATATATATATGGAATCTGATATCTACTAAAAGGGAGGTTATGTAAACCTTATATGAAAATCTCAGTTGCATAGATCCTCTGTGCTGCACTACTTCTGCCCTTCGTATTGTATTACTTTGTCATCTTTTCATGTCTCCAGTGTATTGCCGCAATACTCTTTGACGTCAAATCTATCTCTTCGCCATTTGATATCTTTGTGCTGATGAATGTTTCTTCATATACTACTGATAAATATTGTCGGTAGCACTTGCCACAATACTATCTGTGATTGACCTGATATGGAGGAAGAATATTTGTAGCGACAGAAAGTGAGTAAGCCGCTTCCAACTTTGCCGGTCTGTCCTACTAGCAAGCGAGCCATGTAACACATAACCACTGATCTGTTTTCAATATAACTACATTTACCAAAGATTTTTCATAGTAGCCACATGAGTGACAGATATATAACTTTCTTTACTACCACCTACCTGACCAGGTGCGCAGATAGGTTTTCGCACTATAATATCAGCATTACTGAGGAGCAGATTGTTAAGTGTTACATGATCTCAGACGCTTCAATTTCACAAGAATGATCTGATTGTAATGGATTGGTGAATAATGTTAGAACGACAGCCAAGCTCTACGGAACTTTCAGACTGTTAATTTCACATTAACACTGACTATGCTAAAAGAAATGATGCGAGGGTTTAAGAAAACCCGTCGTGATGTTTATGCATTTTACTATATACTCCTTTCATCTGTACAATTTACAGGGAATTCTTTTCGTCATAACAATTAAATCCCGAGTGTCGACTGTTTAGTTTCTAAAGATACCGTATGCAAGTTGAATCTTTTATCACTACAACTATAAGTAATAAATTATTTTTCTGATAGACTAAACTATTCATTACGCTTAATAGCCCGTATTCAATAGCTGTATTTGCTCCACACTGGTGACCATATGGACAGAACTGTGGCAACAAACTAACCTAGAAACTATCACCCAATAAATCTGCAAAAGAAAAGGAGATGGACTGGTCATACTCTGAGAACACTACTGGGCGACATCACACGCCTGGGAAACCACAACCTAAACGTCCAACGGTGACACTGAGGAGTCTATGTCGGGAGAAAATGAAAACTTATGGGTAATCATGGAGCCAGCTAAATAGGAATGCAGAGAATAGAGCAAAGCTCCTGAAGCCCTTTGTTCTACTCAGAGCCCAATGGAATAATAATAATAACGAAAAAACAACTAAACACACAGATGAATCTAGACTTACATTGATTAACAGTAGTAAACTTAACAAAAGAACAGCTAATGATTCACAAATAATCCAACCAATCAACAAGATGCAAAGCATTGTCATGACCATTAATAAGGTTGGAGAAGACGATACCCTTATTATAAAAATGAAGGAAGGGGAAAAGAAATCAAAAGGAACATTAATATTGACTTACACATTTATGTTTGTGAGGTTAAAAAATGTAAACAGCCATTGGATTCGAATCTTAGGGGGAATATCAGTCCCTTCAAGGTTAAAGATGTGAAAACTTGCTGATGAATGCCAATCAGGCATGAAAATAATGCAGAGTAGGACTTCTTATAAAATTATGCAGAAGTGAATCATATTGGATAAGAGTGTCACATCACGTCACCTGACGCATACATAAACACATATTTGAACGATAGATTTCGATCAGAGCCGAGCATTTTACAGCATAACTTATAATAGGCACTATAATTTTTACCAAGAAAAACATATCACCATCACGTATAATAATGAAAAATGACTTTTTTCAAAGTTTCTTACGTTTTATCATTCGGCTTTTCTGAGTAATTTCGATTAATCATTTGAGAGAGAAACAAGAAAAACCCATCAAGGAGGTAACTGCCCACAGGAATAAGAAAAGCCCAAGGAATGGAAATAATTAGGAAAGGGAGATGAGCTAGAATTACTTCAACGTATGGGAAGTGGACAAAAGCCGCAGGTGTTTGAAGTGTATTTATCAAACATAAACCAAGTTGACCAGATTGTTGTAATTCAATCCATTCAGAAAATCTAAAAAAAAATGAAAGAAAATTCTCATTTTATTTGTAATGATATGGACCAATTTCTGATCATAACAAGTAAATCACAAAATCTCGACTTAGGCATGAATGATATGCATATATGTATCATGTATCACGTTAAGAGCCACACCTATTGTTTAAATGCTTCATGCTGGCAACTTGTTTGCTGCCAGTACAAATAACTCACTCTTTTCTCATAACAACTGCAACAACTCAAATCAATAACTTGGACACTGGTAGTATGTATTTTCATATAAGTTCGCTCATTGGATAAATCACAATGAAGCAGCATTATTTACTTGATGATACTTATTGTTTATGATCACATCACAATTAAACAACAAAACTAGTTACAGACCTGGCTGCATATATTCAAAATTAGATAATAAACTTCGCTTAGACAGTAGTGAACAAAGGCTCATGGAGATTATGGTCTGCTCTATTGAACAAGAGACATTGTGGCAACTCCTTATACTGGAATGAATATCTTTTTAGTACATCTCAGTGTTGAAAGGTTCATACCCTAATGCTTACAGTCGTTATATGGCCTACGACATACTATCACGTGAAACAGCTACATCGGATAGCGTTCGTCAAGAATATGTATTTTCCATATCCACTCAATTTCTTAGTAAAATATGCTTATAAATGCCTTTATTTCCACATCTAACTTGAAAGGGATTAAGCTGTTCCAGTAGAATACGCGGAGATAAGATTTGATATATAACAATTTCGACGATAACCTGGGGATTTCTGGAAAGTGGTGAAAATTAGATGAAAAAAAACGAAAAACATAACGAAATGTCATCCGAGGGGGATTAAGATCAAACAGTAACGTACACTCCTCCACAAAAAAAATGAAATTAACAACAGACATTGTGGTCTAAGCATTACAAAATTTGAAAAAATAACACAAAAATTTAACTCAAGTTTAAACAAAGGGTTCGAGACTGAACCCTTTGTTTAAACTCCTAATTGTCGGACTGGCAAATGAAAAGCTACCAATTTGAATTCTACTAACACGGCCAATATTTCCTTTTTACGTACAACCACAACGTTATTATAACATAAAATAATCTCATAGTCTTATAACGTAAATGGCTCATCAGAAAATCGAGTTGTTAAGCTACCGATTATTGATTGCATTCATAGAGTTAGCTAGCATCTAAGGTTTGTTTTCAACTTTAATTATCACCTTCATGAGTGAACAACGTAATTTAACTTACGGTAGGTGAAACAACTGGAAGCTGATGAAATGAATAATAATAACAGCTAAATGACAGTAGATTTCATTGACTTGCAAAGACCTTCGAGGGTAATCAGAATAATTATCTGAAAACAAAAATAATACATAATCAAATACGAAAGCAATAAGAGTGTAGAGTAAGCTACTAAAAAGACGAAGCTAGAAAAACAAATAAATTAATTAATTTAGCACTACACATTACACATCCCCTTTAGTACAATGTAAATGAAGCAATGAGACTTCTTTGAGCGAGTAATAAATACTACCACTCAGATTATTGGTATACTTTCCCAGGCTATGAAACACAAGTGATGTGTGAACATTCATAATACTTTCTCTGCTGTCCGGGCCAACGTAAGTAAAAAAACGGGATTTGAACACATGACTTGTTGGATGAAAGCGTGATACTAATAAACTTGATTTTACTTGGAGAATTCTCATTAGCTGTTTGCATAAGAAACAGACTTTTGAAAATAAGGTTTAGCATTACTGACATTGTAATCAGATCTGATACGCTACATATGTAAGAGGATACATGCATTTCCCCAAGGTTACAGAAGCATTTATCAACGACAAGCACCAAATATGACAAGCTATCTTTGTCAACAGAGGTTTGCGTTCTGTTTCCCGCGTTATATGGTGAGTCACATTGAGATTAGGCGCAGAGGTGATGCGAACCGACTGAGATAACTAGGATACATTTTGCGCATTCCGATCCATTGCCTTCCCCGATGGTCAATGTTAGCTGACATAGGATCATCAAGTTGAAAAAGAGTTAAGGATGGTTAAACCAAAACCTGGCATCAGTCCATGAAATCTCTGACAGCTAGTTTAATCTACGAATTGGGCTGTAAGCTGCCTGGTTGGGGTCGTCGGGATCCTAAGAACCAATGGTTGAAGACTATTGGAGACATGGCTCAAAGTCGTTCTCAATGGTACAGATGCATTCACTCTTTTTGATATCCTGTATCCATTAAACCTTGTTTTTCCATGCTACTATTCTTTCTTTGTCATATTTCTGCTTGTTGTAGCACTTTTGAATCTCTTTTAACTGTCCTTTGTGGCAACTTGAACTGCTGCGCTTCTGTACTAAGTTCTATGGTGAAATCCAGTCAGTCAACATCATATATGAAACAGAGGGAAATGGAAGCTTTCGGCTGTTTAACTTTGGACAACATTAACCAAACAAAGGGCATCACAGTATTATAACATTTCCATATGTGATCACATACATACATTATTACACTTTGGTTACTACTGGTAGTCTAACAGCTAAATGTTTTTAAGTGTATGGTTTTAAAATGTGACGACTTTAAGTGATGCACTCATGTTCAAATTTCTATGTTGATCTGTCTGTTTGTCTCCTACATAAATTAGCAGGGGATGGATAGTTTTGTAGAAATGAAAATAGGTTTTGCTGCTTGTATTTACGGCCAATAAGCATCAAATTCATCGTTATGGAATAGCGAATATAGTAGAAATTTCTCTGCTAATATAAAGATTTCAAAGCAAATAAAATTGTGTATGATAGCGTAGTGGACGAAATTTTTAAGATGTCCTGGGCAAGGGAATCTCCAGCTGTTCTAATTCAGAATTCTAATAAAGCTATTAGGCAACAAGAACAACACAACACCATTCAGCCAGTACCTATAATTTGAGTGACACTTGATTTTCAGATATAACCGATTTGCCATATGTTGACACACCGGCTTATGAGAAAAGAAATCCTACGTTAGAATTTCGAAATAAGAAATGTCACAAGAAACTAGAATTGATTTATTAGACTTCCACTATTGTCGTGAGCCAAATATGGAAGCAAAGATTATCTAACTGGGATCAATTGAATATCGAAAATTCATGGCTGAAAAGTTTTGGTGATATGACACGAAATATTCGACAACAACAGATATGTTTACATTCTGAGCTATTTTGGTGTTCTGAATATTTTCAACATAAAAACTTCAGATAGTTCTCCTCTCCTTTCATATTCTGTTCAATTACTGTACTACTATTCTACTTCTACACCCGTACAAATATGCTGAAGAAAGTTGTGACAGATTGAAAACACGCTAAAGAGGCTGCTGAGTGGCATCGGGTGGAACCTAATTGGGAAATGATGAGTTGCTTTTGGGTCCGAGGGGGACATGAAGGAGATTGTGGGGGGAGGAGATTAAAGCTAATGGTCACTTGTGGCGGCAGCTGAAGACAGCTTCAGAGAACGAGATGAAGTGGAGGTGTGCTGCTGAAGCCCTTTGTTCCACTTGGAACCGAAGTGAATAATAACAATACTCCTCTATAGTGTGAAATTTGGAAATATAGCAGCTTGAAATGATGCATCACTGCAACTATAATTTTCAATAAATAACTTTAGACAGTAATTACGTTAACTTGCATGATAAATCTAATGCGTAGGTACACTTTCTATGTTGAATAATACCAAGGCTATGTTACTGAGATAACTAATCACCACGGTCCCGTCCCTGTAGAGGCAGCAGAAAGCTTTCATGTAACGGAAGTATCATGTTTTGTGATTACTTACAGTCCAAGTAAATGCGTTCAGAATTTTAAAGTCTTTTTTATCAAGATCAAATTTTAGTGTGAACTTGATATAAGAATGTAAGGCATCATTGTCACCCATTTGAGGACGATTTCCTCAAACCTACTGTAAAAATGAGTTCAGCATACTAGATAGAAAATTAAAGTAAAACACTTTAATATCTAGTCAGCAGGATACGTAGAAAAACGTTTACATAACAAACTTACCATCATTAATTTTAATTAGTCGCATAGTTAACAATATCATGGATAACAGTAAATGCCCACAGAGTAAACCACCAAAGTGTGTACAATGAAGTCGAACCAACTAAATCAATAAATAAACAAGCAAGGAACTATTTTCAAAATGGTTGGAAGAAAACACATGTTAATAATAGTCTGTTAAACAAACATCAGAGCAAAATTACACTTATTTTAAAAAATGTGAAATCGGTTTCGAAACAGTGTTTAAAACATATTTTGGAAAGTGTACAAGATATTCTCAGCAAATAAGAAATGGTAAATCCCAATGGTGGCCAAATAAGCACTCTATCTCTACAAGTGTTGACAAAAATCAACCCATCAGCTGGCCAATATGTTCACGAAGGTAAGCAGGGTACATACTTACTTTACTTTACTTCGGCTATCTCCTACGGGAGGATGAGCCGGCTTCATGAACATCTCGAATCATCGCTGCCCAGGCGCGGCGATCTGATGAAGAGAGTTCATGAAGTTTCATGGGAATTTGGTACGAGTGATGACCCCAGAATCGCTCGGCCTTTTGTTTGAGAGTGCAGCTCTAGCCTTTACACAACCGAGTGTGACCTACAAGGCAGTAGGAGTGGAGTAGGGAGTCCACTATCCATTGGCAGCCAGTGACCGGAGTTCGGTTCATACGCCTTTTTGAATGGGGCCAGACATCCAGGACATCCAACAAGCCCTTTGTCCATACGTCTGCCGGTGAGGGTACATACACAAATGCATCACCTCAAGTCACTTCACATTTTACAACAGTTAGCAAGACGCAGTAAACGTAAGATGAAGAAGAAAAGAACATGGTTATGAAATGGGGGAAGAGTATATATATATATATATATATACATATATATATATATATACTGTACACTTCAACCTATAGTCTTCCTTATCATGTAATGCATTAGTGAAATTTCAGTTGTTAGATTTCGTCATGAACCAACATCGAATAGAGACCAATGAAAAGCAGGGATAGCTGGACACTTGTTTCATCCTAGTATAGGACTTTTCATCAGTGAGCACCCGCGTGACCACACCAAGAATCGAATCCCAGAACTTTAGGTTACGAGACCAGGCTCGATAATCATTCAGCCACTTGAATAGGTATTTAATGATCCACAAATATTAACTCTGTCAATTCATGATACAGATCTACCCTCAACCAATCCATTTGATGAGCACCTACTGCACCTTGTGACATGATAGACCCTGCTAGCTACGACTTCTCATTATAGCCTCAGAAGATCCGTTCAGTGGTCATCAATTAGTTGGAGATCGATATTTAAATTATGTGAAGTCCTGAATTTAAGAGGATTCACGAAACGCTATTAGTTACTCGCATGTGTTATCCACAGCATCCCTGGCTATTATTGCAATGATAAATATTTTATTTTATAACCATAAGAACCTGAAGAGAATTTATTGGAAATAGTATTCTCCGTTCAGATTGACTTCTAATCCATGATATGGAAATGTTTTACACTTTTATGCCTTATTCCAACTTTACCACTTTTTCAAAGGTCACGTATGTCATTAAAATGGTACTGCTAATCAAATGAAGGAAGACTAAGGCGTAACAATCTTCATATATTTATTTCAGGCTGTAATTTCGAGAGTAAATGAGTCCAAACTATTGACTGAGGTAGGCACTAGAATTCCGAATACCATGCTCTGGATTTAAAATTAATGACATCTACTTTAATATAGGTGACCGGTTAACATAATTAGCTTCAGCACAGTGAAGTGTAGTTTGCAAATTAGTATATACATTTGCTTTGAATTGTTTAGACACATTAGCCCTTAATAATAATGTTTTGTTCCAAACAGTACATTTTTGATATAGTGTGGAATTTTCAGCATGTAGTACAATATTGCGTTAATAATGATATCAATTAAAGTATAAATGAATAGTTAAAATTAAACAGAAATAGTGACGACAATATATTAATGACAGAAGAAACAAATAAAGTGCCATTTATTTGATTTTTCACAGTAAGTTTGGGGTTTCCTGTCTAGCACTTTCCTTATAGCATAAAATGCTTGCCAAGTAAGGTATCGTTGAGTTTTTATATTAAGTCGTTCGAGCATACCTCCTTATAGTCCTACCTGAAGATATACAAGCGGAGAGTTGTGTATAAAAAGGGTACTCAAAGTCCGACAAGATGACATTCGCCAATTTCTTGCATGAGTTTAAGTGTCTAGCCTTAACGAATTGGTTCAGCGACACCCCATTCGATCTACAGACAGCTTTTAATCACCCACGTAATGTAACAAGGTTTTTCCTTAAGTAGCCTAGAAAAGATTAAGGAGAAGCAATCAATAGACATAATTTTTCGGTAATCTAATATATCAGTGTCGTTATTATATTGTGTGAGAGATGTGATGAAAGCAAGAGAACTGAATTAACTCGCATTCTTCACAAAATAGTTTAGCCAAATTTTACATGCAAGTACACAATGCAATCTGGCTATTGACGATAATATTTTCTGGAATAAGCTGAATTCAGAGGGAACAAGCATTGAATCAACAAAACAAAATTCATCCAAAATACTACTTTCATTGACCGAATAATAACAGAAATTTCTCCTACACAAAAACATGAATGAGGTGAACATTTTCAACTTGGAACACACCTCAAGGAAACAGGAAAGAAAAACTGCTGAAAACAATTTACTAAGATACACTTCATTTAAAAACTATCGATTAACGAATGCGAAAAAGAAAGTAGAAATACTTTTATTATTTCGAAAGTACCGTTAGATACACTACTACAATTAGAGATGGTAGTAGTAGGCAGTAATAGATGTGTTAAGATGACAAATTTTGACCAATAGGAAGAGAGAGTATTATTTATCTCCAAGGTCATTCGCAGAAAACCAATCAGATAGCCAAACAATGAAAACTAGAGCTTTTACTAGAAAAATAATCTTATTAGGCAGAAAATTCGCAAAGAAATCATTGAAGACATTTAGGTAAGTGTTCATTTAAACTATTTACACTGTTTAACTATCACTACAGCAAAGTGAAAATAAAAAGCCAATATAATCGTCTTCACTTAATGGCGACTTAAAAGTAATGACAAATATAAAAACACTAGATATTTATAAATATGTCAATCTTAAAAGTCTTATTTTTGTTTTCATTCTATTAAAACTGGAGATCTTAATTTATACTTGACAGTGATCAGTAGTAAATGCACTCACGTGTTTACATTTTGGTGTGACTGATAAGGGACTCAGTTTTGCTGAAACACTATCAGTTTAAACATGACAGTATAAATTATTTTATTTAAAATTGAATGGGTAAATTTGATGCAAAAAGCTACATGTTTTGCAGTACTACATGCAGAAGCATACGCACACTACTGATCTGTAGCTGTTAACCCTATATAATATAGACAAAAAACTTTCCATCATGAGCTGACATCCGATTAGAGAACCACTGGGAGACCTGAGAGTACTGGACAGTTGTTTTGCCCTGGTTTGGAACTCCCCATCAATATGCACTTAACAGGATTCAAACCCAGGATCTTCCGAGGCGGAAACAAGGACGAGATGGCTGTCCAGTACTCCCAGATTTTCTAATAGTTCTCTAACAGAGATTAGATCATGATGAAATCCTGTAACCAATCAAATCCCAATCCCTACAAACCAACACTTGAATGTAGGTGGAAGTGTTGAATACAGAAGTTTATAACTAGAATCCCGTCCCAGCAACATAATGATGTACGACGAAAACTTAGGCTGAAAACAGTGACTACGATATCATTCAAAAGTTGCAAGATTTTCACCACTGTCACCCGATTTCCACTCTCTTCGCAAAGAAGTAAAACTATACAGCGCCAGTGATTATAAATAAACAAAAAACCTGTTTAATTCAGGATGTGTTTAGCAGAAACAGTTTTAAAGCAATTCTTTAGTAAAATAAAACTGTATCTAGGATCTAGTATTAAGCCTCGCTGGTTGAATGCTCACCAGCTACGTGTGCGACCTGGTCCAATTCTTGACTGAAGCGCTCCTAAACCTCGTCTAACTTTCTAAGTGTTAGTAGGCCAGCAGAAGACATAAAGTTGGGCATGAAGCTGGCAACCCCACCTCGAAAAAAGCAACGACACAACTGCTGAAATCCGAAGTTTGAAACCCCTTTTTTCACTCGGAAATCAAGAAATGAGGGAAATATAATTGAAGAAACGGATCTAGTAAAGCTTCCATTCAGTATAGTAACAATATCTAATCTAAGTAAACATCTTTTCAATGACCAATATTAAAAAGGTCCTGGGTTCAAACCCCGGCAGATGCGCGTACTGATGAAGAGCTCCAAACCAGGATGGCATACCTGTTCAGTACTCCCTGGGTTTCAATGGTTCTCTAGCTGAAATCAATCTATGATCAAATTTG
Organism: Trichobilharzia szidati; assembly: GCA_944472155.2. Lineage (NCBI taxonomy): Eukaryota > Metazoa > Platyhelminthes > Trematoda > Strigeidida > Schistosomatidae > Trichobilharzia > Trichobilharzia szidati. The sequence goes on along the minus strand of OX235276.1, from coordinate 30,067,508 downwards.
AAATATTCAATAACTATTGTAAATTTTACAACAACTAAATAATGATTGCTTTCATTAGGTAAAAGTAACAAAGAGAACAACAAAACGGCGAAAAAGAAAAAAACAGCATAAAAAGCAATACACTTCAACATGTTGGAATTAAAATTGATGCGTCGATTTACAGAACCCATTCATCACTTTCATGAATCAAAGACAAATAAAAACCAACCAATAGCATATAACATAACCTTTAATAAAAATGAACAAACTCGTATACTCGCCATGCCTGTCAGTCTATATCGTAGGAAATATCTTCAAAAATGTCATCAATGGATAAAGGATACTACAAGTACTCCTATTCTTAACGATGAGGATACTATTTATGTCAATACAAATAAACGAATAAGTAGTTATGATGATGAGAATAACGAAGATTTAACAGTGCAAGATGCAATACAATCAGAGATAGGAGATATCAATAACGCTACTACTACTACTACTACTATTTCTAATAATAATGCTGACAATAACGATGATCATTGTAACGATTATCATCCGGCAAAATATTATTTCCTTAAAACGAATCATCAAATTGAGTTAATTCACCCAATCAACAATTCAACGAATTTCTTCTTCACACTAGCTAATCAAATTCAAGATGAATATCGTTGTCATGACCACGGGGAAGATAAACACTTTACACAAATATGGACACATAGAGAGAAACCAATAGACCAAAAAAAAGTTATCAGTAATGCACTGAAAGAAACATTGAAACGAAGAAAAACTAAAAAAGGTAAGACACGACAGGATTTCTTTCATGTAACCCGATCTACAAAACGGATGTCTGTAGAGATTCAGCTTTTAAAGGAATAATATAGGCATTTTGTCTAAAAGACAAATCCACACCTAGAATATTTTATATTGTAATAAAGTGGTCATAATCACAATTTCTTGGTTAAGCTATAAATGTGTTAGGCAGAATTACACATAAATATTTTTCATTTCACCTCCCGGTAATACTGAGGCGACAGATGATACTGCATCATTAACACGTATAATATCTAACATTTACCGCAAGTTGAATAATGGTGACTCAGAAGTATTAAAAAGTATTGGACTAAATTGTCACTTTAGTATGGAGATCGCTTAAATATTGCCATTAAGTAGAGCTAAATGCATAGTTTCCATTCAGAGAATGTGTGAGAATACATTATATGATTACAGCACACAAATTAATATTGAATTAATTATTAGTTCTAGTGAGAAGTCGTGGCTAGTGAGGTCGATCCAGTCGGGAGTGAGGATGGAGTACCCCCCCCGATGACACTGATCGGTGGTCGCGCTAAAATAATGAACTTGTAGAAGTTAGAATTCATGAACTAGCCATTGAATCGGGTCCCAGTGGGTGAGTACTGCCGGTGATTCCCAAAAAACCTGTCCAGTACTCCCTGGTTTTCAATGGTTCTCTAAATGATATTAATCCGTAGTCAAACTCGAAAAACAAATCAACTCTTGAAAGGATAATTAATTGGCTAACTAATGAGATCCTATATCATCTAGTGAATACGGAACATAATGTGAACTGTTTAAAGTCGTTTAAAGTAATCAAACCGCACAATAAAGCCAGTCTACTATGTTTTATGCTGAAATTATCAGTTTTAGTTTGAAAAACTGATTTCAGTATAATTGAAGGCAACAAATGGATTTGAAATCAGGAATTCTATTGTGATGGTGTCTGAACTGGTGGCCTCCAATGTTATTCGTGTACTAAATAAACGTAGACTAGTGAAGTAAGAAATAGACACTTTAACCATTAAAAACAACAACTCATGACTAAGGCGTTCTGGATACTAAGAGGCGAATATCAGAGTAGCACAACTGATCACACTTCTACATAATCGGATTATATATACCGACGAATCAAATGTAAAAAAACTTATGACAAAACAAGTGCACCTTTATAATTTGATATGAGAAAACAACTCTTAAAAGTGCAAACCTGGTGTGTAGGCGTCTTTAAAATGATAAAAATCGGTTACATTTAAGTGATGCAATACTTAAAGACAAACTTTTAGTATAAACAGAGAAGTATCAATAAAAGTGAGGAGTTTCACAATGGCTATTTTTTTTCTCTTTTTTTAAGTAAATTACGCAAACCATTAACGTTATGCAAATATCATGCTTTGAGAGAAACAATCCGAACGCTGATAAAATACCACCGATACAATAATCTATTGAAAGCTATTAACTGATTTCCTGCTTTTCATTTTACTGGAAGAAATACACTGGTGACTATTGCTGTTTGGTCTTGTCACACTCCATAAATATATACATGATAGTAGTCAGTAGTGGTACGTATCGACGGCGTAGGCTTCACCCTATTGTGGAAGCGTCACAGCCCAATATATCTGTGTTCCAAGTGAAGCTGAAATGTAACACTTATCTACTGTCTGAGACTCCTAAGCATGATCTACTTCCCCGCTAATTTCAGAGAAAATGTAAACAAAATAATAATGAGATAGATCACAATCTAAAAAGCTCCACAAATGATTCATTGTTACTATCCGGTGGCGACTGATTCCAAACTTGCTGAAACCTCAGTCTTTATTGTACCTTCAATCACCACTCATTACACGTATATAGTAGTTTGCTAATCCAAAGCTACCCCATGGTTGTGTCATTATTAAATAAATGACACCTGTAAACTGATAGTAACCTAGCTGACGATGCTTTAATATTTAAAGCGATAGAACTTGACTACTTGCAGAGATGGGTATATCGGATTACAAGGTTTTCAGTACAACGTACATGATTTTGAAAACTATCGCTATCTTCCAACACGACTCATACTGATATCCGAACAATTTGAAGTCTTTTTAACTTCACCATATGATCACATATCATTTTCTTTCAACTTAGCGCCCTACCAGAAGGTTAACATTGGAACCTTAGTGTGACAGAGTATACAATTGTACTAAGTTAAGCTAAGCAGTCTGAACAATTCCATTACTAGTTTTTTAAGTAAAAGTATCTATATGTTTACCGATCAATTGGTGACCTTTTTAATCCCAAAAGTTACCCCGTGAGTAAACATCAGAGGATTTATTTTTAGTGTAAAATAAGCAACAATCTCCGAGTTTTCTGTGTCCTCAAAAGAATAAGCATGTATTTTCCATCACATTACTCATAGACATTAGATGTGTGAGGGAAATACTCTTACATACTTGTCTAAAAATGCGCATACATCTAACAAAATTAACTTTTTCAATAAAAAGTTTCATCTCATACATATACTTCTCCCCCAAAATAGAAATGGAATTCAATCAGTTGAAAAACACTCAAATAACGCAGAATACAGCATTCAACTCTGTATCAAATTTCTTGCTTCATTGTGTTACAATTGATGAATGTCCATTAACCGAACAACTCGATTCATCAAATAGCTATTCATCATATTCTCCGTGCAATCAACAAACAGACGATATGCAAACTACTGAGGGAACAATAACAATTAGTGAAGTAGACAAAACTGGTAAGTTGATTGACCTGGTTATAAAATTATATCGAAAAAACTAGTCTACTATTTGTGCAGTAGTCATTTATGACGGAAATTTATATATATATATATATATATATATATATATATATATAACTCTGTAGTCAAATGGAAGTTGTCCTGACAATGGGTGTGTATTCTGCTCACTTGTGGCTTGACTCATCAGTTATGTAGCTAAGCCAATTCATCTCTGAGAGAAAGGGTTTTCAAAGTACCTCTAGTTGGGTTCTGCAAACGCTTAATTCAAATATTTTCAACCAATCTGTTAGATGAAATCAGATGTCACCAGTTCGCCTAAATAACCAGTCAGAATTCAAGTAGCTTGGACAGTTAAGCACTATCTTAAGCAATGCAGCATTTAGTTGCTTATACAGTTTAAAGTCTACTATTACTCTATAAACTGGATCAAATTCATCTCCACTGACAATATAAAACTTCTCTTAAGGCGCTTTTATGTCACACTTAAATTTAGTATTAAGGTACTTGGAAGAAGCAATTAACAATACGAATAAAAGTATAATAACATAGAAACACTTCACACATACGAACACAAGAGGAAAGGAGACATCGAAAAATGTCTAGCCCTTCACATCTTTGCGATCTTTATCAACTGATTTCAAGTATCCATTGATGCAGCTCCTGCTTAAAACTCAATTTGGCAGTCGGTGACATTATGAGATTAAGGCATAATTCTTTCCTAATATAATTTAATCCCAGCCTAAGTTCAAATGAAACATAAAATACTGGACATTTTACGCAACTCCACACCTACAGATTTCAGTTAAGTGGTTGCTTTAGGCACACAACTTCCAATAGATGGGTCACGGATACCACCCGCCCACCCCACCCTGCTTCATCGAAGAAGGCAGTCTGGTAATATCACTACGTGTCACACAGCTACAGCCCATAGTCCAATGGAAAAATAATGCCTTAGTATCATATGCATTTAGTCCTTATTAGTCATGCATTGGACTTTATTGTACAATACATCAGTGCTTAGTAATACCACATTATTATAAACGCCATTGATTTACAATATCGATTACTCGTGAATTGATCATTTTTAAAGTGTATAACTTATATATATTTAAATAAAGATTGACACTTATTATGTGTACGTATCATAAGCTTACCTATTTGATGTACTATATAAGTTGGACTTTAGGTACTATGACTACGACAATTGTTTACAAAGAATTAGGGGGATAAAACTCAAGTGAAGAAAAAAACATCAATATTCAAGTGATTTATCAAATAAACAAAGAAATTGTGGAGAATTAATGAAAATTGACATTTTGAAGGCAGATCTAATTAAGAGCTGACTAACAACTAGATATGTGCTGGAAACAAAATAAGAGAAATGTCAAAAGTCTAATCCAGTCTAGTTTGAAGATCCTGAGTAATGAAAATCAACTAACTAATGAAGAAATGGCGCAAAGCTTGGTCATATTTCTAGACAGGTGTGTTACCATCCAACTCAGTGTCGGTCTAGAAGGTATCAGCCCAACATGAAATTCACCTTGAAACTCCAACTGGATTTATACAAACTAAACAAATTACATGGCGCGTCGGTGGTTCAGCGGTAGAACGATCACCTACCACACACGTGGTTCGACGATTGGTCCTCGGCCGATGCACTCCTAAGCCTCACTGAGTTGGCAGTAAGGTCAATAAAGAAGGAAGGTTGAGCGTGAGGCTAGCAACCCTATCCCGTAAAAACAAACACCACTGTTACAAAAAATTCAAAGCTCAATCTTGAAGCCCAGTGTTCCACTCGGAACACAAAAGAAATAAAAATAATAACAATAAGAAGAAGAACAAATTACGTAATTCTGCAAGCCAAAAAGAGTTGGATTAATTTTAAAACATCCTGATGGAGAATAACAGACAACACTAAAAACGGATCAAATATAAAACTACTTTTTACAACCACTAGCATTGAAATACTTTCCGTCATAGTGAGGTGTACCTTAGTTCACTAGTAAAGAAAAGCAGCAACCTTAAATGAGGGTTAAATATAGTTCCGCCAAATTGTCAACATTATTAAATGCCAAAGACACTTTCAAAATTGAGACTGACATCAGTGTACATTTATTCAAGTTACCACACTTCACAAATGTAAATGCTGACTTGAATGCCAATTGAAAGAATTCCCCTGTGACATTGTAATAACTTCTAGGCCATATCACTTGGTGAATGTAATCATCATCAATTTTTTGACTGCAATGCAATTCGAGGATTGAGAATCTTCGCATACCAACATGGCGAGGAGAGTGGCTGATGCGCGTCTGACCAACTTCAGCTTTTTTCAACCCTATCGCAATCCACTTAGGCTAACACTGCACTTTAGAATAGTTGGTGAATAGGTATGCATGAAAACATACCGGGACCATGTCAGGCAGTGATAGTTTGCAATCTAACCGACTCTAGTTCAATGCCCTCGACTCTAAGAATATAATAAGATATTTATAATGGATAAGATTTTATTTTGATAAATCACACAGTGTTGCACAGTTATATTAACTGATGACGTTTCGAGCACAAACTATTGCTTATAATCATATCAAGTTACTCACACAACTTCGTCCTTCATTTATATACATATGTGGAATCGATTAGATATTGGAATAAAATTCAATATGAGATAATGTACATTCAGAAATAATAGTACGAGTGTTATTAATCCATTACAATTAGATGGGAAATACGACGAGTGTTTTTATAGTCATAATAAGTTGATTGTTAGAATGTTTTGATGTGTTTGATTTGAGGGGGAGGAGGACATATATAAGGAGGGGACATCTGAGGCCCTAAGTAGGATTCTCAATAAAGCAGGAATTAGGGTGGCATTCAAACCCACAAACTCACTCAGAGACAAACTTTGTAGGTTGAAGGACCCGTTGGACCCAATTAAACAAAATAATATAATTTACAAAATACCCTGCAATGACTGTGAAGTCAACTACATAGGTCAAACTAGTAGATCGGGGACAGTCAGAGTATCAGAACATAAGAATTTAGATAAGGGAAAACTGATTGACCCTGAAAAGATAAGTAATTTAGAAAAAAGCTCAGCTATTGCACTTCACGCATTAACAAACAACCACACAATAGGGTGGGATAGGGTTAAAATTCTAAAAAGTAATATAGGTAGGTGGAAAGAGAGATTGATTACTGAATCCTTGTTCATTGAGTCTACGCTCAACACATGCAGCAGAAATGACTCAATGTAAATACCAGAGATATGGAAGATATTATTACCAGTCAAATCGGAGAATAATAAATAACATTAAGATGTATTCAATTCACATTAAAATAATCTAACAAGCTACTTATTTTTACTGTAAAAACACTCGTCTTATTTCCCATCTGATTTTATTTGATGGATAACACTAATATTAATTTTTTTACGAGTTGATCACGGACTGATATCAGTTAGAGAACCATTGAAAATCAGGGAGTACTGGACAGCTGCTGTTTTCAATGGTTCTCTAACTGATATCAGTCCGTGATCAACTCGTAAAACATAACTAATCCTTACAAACCAAACTATAGAAAACTAATATTAATTCTCAATGTACCTTATCTTACATTGATTTTATTCAGATGTCTAATCGATTTGACATAAATGAAGCAAAAAAGTTGTATGAGTAACTTGATATGATTATGAGCAATAGTTTGTGCTCGAAACGTCATCAGTAAATATTATTGTACAACACTGTGTGATTTATCAAAATGAAATCTTATCCATTATGGAGTTATACTCTACCACAGTGCCCAAGTTTTATACTTAAATCAATAATCAGATATTTGGTTTGGCAGAAGTTAAATGAGGTTTTTTGTAACGGTGTATAAATTTTGTCAGTTACCAGATAAATGATCAAATGTGGATGCGATTTTCCTACTGGATTCGGTCGTAAGTCATTACGCTTGGAGTTATTCGTCATCTGTTTCGACCGTCTCACAGATGACAACCATAGAATCCATGGATCGGAAGCCATAAACGCTACAAATTGATTACGTATGATGTTTTAATCACGCCTGGCACTTCCTGAATTATTTAAACATTAGCTAACACTAGATACTATGAAAGATAACGACTTAAATTGTGTAATACATGTTTCAAATAATTCAAATGACTTATTCATCATGTAACCTGGCTACGATGTTTATCTACACCTAACCTGAATATTTTGAGGATCACGAGGTTAAATGCCTGAAGTCTGTCTGAAATCATTTACCTCTACAAGGAATAACGCAGGATAGAACAGATTACTGTCAAAAGATCTTGATGACTACCAATCAGCCCACCAGAACTAATACCTCTTCCTAAACAAATAAAGTGATCAACCTGTTCAACTTATTGTTAAACAGAATACTGATGCCAGCAACAAGTTTGCAAACAATAATTTTCATTTTTATTTAGATAGAAAATCTATTTTAAATATGCTCAAAATCTTTACTTGATATGCCTCTGTTTTCTTTACACTTTTCAGATACTACTTATGAGTACATGAAAAGAGGTAAAAGAAAAAAGTCCAACATCTTTGTAAATCTTGGACCAATACCTAAAGAAATTAATCGAAGTAATTTTTATAAGCATAGGAAATATGTTAATCAACCCTTCAAGCTGATGATGAGTACTCATAAAAAACGGCCTGATCCATTTATTTAATAATAGAAGTGACACAGAGAAATAACTATTGTGCTTATTGTGTAACCGCCAAAGAATTAAAAATTACACGTCATCACACTCGTATGTATATATACATATATATATATATACAAATAAATCGATAAATAAACAATGTAAACTCCTTTAGTAGTTTTATTAAATGTGATTCTTCGAAAGAGAACATCAAACGTGATTGTTTTTATTGGTGTATGTATTATGGACAGAGTGTTACTAGGTTGTCTGGTTATCAAATTTGACTAGAATGCACCTGGCGAAACACAAGATTATGACCAACTGATCATTTGAATTTATTTATCTTCCATACTGTGATACGCCTAAAAGTTGATCTGTGAAAAAACGGCGATCGGAACGACAACAACATTTATTAGATAAAGTACATAATATATTATATTTCCGAATCCTCACAAAATGAGGCCATAAAAAGAACTAATCAAAACTGTCTAATAAGTCTATAATGTCGGTACATGAATAAATCATGGCTCCACGTCTAACAACAAAGCTTGTCCGTCCTAACAGGGTGCGAACAATACACCTCAGGTTGTAGTGGAGTTTAAGTAGTTTGGAAAAGTTGGTGGGAAGGAGGGATATTATGATATTTTTCTCTTTTCTCATCAGAGAAATCAGTGGTTTCTGTGAGCTATTCACTAATATCGATCAATAGGATGGCCACAAACATTTTTACAACGATAAAAAGTTTGATAAGTTTTGCTTTCAGATTCGCCCAGATATTTTAACATTATTGTCAACTCGTGTGCTTCTAAATGGATCAGAAAATAGGTGAGCACGTCGCCAAAAAGCACTTGCAGCACGCTCCATGCTTCCATTAATATCTGCCTTTGCTCGACACTAAAGTTCGGATGCCCGATCAGAAAGAATAAACAACAGGGAACTCTGTTGAGCAGTGGACCAGCGATAAACCTAAAACCCCATAAATACCTAGAAGAAGAAGAAGAGATGGACTTGACATACACTGAGGGGACACATTCTAAAGACGCCACACGTCATATCATCGAGGTGAAACCGAATGTTAAGCGACAAGTTGAATGCTCAGAGGAGGTCATGTGAAGAGGAGATGAAAACGTGTGGGCAGACTTGGAGCCAGGTGAAGATTCTAGCAGAGAACCGAACGCAGTGGAGACGCACGGCTGAACCCCTATGTTCCTCTAGGAATTAAAGCAAACAATAATGTAATAATAATATCAGAGGTGACATGGAAAAGAGAATGTGAAGGGGAAATGAAATTTTGTCAGCAGTATTGAAGCCAGCTGAAAATGGTAGCAGAGAACGGAAAGCAATGCAGATGTGCCGCCAAAGTCCTAATTTCCACTTGGAAAGCAATGAACGAATAACTATAATAATTTCTAGCATATCAACCGATGTAAAGCAATAGGACGGTTAATTTTCGATTCCCCTTCACTATATGAACAATAAATAAAAAGATTAATACATGCAGCTTAACATTTTCTAGACCTTTAGTTATCACCACAAGCTGAAAGATTATTAGGATAGTAACTTGCAGAGAACTACAAGCATATTAGTGAAAAGACAAGGTATTTGAAGAAATAAACATTTTCCTTTTATCAGACTTCACTTACATACATATCCAATTACGACTCATCACAGAAGCGTTCAAAAGCCATTAACAAATGTGCATATATGTCAACACCACAGAATTGATAATAAACAAGAAAAACATTTTGAAATCAAAGCGTAACAAACATCTAATTAAATTTGTGTATCTTGAGCAGTAGTTATCTACAATACCATAACAGACTGTGAAAAAAGGCTGTCACGCTTAATAGAAATCACGTTATCACTAAGTCAATCAATCTTAAATTGACAAACTTGTGTGGAACAAATGATTACTTACTATAAATACACATGAAAGTTGAGAGAATCTTTAGATGACTGAAGAGAAATAAAATTTGGTTAGTAGCTGTGTAGTGCAGCCCAAACACAGTAGCAAACACTGTTGATAACCCAAAAATGCTGATTCGAATCAGTTTAGCTTCAATTATCACACAATTAGAGTCTGTTTAGTACAACCACACACACACACATACACATTGAATTGCATATAAACCTACCTGTGAATACCAGTTGATCAGAGAATAATGAATAGAGAGTTCGTAGGCACAATTCGGATCCAAATAGAGATCAATAAACGAAGGTGATTCTTTTGTGTAGTTTACCACTGATAAATGTGATACTGGCAGTTGGAGAGAAATCTCTGTTTTCGTATCCCTGTAGATAAATTAAAAAAACAGCTCTTAAAAGTCCATAGGTAAATAAAAACACTAGACAATACATTTGTATTCAACTTGTTCCAGTTGATAATATCAAATATCAGAACAATGTGTTAGAGTAAGGTGAAATCAATATCAGGTAACTCATCTGGCGACTATACAATTGAGTAAATATAAAAAGATAAACTAAGTGATAAAGTTCATGATCTAATCAATCTTCACAAAACAACAAGAATAATTCATTTTTGAGATGAAAATTCACATTGAGAGACCAACCAATAAAAAGAAAAAAGAATTCGAAGTTATAACTGTAGGGAATTGGGATTAAAACTCAGTTTGGTAGGAAACACAGCACAAGAAGTGAACGAATCACTGATAGGACAACTACAACATAATAGTAAGCCACAAATATAGAGTAATAGGGAAATAATAAATGATAATGAATGAAATATACAAGGTAGTAGCGGTCTTATATCAATTGGATAGTGAGCAACTACGTCGCCTGTACCAACCGTAAATTTATCAACGGGACTGCTAGGCGCCGTGAATCTTTTAATAGGTTTTACGTCATATTTATAATTAATAATAACAAATAGTTTACATCTTAATGTTTCTGTTATATGAATAAATCTCAAAAACTGAAGCCCAATCTCACCAAAAGTTGACGACAACTGATTCTCAGTATCAGCAGGGAAATCTACACTTCCATATGTGGTACAAGTCAATAGACAAAAACTTGTTTTCCTCTGACCACCCTTCTCCAACCTAAAAATGCTCATTGAAGAACGCGGTGTATAAAACATATTTTACGCTTGTCGACGGGACTTTATAACTTCCTCTTTACCTAACACAATAAACATATATTCATTATTACTTGTCACCTTGCTTCATCTAATACAAATAAGGAGTATGCAGTGAAAAACCCTAATCCGTTCACAGTTATTTTCATTGGTCATGTCTAATAACCACAAAGTAGTAGACTATACGCACCACATCATGTGTAGTCAGATAACATGCCAAAGACAATAGTTTTTTGTTAGCAGGTATTTAAGCAGCTTTCACTGTTCATCAGTTTCAGATGACATCAAGATAAGTCTACTTACTCTGATCAATTTGCATGAGCAGAAATCGATTCAATGGCTTTTGGTCGTCAACTTCGTAAGATGCCGAACATTCTCCGGATGATAATTGCTGTCATAGTCATAATTTGTTGGTTAGTTTCTTTCGAAGGACCTGTCATTCTCATGGAAACGTTGGAAATATAAACGCTTGACAGCTGCTTCTTTACTATGATCATTCAGTCTCAAGTACACAAGTGCGCAGACTGACATACGATTGCATTCTATGCACACACTTTTAGAAGGCGTAGATATCTCACACAGGTCCTCCAGATTAATAGCCTATTACAAAGCGACCACAAGCTTCACAAACATCAAGTTAATCCTAAGCAAGAATAGGTGGTTATCTTAACAGAAGCGTAAGAGGTAATCAACAATATTTCAGTGTCGAATCGAGTTTCCTGTAAATGAACGACACAAACGTTTGCACTAATCATAATGCTAATGCTGTTTTCTTCCAGGTACTTCAAGCAGTCGTAAACTCTCACAGTGTAGGCAGTCCGTGAGAAGCGACCTCCTAGAAACATTAATTCCTACATGAAGTTTTTATGCTTATCATCCACCATTTGTTTTACTTTCTGTTAGTACTATTCCACAAGTAGATTCCTCAACTTCTCCCAAGTGCATGATCATTGCTAGTAACCTAAACTAAAAAATATCGTTCCTAAAGTCCTAAAACCACTCTGACAGCGTTATATTTGAGCGTATAACATCTCAACTTTATACAAAACCGGACAACAGACCTCACTAGGCTTTGGATTTGTTGTCTCTGAAATACATACGCAAGACTCCAGCGTGGTGATGACTGATTTTATGGTGATGACGATGTTAAGTCACTTACTAGAGTGACCGAGGTAGTATTTGGGATTCCGAGATAATTGCAGCAGACTGATATGCATCCCAATTTACTAGAAAAGGCGAAAATCTTCTGATAACCAGTTGAAAAGAACAAAACAACTAGTTCGGCAAAGAGACTCGTTTCAATGAATTCATTTTTGCAATTATATATAATTTTTCACGAAAGACGGTAGTTGGCCATTATTCAATGCATAAGAGGACTTGAGTAAGCATGTTAGGTCTGCATGACTCAGGACGCCTAATGTCAGAATTTTTATTCATATTCACTTCACATGTACTGACCCTGACGAAATTAAACCGCACTGATATCGGTTTGTTACAGGGGTGAATTGTTAGCATGAATTGTGAGGATAATATAATTTTTCCATGTGAAGACGCTGATAAATCCAGTATCATCTGAAAACCTTGAGGGAGAATTTGGAGTGAAATTCCCCTTTGTCATATGCAAGATGACGTTGCAGGACTTGCTAGTAGAAACTCCTATTCAAGGAATAGGAAATGAAATAGATGAGTGGTTGTAGTCCGCGAAGTCTTTGTCTGTTGATTTGAGACAAGTAGGGAGCTGGTGTTTGTCTGGTTGTGGTCATTGGGATGTTGACAATTAACGGTTGGAAAATGACATGACTGAAAATCATTAACTTTAAAGCAAATTTATCCACCTCTTTTCTTCTCCAGATTTATGAATAACACCACTAACTGATTCAATTATTCTCTTTCCCATGAGTTTCACTGAATGTGATTACATTACACTTCTTTTCTCCATTTGTACACATGCTTTATTAAAGTAGGTAAGGAGCAACTTGGACTGACACACACTTGCGTAAAACTACCCATCAATTCATCAGACAGTCATCATCAATCATTTCGCAAGTTTATCCTAAAGCAATCAACAGTCTTGTTTTCAATGGGTTTCATGGAAGAGAATTCACGTATAAGAACACTTTGAGGAACAATTTAACTTGCCTACAGCCACAATGAGCCTCCCCGCCATCCAGCACACACCCGAATGGGATATAGACACTGGCCCGCCGTCTGTAAGTGAGGTCACAAAGGCTATCTGTAATTTGAAACGAGGCAAAGCGGCAGGACCCGACGGAATTATTCCGGAGGTGTTTAAATATGGGGGTGACATACTAGAATATAGTTTGACTAAGGTACTAGGTAACGTCTGGGAATCAGAGACGGTTCCATCAGATTGGGGTAAGTCACTTATTATACCAATATTCAAGAAGGGAGACAAGTCCTCATGTGATAATCATAGAGGGATCAGCCTGACGAACATAGTCTCTAAAATCCTAGGCTCAGTAATCATGAACAGACTAAGCCGAACTCGGGAGGAACAAACGAGGGAAAATCAAGCAGGCTTTAGGCCAGGTAGAGGGTGCATAGATCATATCTTCACTCTCCGACAGATCCTAGAACATAGACACACTTTTCGGCGTCCAACAATTGCCATATTTCTTGACTTGAAGGCGGCCTTCGATTCCGTGGATCGAAAGGTACTATGGCAATGTTTGACTGTGAAGGGAGTGCCAAGAAAGTACATTGCACTAATCAAGGCACTCTACTCAAACTCATGTAGCCGTGTAAGGGCTTATGGGGAATTGTCATCTGAATTGATAACAACCAGTGGTGTCCGTCAAGGATGTCCACTTTCCCCTTTTCTGTTTAACTTCATCATAGATATGCTAATGGAAGTATCCTTAACTGAACTTAACGACTTAGGAATCGACTTGTTACCAGGGAATAGTCTTATGGACTTAGAATATGCAGATGACATAGTCCTGTTAGGGGAGGATGCTGACAAAATGCAGAGTCTTCTGAACACCTTGAGCAGCAATCTTCGTATGTTTGGCATGCGATTCGCCCCTGTAAAATGTAAGATGCTGCTACAGGACTGGACTACGTCTACCCCTAGCTTAGTGATAGGGAGTGAAGTGATAGAACATGTTGACCACTTCACCTATTTGGGAAGTTGTATCAGCACCAACGGATTGATTGGTGACGAAATCTCAGCACGGATCCAAAAAGCTCGGGCTGCTTTCGCTAACTTACACCATCTCTGGCGTAGGCGTGACATCCGGCTATCAACCAAGGGACGTGTGTACTGCTCATCAGTTCGCTCCGTCCTTCTCTATGGCTCTGAAACATGGCCAATACGAGTTGAAGACATGAAAAGGTTGACTGTCTTTGATCATAGATGTCTACGATCTCTTTCTCACGTTAGGTGGTATAATAAGGTAAGTAATGTTGACGTTAGGCGTAGAGTGTTGGGCAAAGAGGGAAAATCAATCGAAGAGGCTATAAAGTTACATAGATTGAGATGGCTAGGTCACGTGCTGCGCATGCCTAACCATCGCCTCCCCCTCCCGACGGGCATTACTAGCTGATATAGGTGCAGGTTGGAAAAGAGTAAGTGGTGGCCAAACAAAAACATGGCATCAATCCATGAAATCCTTGACAGTTAAACTGAGTCAGGTAGGGAGATGCAGACTTCCAGGTTGGGGCCCTCGGGACTCTAAGAATCAATGGCTGGAGACAATAGGTGACATGGCTCAAAATCGTTGTCAATGGCTTACGCAGATGTATTCAGTCTCTGTAATCTTTCATATTCCTTTCTACCATTACTCATTCTGTTTCACTCTTATACTTGTCAAAACTCTATTGATTCTCTTCACTCATCTTCTTGTCTACCTTTGTGTGCTATTTGGAACGTGGCAACTCGAACTGCTGCACTTCGGTGCCAAGTTCTATGTTGAATCCAGCCAGCCATTCACGTATGACCGTAACTGGCAACTGACTAAACTTAACTTTACCTAAGCAGCCTGTAAACTAACTTTTATGCAAAAAATCTTTTAAATGTTAATTTTTGACCGATAACTTACTCTATAGCAACATAATGAAAGTAGTTGCACCATAACGCGTTCATTGTAATCATTCCCATAAATCCTATTGGTTAAAAGAAAAATTATTTTCAACGTGCAAAAGATATTTCTAATAAAAGTGTGAGTTTTATGTCAACTTGAGAAACAATATCTCCGAAAATAAGATATTACAGATGTTTGCAACATTATTAAGCTATGCTTGCTCAATAATGCATACAAGATTAACAAGACCTTTTCATTCTACAGATCACAAGGACACACTCAGATAGTGGAATTTCGGGAATCTGACTGATTTCAAAGAAGATCTCATAAGCTGTCATCAATTAGCGAACGAGTGAAGACGACAGAGCATTAAGCGTTAAAACTAATTAATTCTAGGTAAGCCATTGAATAGCTACGTGCTCTTCACATAATCTGAGTGTCCAGAGGTTAATCTGTAATGCCACTGGAGGTGCATACTGTTAAGGAGTATGGGATCAAGACAGAACAGTCTCCTGGTTTCTGCTGCTTTTCAATGATTTCTCAACTAATATAATTTTGTCACACAATCTAACTTGAGACTAAGACATGCATGCATCAGACAATTGAAAGATTGAACTCTCCATGATAAAAATTCTTCCATAAGTTCCAGTTGCAACCAGAAGCGATAACCAAGCGGCATATCTGATACTTGTGACCCTATAAAAATTACCAACTACCCAACCCTCATTTTCTAACAATGCAGTACACATAGTGTCAAACTATGAAGTCTCTGTTCATTGGTGTTATTCATAGAGATAGATAGAGATTAGTTGACTGGCATTCTCGAAATGCTAAAAGACAATCTTTACAGTATAGATGAAACAATCTCAAATCGTTCACAATCACACATATGCATTCACTGCTTATTAATTTTTGAAATTTTAAACAGTGATATCCACTATATTATTCTTCTAAGCTCTCTTCAGATCAGTTTCTTATCATATGCTAGTTTGAAGTATGGCAACTTGGAATGGAGCATTTCTGTGCAAAGTCCTAAGTTGACCTATTCATTTGTCTGACTAGCACAATTTATTACATAACACAAAATAAAATAAATCTTTACACTCATAAAAACACAATAAGGATGAGTAAAACAAAACCTCTGGCAAAAAGAACTCACTTTCATCTGCAGTACAACTATGTCGTTTAATAATTAATATCGGGGTTATTGTTGATGTGCTCAGATAATATTTTGTATGAGGTAAATAAAAACGATGGAAACTTCCAGATGTCTTAGGCGTAAGATTTGTCAACAAGATGGGAGATAAAAATGACCATAAAGTTGAATACTTAGGTAAATCGGAGTGTATTCGTTCACTTGTTTTACTGAATGTATCCACATAGACCGTCATCTATATATATTGATATGAAAAAGTATATAGTAATGTTTAATTTTGAGATCTAGTCGAGAATATTTTTATAAGAATACCAAATAAGAACATCCAGTATGATGGTTGGGTTGCTCTATATAGAAAACGAAACCTGAGCCGTTCATAAGGCAATAGAACCCACAGCATTTGCAGCTTTGGAAACTATGAAAGAGGGGTTCAGCACTCTGAAAGGAATTCTCCTTTAAAAGTGGCTGCCCAGAACGCTTCATCACAAAATCCATAGGTTAAACCACTAAAACCACCCACAACTCCTGCCCATAAAACACTTTTCTACTTGAATCTGTAATTCAATGGAGATTCATCGGCAAAAATGCTAAGAAACCACCTGTCCCGTTCACTGAAGAAAACCTTCCTCGCTGCTGAACTTCTACTAACTTTCCCCACAAAACCAATGATTTGCATGAACGTATAAGATAAGCTACCACCGGTGGCCTCATCAGTGTGTACCTATCAATTCACCTGCGCATGGGGAACTAGGCATGCCGGCCGTACCCAACGTTTGCTATCCAGACGTATCATCGAATACTTATCCTCATGGTTTTATAAAGGAGAAAAAGGATCCCCCACAGTTCTAACCTAGAACACATGATCAAATCTGGACACCAAGCTAACCGACAAACCAACTTCAAAGTTATCTAAGCTGGAATCTTGCTAAATGAGTACGAATCAAACTTCTTCAAACCGAAGAAGTAATGGCAATTCACATGTTAAACCCCAAACCTGGCATACAGAAGAAGTTTATTGAGTCATTAAATCTACAATGGACTTGATCTGTCTTAACGCCGAACACCAAATTTTTGTTATTTTGTCTTTCTCAATTGCATTATGTTATTATAAATTATTTAAATTAATCCCAGCGTGTTAAGAAAATCAAAACAAGATTTTTCTGAACGTTTCGCTGTGTAAGCCACAGATTGGGAATAAATCTGCTGAAGAAGCTGTGGCTTACACAGCGAAACGTTCAGAAAAATCTTGTTATGATTTTCTTAACAGGCTGGGATTAATTTAAATAATTTAGAATGAATCAATCTGACTCGGCGCTCGAATTATTCCAGGAAGTTCGTAACACCTACGGCCTGGAAACCTATAATGTATCATGTTATTTTCTAACCTCCCATTAAATTTCTACCCCCTTATTACCACTGTTGTAAACCTGAGTCGTTGAAGTCTACTCAATCTCGTCAGTCATATTACGTCACTCAATTACTAACCTAATTTTATTTTAGTTTCTAGCTGATTAACGCTTTTTTATATTACTTAATTATTATATCAAATGTGCAAATCTAATGACACATCTTTGGAAATATTCCTATTGATGCTAAAAAAACTATGTATGTACAGTTGTACAGCCTGAGAATGATATCGCTGAAAAGCATAATTATTCGCTGAACATCTTTTCTTTTATCGGAAATGATGGCACATACTGATGGATGGTAAGGTATCACCCAGAATGAGACTAAGCATCCATCGTGTCAAGCATCACATCACACAGCTATCTTCTGGGATATTGTACGCTCGTTATCATTCACTACTAATTTGTACATAATTGTAGTTCCTCATTGAAACAAACTGAATTCTGGTTCTAGATACTAACAATTACATAACATCAGAACTAAATCCCAGTTTATTGTCGAAATCTTTATCGTAATAATCAGTATGACAAGCGTTTTCAGCTATTAAAAGGTACACAATGCTTGTCGTTATAAAAAAACCCAACTGAGATATCAACAGAGAACTTCACATCAAAACCCACCCCCAAGTCATGAAAACAGTTTGATTGGGATATCAAAATTTTAGACAGGGGAAACATCAAAAATGCCAGGGAATTCCTAGAAGCTTGGTACTCAAACGAATATGCTATTAACAAACATGTTAATTTAGACCAAATATGCCAACTAATAAAAAGTAAATCATGTGACGAGAAAGTTCAAAATCCAAGTCAATAAATGCTCCATACATATGTAAAGATGGTTGCCGGGAGATGCAATTCTATCACTCATGGAAAATTCATATCAGTTCACTTTATGCTAAAAGTTGCTCTGAAGATGTTGTCCAGAAGGACGACGAAAGCTCCGCAACTGAACCAACCAGCTCAGAGAACACTACTAATTGCAAAACAGTTTGTGATCAATAAGGTGGGTAAATAAGCACACAAAAAAGTATTCTGAATGATACTCAAATTTCATTAAACATAATAACAACATGTTGTTTTGATTCTTTTCAATCTCAGGTTGTTATTAATATATTTAACGAAAGATGGTTAAAACACGCGTACTTGTGTTATTTGTATAAGATGGCGAATGAGAAAATTAATGAATCAATAAAGCACGCCCCTAAGTTTGCCTTTATACCCCATGATTTTTTGATAAACTGACCAAGCAACCTACGCTTTTCACGTTTGTTGCGTTTTTGTGTTGTTTTTTCTGTAGGAGTAGGCATAATACGCACTTATGCTTACATTGAGTAAACAAAACACAATTTCTAATCTCACTTGATCTTGACAATGGAGAAGAAAGAAATACCCTCATTATTATTATTTCTTAATAATAAAGGGAGAAGTCCTTTAGAGCAACATAATGAAACAATAATTGTTTGAAGTGAAAGGAAAATTTACAGGGGAACATAAAGTAGTCTTCTAAATGTTACAGGAATTGTCTATTCGACTTCACTAATGAAATTAAGTTATTTGTTTTGGGCAATATACGGGTGTAGTGAACTAAACAGTTAACATGTGTTTGGATCTCTCTAATTTACAAAAGCATGAATATTGATTAAAGTGATTCATAACTATTTAAACATTTCATTAATTAAAATGTATCCTTCCAAGGTGATTTCGTTATTGTTTCAAGGATAGTGAAACATGCCAAAAGTAACAGTTCTTCATTCTAGACTTACAATGAGGAATAGTTGTATTAATGATGAGCGAAGTACTTCTAGGTATATTTAAAGGAGCATAACTTTTCTAAAGGTTTCACAGAAGTGACAAGTCAATTGGTCGTCATTTTCGATAAAAAAAGGCGAAAGTGTGAACCAATTTTCATTTCAACTTAGAAAATAGATAGACCAATAACCCTATTTATACTTCTGGTAATCTACTTAATTCAAAATGTTGACAGTTTCAGTAATGTGCAAACGTTTGCTCCACTGTTATCAACCTGAAGCGATATGTGACATAATCACTAGACATAGTCTCCTAACATCCTAAGAACCACAGTAATACAACCAAACAAAATACATCCCATAACACTCCAATACAATAGAGACCGACAGTCAAAAAAGACATCGAATACAACTGATAAGTATGTACAGCAAACAGTAAAGTTAAAGCAATGTAAATTTATCTACTGTAACTAAATAAGTAACGGCAGAAGATAAGAGAAGTAGTAACGGTTTTTTATTAAGGAAAAACGCATCGTATTTATATATGCTAACGACATTAAAAGTCAGCTAAGTCAGCGGAAACAAGCTGTTCTGATTGGTTGGCGATTGACCCATGGTTAAACGAGGGGACAAAAAGTTGTCCAATAAGATTATTCCCAAACTATAACGTAAACTAAATCCAGATTTGATGAATAAACACTTTTATCCTCACTGACACTGTCTTAAAGTGTTGATTTCAATTTTCGGCCTGTTTCTATCAATCCTGAATCGATATAGCACAAGCCACAAAAATATACTAACAAACTAGTCTCTCAGTTCATTGTACCCTAGAGATAACTTAATGCACTGGATATCTACACACCATCAAAATTTGAACCTATCATGTTCTAGAATATACAAAATTTTGATATTAACACAGATGACCCACATACACACAAAAAGGATACGAGATACAAATATTTAGACTACGGCGTGAAATAAACATTTAAGCAAAATTAATTTAATCAATGAAACAAAACTTTTCGGCCGTTTAAAGTTAGCTTAACATTGTAGAAGTTCAACAAATAAATATTGACTAATTTAATCAGGTGCAGTTGTTAAGATAGACAGATTTCCTAGAAGTGGCGCAACGATTTGAAATATAGTTACTCCGAAGTGGGTTTATAAGTCATGCTTACAACGGCTCTGACTACAGCAGCATAATTTGCTGCTAAGTTTACGTAGCGATATGAGTAATATTTTTTGTGTGTGGATATTTCAACACTAAACTGTTATAAGATTTAATGATGTGAAATATTCCCATATCACGAATTAAAAGTCAATCTGAACGAAGAAAATTCTTCTCAATAATTTCTCTTCAGGTTCTTACAATTATAAAATATAATATTTATTGTCGTTATAATAATGGCCAGTTATGTAGAATAACAGATTAGTTATGGAGTGTCAAACTGTTCCCGTGGTTCAACTTATATAGGCAGGTTCGTATACGGGTTCGAGAACATTTACCAGCTTGGTTCAGCAGGGGGGAAATTAAGTGCATAAAACGCTCGATCCTGTCACACTTGGTCGATACTGGACATCATATCGATGTCAACACAGCTTTCAGGGTTATATACTGAATTCCGAAGTCGTTATCACGTACAGTTCGCTTAAGTCTCCAACACATAGCTGAAGCGGTTGCAATAAGATCGACTAAACCCGAACTTTGTATCCAACAATAGCACGTCCAGACGCTGTTCCTACCGTGGCCAAACTTGGATTGATGATTCTTCTTATCACCAAGAGTGCTTCTTCCCCTAAACCCTCTGGGTTTTTTTCCTTTCTTTTTTTAATACTATTATTATTATTATTATGAGTCATAATTTATGCCCTTCATGCAAACATTCAGTACTATCGAATTTTCCATTTACACTATCAGGACTTTTTATTAGTGATATTATTTCTTTTCCCAATATATACCTCCACCTGTTTCATTTCACACATTCGTTATTTCATTGTGAACTTCTCATCACAGTCTTACTGTCTCCTGTTTAATACAGACCACTTTGTACTAGCCACTCACCTGACACCTTTTATAACCTTGAACTGACTTGTTAATTTTCCTACCCCACACTCTACAAATCTATTATGACTAATCACCTCCATTGTCTCCCATTTTACAATGTTTTGTAATCGATTTCAGCCCAGGGCACGTTTGTCACACAAACGCGACTATTTATTTTGACACCGCATAACTAATCTGTTATTCTACGTAAAAATGCATCTACCTTACAACTGGCCATTATTGCAACAAAAACAAATATTATATTTCATAACTGTAAGAACCTGAAGAGAAATTATTGGAAAAATATTCTTCGTTCAGATTGACTAAACTGTTAATTGGAAAAATCTTCTTGAAATATTTGTTTGAACGAATTCAAAGTTTTTGTCAGGCTGTAGCACTAAATGTTGTCTAATAGTCATACATCTATGCGATGGGTGTCAAAGTTAAAGATATAGCATTGACCTCTCATAATTTTATGCGAGTATATATGGTTCATTGCATTAGATATTGATTGGTTTTTACTCGTATGCCAGTGGCACTAATTCAAACTGGAGTATGCTAATATAATCGCTCGCTGCTTCGAATTCAACAGCAATTTATTTATTTTTATTCTTAATTAATCCTCCAATTAGATAATTTCTATCAATCAAGAAATTTAAACAAGGCATTAAGAAGATAAATACTGCGAGATGTAATATCATTTCGAAGCTCCCCTACAATATTACAACTACTGCATCGGTTGACAACAAAATGCATGATAACTAATGAGTTGTATAAATAAAAGTGAGTATTATTAACCAATCGTAGTTTAAAAGGTCAATTAGTCCAATGTAGACAAAGACTGAAGTCTTTTATTTTCTGTAAACATGGTTTGGGATGCATATGATTAATTCAAAGTGCTTCCATCACCTTTTGATAACCTTGAATTAAATCTGCGTCAAATACAATTGAGTAACGGTCACTGATATTGAGTTTGTAACCATATATTAATAGATATTTTGCGATGGATGGATGCTGGACTTCTACTAAGACTAAGTAAATTTGGATTTTCTGTGACTTACTAGTCACATGTTTTTTTAGTAGATTTGTTTTTATGCGCGCAGTAAATTTCATGGTGTTTTTCCATATCTTTATAACTTTTGCGAAGTCACCCTTATCAGCCTTCAAAATGACTATGTTTTTATCATTCTGAGATTCAACAGAGCCAGTCTTTTTGATTTAGTTCAGTATGGCTTTGCTTTGAGAATAAACATTGTGTTTGGAACATCCGCGTTACTGTCTAATCGACTGGAATTAGTGCTTCCTCTTTGGCTAGGAATTACACCCTAGAGACAAAAATGGAAGTTTTTAAAGAATTATTCCTTAACTTAAGTTCGAACGTGATTTTTAAATTTAATTGTCAGTCCTACAGCTAAGCAGTAGCAATATACCGCCTACTGAGTGTCATACTGGCAGATTTCTTCTTCGCACACTGAAAAATATTATTAGCAAATCTGTAATTTATTGTCGATGACATGTGGATAAGTTCATCCTCATGTGGAAATAAATTAGACTTGTGGTAATTGCTCATACCAAACAAGTTACATTTAGCAGAAAAATCCACTTGTGACAACGAACTCCAAAGTAAACTGTCTCCTTGTGTTTGTTTTCAAAAAAGATTAGCTAGTGCCACAAGGAGAAATTTACACGAGAAAACTACTTGGGGGAGGAAATATACAAATTTTCTTGTTTTCACTCCTTCCAGAGGAAAACTAATCTAATATAAAGATACATATATATGGCGTGAGAGCTGTATGTTAAGAATATGTGTGGTTGGACCAAATGAAACTAGCTACCCAAAAAAGTTAGTAAAGTAGTATATCCGACTACGAAAGTAAGATACATGCGTAGTGCCTCTGTAAACAGACACATGAACGCATAGCCTTCCAGTGCTAATTTATCTCTCAAATATTAACGGTAACATTCATTCATGTAAAATTTATAATCATGCGAAATAAAATTCATTTAAAATGTTATTTCTTGTCAGTAATAGCAAATTGCTCTCAAAAAGAAAATTCTTAAGATAACTGACAAAATAATCTAGTGATACATTTATGCATGTTATCTCATGTACACACACGTTTCGACCTCTGTTCTAGTTATATAATTAACAATTGATATTACCATTCTGATACAACGTTTTTAGCATATAACTTCTAGATTCTGTTATTTGAATGGTGTAATGTTATAAAATAAAATTACCAGTCTTATTCAGAACAATTATACGCCAAATAATATGGATATTTCACTATGCAATCATATTCTCAAGGCAAAAGTTATCTATATGAGCATGTTCTTCATCCGCTTAATCAGTCTTTCAATTTGAAATATAAATTTACAAAGCTAAAATGACGCATCAATAATACTTAAAACAAAAAGTTCATTCTATTTTCAGTACCACTTATTTGTGTTGTGTATTTGGGCTTTTTTTTAAGAAGAAATAATAAATTAAACAAAAGAAGACGTAATACCGAAGAAGATTTTCTGTTCAACGAAACATTTTCAAGAGCAATATACTTGTATTTATATTTAACAAAGAATTTATAAACCAACCAGATACTAGTAACCATATTCTGGAAAATGTATTACATAATGTGAGGTGTAAACCTAGCCACCTTGCGAATTACATTCTTCAGTAGACAGTTAATCCAGTCACATGTTAAGGATAAGATACCACCTTTAGACACCTCAAGGTGTATGTATTTATCAATTTACGTGTTCCTGTGGATTATATGAGCCACACACAAAGTCAATTCCATCAACATACTCTCAAAACACTGTCGAACTTGGTTAGCTAGAGGAGACGAAAAAGGAATGCCAGTAATTTTGTCCTCGAAAACACCTTGTTAACTCTGGACATAGGGTACCCTTACATGATTACTTCACAGTGCTACCCAAAGTTCCTCAATATTGAGTGAAAGGGCTGACTCACTTACTATTCGTGACCTGAAACGAAACCTCTACCTTCAAAAGCCTAACAGGCAATCACTTGCTTTATAGTGGGGTCAGAGTAACATTCTAGCCATAATTTTGTTTCACATTGTTTTAGATTATTATTATTATTATTATCATCATTTCATAATAATAATTATTATTTATTACTGTGGTGGTGTGATACAGACAGTGTTCCAAAGCAATATTATTCTCATAGTTAGAATCATTTTATTTGTTGATGTTAACGTTTGAATACTATACCTACAGTTTAATACTGAATTGTATTTGTTTGAATAAGCAACAGAATATTGCATATATTTGAACATTCTATTTCACGTCGTTTAATGTAAACAAAAATAACACGCTCAGTGATTGGTCAAAAGAAACATAAATTGTGTGCATAAATAGTGGCTTCCTCAAATGAAAATACACCTTAACTTCCGTTTCTTGCCTTTTGCTGTTACATTACTATTGTTTACTATTATTGCACATTGACAACACTGCATTTTTCATACAGACTTTACACAAACAGTCTACCGTATTTCCCTTACCTCTTTTCCATTCAGATTGATTAGACTTTCTTCACACTGATCACATAATTCCAACTTCCGTTTCTTTTTTCTAATCTCCACTTAGTCATCCCCATCTAGGATACACCCCACATTGTTATTTTATTCCTTTACGTTCTTAGTGGAACATAGAGATTCAAGCTAGCGCTTTGAATTTTCAGTAGCAGTGGTGTTTATTTTTACGGGATGAGGTTGCTAGCTTCATCCTCAACCTTCCCTCTGTACCAATCTTCTTACTGACTTAGTGAGGTAAAGGAGTGTGTGTCGGCCGGGAATCGAACCCTGAACCACGCGCGTGGTTGGCGAGCATTCTAGCGCTGTATCACCGATGCACTATACCTCACATTAGTAACACATTTTCTAGAATACGGTTACGAGTACTTGATTGGTTTTATAGGTCCTTTGTTGTACAGCTCTTGAAAATAATTCGTCGAGGAGAAAATTTTCTTCGTTGTTAATGTTTCAATTTGGGGATTTCTCATTCACATTAAACAAATAATAATTCATATTTATCAGCTACAGACTCTGTAGCGCATACACAAGAACTTTTTAAAAATCACTGAAAATTAAAAAAAGCTTACTGGAACTTACACTGTTCCAAAATGGATCTGGACTAGATGAGACGACCAAGTAAAATTTAGCCTTATACACTAACGAGGAGTTGACCAATTGTAAACTCTCTAAGATTGATAGTGTAATCAGACTAGCAGCTATTGAATTTCCTGTTAAAGGATCAGGTATCCACGTAATCCATTTCGAAGTGATTGAAGTAATGAAGTCACTGTTGAAACAAATCCAACAAAAAATAATAATTGAAGATGACTAATGTTATTGTAATCGATATTATTAGAATAACCTTTTGAAATCTGAACAGACCCAGTACAAAGTAGATAAGTAGACATTAATAAAATGGATGCTAACATTAATGAGTAGTGATTTACTCAACCATACCACTTATCTACACTTCTAACAGGCAAAGAAAATGGATTACTGCTGTCAAAAATCATAGATAAAGGGGGGGGGGAGAGTTGTAAACTTAGATAGCTTATGTTACAATCAACATGAAGATTAAGCATAAATAAGCATGCGTCACTGAATTCAATATTGAGCTGTATCACATGTTTACGTGGAGGCCGAATAATTAACTCACACATTCGTACATGGCTGTAACTAATAGTTAATAACTTCGATTGGACACTAGTCAGTAACTAGTGTAAAGTGTCTAGTCCTATGTTTGGTGCAGACTGAATTCTATCAGTCAAGTTTGCAATGTGGCCACCCTGCTAGGTAACTCGCCATCAAGGTAAACTATGAATTGTTGGTATCAGATGGTTGGAGGCAATCGGCAGGAAGCCTTGGACATAGGTTTCGTGCTTCTTGGCACTCGTCAGCAAGGCGCATTCGATCAAAGTATCAAACAACATCTAGTATCAGCAATTCATAGTGCACAATGACAGCGAGCCACCTAGCATGGTGGCCACATTGCAAACTTGACTGACAGAAATCAGTCTGCACTAAACATAGGACTAGACACATTACACAATCAAAAACATCCAATGCAGTCCTACAGGAGATCAGTCACGAGCCCGAATACCTCAGTGGTAACGTCTCTGACTGCAGCACTGGGTGACGCAGGTTTGAATCTCAGAAGGGACATGAATTCCTTCAAGGTTGCAGATACGCCTTGCTGAGTGATGAGCGCCAACTAGCAGGAAGCCTAGGTCCAAGGCTTCCTGACGATTGCCTCCAACCATCTAATATTAACAGTTAATAATTTCATCAACTGGCATCTCATTGATTTGACCACTTTCTTCTTCCAACCTGAACTTTAGTCCCTTAGCATTACATCTGGCAGGCCGTTTGAATCAGTGGGCTAACTTAATTTCCATTCAACACGATGCATCATATTTTCTTTAATTCTTACTATTCTAAGGATCCAGTTATGTCTTTGAGTCGCAAAATGTATTCACGAATATTTTTAATTGACTTCCAAACTACCCGTATGTATTTCTTGGGGAAAAAGGAAAAATATCATAGAGATGTAGTCCACACTATAGATCGAATAATATTGCATCGCTTGTAATACTATAGATTCCTATTCTACTTGAAGGTACTGAATGAGGAGAAAATATTCTGCATTAAATAAAGCTGGGAATTTGATACGTTGTGTAAACATTCTGTCAAGAATAAAACTATTATTATATCATAATTATTTTGAGGCAGATGACGAGCAGACAAGCTATCTTAAACTATACCTAAAGATGAACATCTAACTTCTATACTGATAATACAGTACTCTCAGCAGACACTGATAGTGCTACGAAAGCTACATTGGCACAAGACTTAAGGCCTCCTATCAAATGTACAGCTCACACCTCTAGAGAAGAGAGTTAATTTAACGAGTTAGTTACTAGTTGATAAATGAGATGATGGTATCAAGTTATTAGTGTTGACAAAAGTTTGAATAATTTCCACCAACAGCGAAAGAAAAGTGATCGAATCTGATAGTGCTAGAACAGCATTGTAGTTCACTGTACAAATCCTTACTGAGATAGTATTGGTCAAGCTGTCACACTTCGAAACATCATACATAAGAGTAGTATTACACAATTCAATAAAACTACAATGGACGAGAGAAACAATAAATAAATGAAGGTTACTGAACATTTTTAGAAGATGCATGATAATGTGGATGGAATACATCCGCGTCATAGTGAATGATTTTGAATCAGGTTATATAACATGTTCAACTGTTGATTCTTGGCATCCCAAGTACTCCAATTAGGTGGACCATAGATTTATACGCCGCATAGACCGACAACTATTAATATCACAGTGTGGGGTGGTGTTGTCTTCCCACCCTTGACGTTTTACCAACATATTATCACTTCAACTAGCATTCCATCCCGAGCATAGGCACAAGTTAACATGCATAAAGCCTGTTCTATCCCCTTGGTTTTATAGAATTTCATAAACTCATTGTGTGAATACTCCCTGAATGCCTAACACTTACTAGAACATCCCTATAGCATCATCTCACGATGTGCAACTTGATTGTAAGCAGCTGAATGGAAGCAAGCACATATGATCGATTGTCTTCAACTACGTAGAACCATAACAACGTATCATATTCTCGCTTCACAGTCCAGTCATCATCATAATCTAGACATAACCTTGGCCTAGTGCATTTTCATACATCTTATCAACTGTTGGACATGAATTTAAAAAATCAAATACTTAAATTTGACAGATGCATTTATTCACACAAATAAACACAACCAATGATACTTATGTTATGTGACCAATGAGTGTGTGCGTGTGTGACTCACCAGTGTTTTTCATTATCATTGTTTGTCTTAATACATAAATGAAGCCAATTGTGTGGTGCCTATGCATTGACAAAAGAAAGAAAAGAAATGACGGTTAGTTTGAATAATTTAATTTACCACTGAATGAAAATAAGACAAGGTTACCTTAGTGTTTTTCCAATCAAAATTTCATGCACCAACAGAGTGCATTATTAGTTTTTGGACAATATTCATTTTAATAGTGAGTGAGTGGAAAGACAATAACAATCAAACATGTTTTCTCAATTCTAAAGCAAATTCGATCACATCAACTATCGTCATTTGCACAGATCTATGTTGTGTGCTACTTCTGTACTTCGTATTGTCTTTCTTTGTCTTCTTTTTGTGTCTGCCGTATTTCGTAGCTCATTTCTGCACTTTGACATCAAATCTATCTCTCCGTTATTTGATATTTTTGTGCCAGTGAACGTCTCATTATACACTATAGACAAATCTGAGTAGCACACACCACACACTAACCAAAGCTGCGTCTTAGGAAAGTTTTCTGCGTTAGGCTGGATTGATAAGGGTACACTTCTGATGATTGTGGAGATGTAGTTCATTAGATCAAGTATCTGAATTTTACCCAATGTACCCCAGATTCACATCTCACTTCACCTACTTTAACCTAGGCAACTGCGTAGTATCAACAGCTCACAGCATCGCACATTAAAGTCTATTCCGGTTGACTCAATTGTGATGAGATCTGCTGCAAACAGGACAAACAGATTTATTTTTTACTGCGTAATGTCTTATTCTCCTCATAAGTAAAATTTGGCAGTTCACAAAACAGGACGATCTTCAGTAACCGTGTCATTGACCTTATTTCGTGTTTTTTTTCTTACGTTTCCAGTGCAACACAGGCTTTTCAGCTTTAAAGTTTTAATAGCTATAGTGTATTTTAAGGGAGTGGAGTTGTGTGCCTCACAGTCAACCTTCTTTCATTCTCTGACTTACTACAGTTGACGTCTAGGAGTCAGTCAACCAGCAATCTGAATTGAACTTCCCGCGTGGTTGTCCACCATCCTACCTATAAACAACCACTGACTCACAATCCGCTAACATTACCTGCACAAAATTGTTAAAAACCACCTTTTCTACTAAAATTCCGCACCAACTATACCTGTTGTAGACAATTATATAATATTTCCTATTCAAAATCCGATTAATTAGACCAGCTTACATAGAAGCGTATCAGTAGAGTACCAATCCTACTAAATTAAAAGAGACATCCCTAGGGAACAACATTAGGCACTTATAACTGAAGCATCTCAGTTTACACTAGAAAGTCATCTCTATCACTCAGCAATCAAGTGAATTTCTGTGTACTTGACAATACGTTCCAACTACATTTTAGGGGTGTAGAATACTAGCTGGTTTATTAGGCTAGATTAGTTAGAACTAGGTCCAATTCCATGTCTCACTGTGTGAAAGATGAGCGAGTAAATAGTTACGCCATGGAACCAAAAACTTCGCTAATTTACGAATATCCATTGGCAGGATAATAATGGAAAAATCTAAAGGCTTTCGATGTGAAGAGCAATTTTTATTACGTTTAGAATAAGTAAAAAAGGATGAGAGGGCAGATTAACTCACATTAGAGACTAAGAGAAGAACAGATTGCCGTGGATCTTCAAAAAATGGACCAAGTTTTACTAACAAGCCGTTATATGGCTAAAAAATGAAAAGAAAAAGAATGAAATATGAATAAAAAGGCAAATGAGGAACAAATGTAATAGAAATACACACAACGTAACACAACAGTAAAAATGCAGTGATAACGAAACTGGGAAAAACGAACTGATGCATACCTACGAAATGTTGAAGCATCCATGTTACACAGAATTCATTTATTTTACAAATTCACCAACTCGCATCATCCTTGATGCAGGCGAAATATCAGGCTAAAAGGTGAATGTAGTGCCTTCAGTGATGTTCTTATTTTCGGCTATGAAATATGAAGGGTTCAATCAAAATATATGAAAAGATCACAGGTTTCATAGGTATCTTTGTAATACAACTTGAGTGTAGTAAACAGACAAAGTGGTTGATACATATTCTTAAAACAGATAACAGGACAATCGATTCAGTAATGAGTAATTGTCGACTAAGACGGTTGAGATGCTGGTTTTCCAAGATAAAGACTTACTCAACAACTAAAGTCAACTGAAATACCGATCACTCGGGAAACGTTATCAACCGTCCATCCGAGAAATGACATAAAACTGGTAAATCTAACTGCTGGTTTCATTTGTGTAGCGTATACTGTTTGGATAAAGGATGTGCATAACCAAGTCTTCTATACAACGCGACAGGTGTGTTCAACTATATTCTTGAAAATTATGAACATTTTCATCTGTCTTTAATTACTCATCCTTTCTTCGGTACTAAAAAACGTTTCTTTACTATTTGCTACTTCAAAGGGGGGCAGTTTTCATCAACACAACACCAAGCAAGTTTTGTCACTGATTAATCTACCATTTATGCGTTCCAGTTCTAAGCAAATAGATATGTACGGTATCAGTTGTGTCTGAGGAAAATCCTAAATTTCTATTCGTGTCTCTCTTAGGTTTCTCCCACTAAGAGCTAGCATATGGGTATTTGCAAAGAATAGACGGTAAACTTACAAGGACACAGAGGAAATTTCAAAAAAGAGAATCAAAAGCGGCATTTTCAAATATTGCTGGGACCTA
Organism: Trichobilharzia szidati; assembly: GCA_944472155.2. Taxonomy (NCBI): domain Eukaryota; kingdom Metazoa; phylum Platyhelminthes; class Trematoda; order Strigeidida; family Schistosomatidae; genus Trichobilharzia; species Trichobilharzia szidati. The sequence continues at coordinate 30,036,249 of OX235276.1, read as the reverse complement.
CGTGTTTTTGTCAACAGCAATAAGTAGATATTAAACCCACTATGGATGTATGTTTATTGTGTGGGATAAAGATACCGAAATTAGACCAATTTGACTTTACAAAACTGATGCATTTCTCAAGTCCTTTAGGAAATGTTGACTAGGAGTGAAAGTATGATGACTGGTCCATGAAGCAGACAAATAAATATAGCAGCTTTCACACAAATGTAGTTATTCAAACGACAGCAAATATAGATTGTCAAACAAATTTTTACCCACTTCAAGTTTATCACCTAACTACTTAGAAATGATGGTTAATGAATAAGGCACTAAAAGTGTTTGTAGGTATTTATGTAGAGGCTTTCAGTGTATCACAAAAAGAGGTAACTAACTATCGGTGCCATCCATGATGAAGACGATTACCACAACGGTTGACCAATGAAAAAAGAATAGTTCAGAAGAGCAGTGAATGATAACAGTAGTGACTACAGTGTTAAACAAGGTGGGGTGTAGTGAATTTAAATGAATGTACAAGTTAAAGTGTTCCCCAACTATCCTATGTCACAGAAATTCTCCTATTCTTAAACAGCTCATGTCCCACACATAATGTTCATTTTCTTCAATTTCCTTTACAATCCAGCCCCTTTAAGCTGTATTCAATTTGTTTGTCGTCAAGAAAACTTACACTTTAACATGTCTGTAAAATTTTCAGATTTAAACTACCAGGCGTCAACTAGATGCAAGAAAATAAAACCAAAATTGACCAATGGAGAAACAAGTGACTAACCGACGTTCAAAAGGAAAATAAATATTATTATTATGACTAGAATTAGTCAGAGATACTTACCAGATTAAATCGCATAACAGTATTTCCTTGATTAGTTTTATCCAACCATGACATATGCGACGGTATTAAGTATGAGGTTTCCGAATTCAAGACCTCCAAATTGTTCACACCAACATTATTACTTAAGTGTGTATCCATAATTAAAGGTTTCGTAATAAGCAGATTAGAAAATGCATTTAGACGAAGAGTAGGATCATTGGGCATCTGGAAAAGAAAGCAGTACACTGTGTCATTTAAGTGAGAAAATAGGAAGATGAAAACATTAAGTCAGAATTTACATCATCTGACAGATACAGCCTAGAAATGAGGTCAACTAGTTGCCTCAACTTCAATGACTGTGAAAAAGCACTCGACAACAGCAATCATGAAATAATTAGGAAGCTGTTTAAACACTACGAAGTGCCCGAACCGTTTATCAGCCTCATTCAACAGATATATGATGGTGCTACATGTCCAGTCCTTCCCAACAGAAAGCCCAGAGAGACGTCTGAAATAAGGACAGGAGTAAGACAAGGTTGCCTACTATCACCGATGACACCCAGAATAGTGGTGGACCTCATAACGCAACAGATCGTAGGAAGTAGCAAGATAGAAATACTCTGGGCCGACAAGAAGGTCTGGACTTTGCGGATAATTTGTGTATAACGTCACACAAACTCAAAGATCTACAAGCGAAAATCAACAAGGTGGCAGAAGAAGCAGCGAAAACGTGACTTCAAGTGAACACAGAAAAGATGGATGATGAAGGTACCTAACCAATAACAACAACAAGCACCAATTACCATTATTGGCAGAAATCTACAAGAAGTCACCTCTTTCACTTACCTGACATGGTCTTCGTTGTTTCAACTACAGGATTAGGATGTCAAAGGTAGAATCGGAAAAGCTGTTGAATATGGTAACTATTTAGTCTGTCAAACATAACCCGCACTACTCAATTCCTTTTAAGTAGTGTTGTAGACATTTGTTAAAAAATACGTGTACCGTGCAAAATAAGCGTAGCCTGTCCAATAAGTAGTATCACAAATCGTTCGATAAACTGAATAAATACACGCAGTGAAACGAATAAATATATGAAGCAAATAATACGTTTGCTTATTAGAAATTATTAGCTTATAAAAAAAGATACATATGCAGATATATAGATAAACAGTTTATGTCATCTAAACAACTATTCCTAAGTCATGCTGCCATAAAGTGAATGCATACATTAAGCACCGATAAAGACTGACTAGAGTGACCAACAGTTAATAAATGTTTAAGGTTTAATAAGTCAATGGATTAGAACTGGGTATGAAAGAACAGTGGTTTGACTGATTGTGCGTCGGTGGCACAGTGGTTAGGACTCTCGCCGACCATGCACATGGTCCAGGGTTCGATCCCCGGCCGACGCACACCCGATATCTATGGTCGGCCTGCTAAATTTGGGCTACCGATGTCCATGCTGAAAATTCCATACTTGTACTGAAAATACGATGTGGAATCAAGCTGTAATCAGAAATAAAAATAAATAAAAATTTCTCGTGTTAGATGGCATGATATGATATATAACAATGAGGTTAAGTGCATAGTGTTAGGTGAGCAGAGGAAGTCAATCGATGACTTTGTGAAGTGCCACCGATTGAAATGGCTGGGATATGTGTTATTTACGCCAAGCTATCACCGTCACTGACAAATAGTGCCAGCTAATGTACAATTAGTTTGGAAAACAGTTATGGATAAGCAAAACAAAACATGACACCAATCCTACATGCCTTCGACTATTGATTCGAGAAACAAGCAGACTGCCTGTTTGAAGTCCTCAGGATGCTAAAAATAAATGGTTGATAATTCCTGATGATATGATTCAAAATCGTTTACAACGATACATCTTATTACTTTCCAGATTTTGGAAATATGCATAAATCTTCATTTAATTGTTACTTCTCCATTCTAGTTACAATACGTTTCTTCTTCTTTAATATGTACTTTTCCGAAGTATAAAAACTTGCAATGGCAAATTTTTGTACACACAACCCCCTGATAATTCAGTTTATATCAATCAATAAGTAACCAAACTGAAATAATCGACAAATCTACAGGCTGACTTGCTCTTTATCGAAAAATTTTAAGTCAGTGTAGCACTTTTAGATTAGACTTCTATTACAGCATTTCATCATGAGCTGACATCGGTTAGAGAACCATTCGAACACCTGGGAGTACTGGATAGCTGTCTCGTCCTAGTTTCGGACCCTTCAGCAGTACTTACCAACCCCAAAGGTTCGATCCCTCGGCCCTCCAGTTACTAGCCGACTTTGCAAACCATTAAGCCACTGGGGAGTCTTAGGTTTGTTAGGAAATGAGCACTTAAATGGTAGCACTTGCTTTTCCAAGCGCTTGAAAATGAAGCCCACCTTTTATGTGGGAGTTTATGATATTACCCAGTTGTCTAACTTAGTGAATTAAGTCTGGAGTCACATTTAGGCTACTGTGTATTGATAAATGACCCCGACTTCGAAATTATTTGTCCAACTGCAAGAGTTTGAACCAATAACCCACTGTTTGGGAATCAGATATCTAAGCCGTTGGAAAGATTATACGCTGGCTTGAGACACATTTAGGTAGACTATAGATCACTTTGGGAGCATGTGATTATTTCTAATCAGAGTAAATTTCTACATAACTATGACTTTAAGGTTACACCCGTAAATCCCTGAATCACGGCTAACGGATTTTAAGTGATAAAAATTTAGGAAATATGTGGCAACGGACAAAAAGGCTTGCGATTACAGAACATCTGGTCAACTCAGGACATTCAGCGCCTTTCGAAAAATCCTTCAAAGTAATATACAAGATTCAATCAAACCTATCAAAGGGAGTGAAATCAAGACATCTGGGCATAGCTGAGGCGCTAGCTATCCAAAAGCTCAAACCCGCGCTTTGTATCCAAAAGAAATACGTCCGACTCCTGTCCCTGCCATGGCCATCATGAACAGGTAAATTTTTTTTCTAGTAATGACCATCCCATCGCCTTTATTCATGTTATTTTAAGTTTTTCTTAATCCCTGTCTACACTACTATATTTTCATATGCACACTTTCTGTTTATTTTGTCATTTTACTATTTCTACATATTTAATCCCTGATTGCATAAACAATTATTCATCACATAAGTTTTTTTTATCCAAACATCCTGTCTATTTTGTTATTTCTACATTTCTAACCCCCAATTGCACAATGTCAAACTTCTTAGTTATTATAACGTTACTTTGAGTTTTATCCATCCCCCTGTTTATTATGGCATTCTAATTCCTAATTGTAATTTTTATTAATTTGCCCCTTAACCGAAAATTATTCTGGAACTTTCCCATCCATTTGATATCAATACACGAATGTACAGCCTAGATGATGACTTCGTAAAAAAAAATTTTCTCCGCTGCAATTGTCTTTTTAATAATCCTATGACCCAATGTGTATATTCCGTGATTACAGAACTCTGAAAAATAGATGTGCTGACTGAATAACTGCCCCATAGGCAAACAGATTGGAAGAGTCGATTTAGTGAGTTACTGGAAGAAATAAAGAGTCTCTTCTCACTTATTGCATTTTATTTTTTGTTACTCCAATTTAAATCCGTTTCGGTGGTCAATACTCTTGACCTAATTATTTAACTTCTGCTCAACTTTCTCTGAATCCTGTCAAACTGTCTAAAGTATATGAGTGTTATGTAACACGTGTAATTAATTCTATGCCTAATTACTGTCCAACTTCCTTACTGTCTCTAGAATATCCCTGCAAGTTTTCTGCATATACCAACAAAATTACAAAGAATTGTAATTATTTTAATTATTCATTGTATTCAATAAACTAATGGTAATGACTTCCAACTCTAAACAAATTAATTAAATTAAAAATCCCCTTAGTGTAATCAGAATAAGATGATTTTGAATGAAAAATTGTTTTCGAGAAACTCAAGTGTTACTTTGCACGGATTTGATTTGATTGGTTACAGGATTTCAGCACAAACTGACATTGGTTAGCGAACCATTGGAAAACCTGGGAGAAGCGAGAAATCTTCACCAGTGGATTAAAGCAAGTCGGGTGTAAGGAAAAATCCTCGCCAATGACACTGTCAGGTGGTCGTGTTATGTCGTGGATTGGCAGAAGTTGAAATTCATGGAGTGGCCGTTGGATCGGTCCCCAGTGGCTTAATGTTCTGCGAGGTCGGCTAGTAACTGGAGGGCCGAGGGTTCGAACCCTTATGGTGGGTGTGCACTGCTGAAGGGTCCGAAACTAGGACGAGACAGCTATCCAGTACTCCCAGGTGTTCGAATGGTTCTCTAACCGATGTTAGCTCATGATGAAATCCTGTAAATAAATTAAAGTTTGGCGATATTTTGTGCATTGACATTAAGACCGTTTTAGATTGTATGCAATTAACAGGAGCCAATGAAATATGATGAATATCATATCATCCTGCTCAGTTATTGTTTTACTTCATTCACTTATTCTCCCGCTTTATGGATTTGAATAAAACAAGAACAACAATTTGTGGAAAATAAGATGGTACTTTCATCATTTATTTCGTTGGCTTCTCAACATCTGCGTACAGCCAACATACATACAATTCAGATTGTGTACAGAACATTTCTTAATAAACTCGCAAGTGTGACATGATGTCAGCTGACAGGAGAGTCCAAACTCAGCAATCAATGCTCAGAAGTTACACTTACAAAACTTATACCCAGAAAGTCTATGTTTATACAAAATAAATGCTTAGATATAATGGCAAGAGTTCCGCAATAAAGCCAAGAAGTGAATAAGATGATGAGTAACAAATAAAATGAATAACAAAGAGTTGAATTCAACTCAAATCATAGAAGCAAGGGATAAGCAAAGTTACACTCCAGTGAAAGGGGGAGAGGTTAAAGCCAAGCATTACGTAATCGAGTGAAAGAGAGAGAGAGAGAGTAAATATGTCCAGTTACTAGGGCAAGAAAAGATTGATAGCCGCTTTTTTTTCTGAACACACAAATGCGGTCTAAAGTGTTTCATAGCAACTGCTTCGGTAAACTTGAAGGGAGAATCGAATTATATTGTCTAATGATAATTTCGAAATACTTCAAGGTGACGACTTCCCGCCCGTACGGACGAGATGCCTGATAATGGCACTAGCGTAAATTTCTTTTCCACTGTGACTTGTGAGGGATTTGAATCTTCACATCTTTCGTAATTGTTACTTAATTTCTGAGGGTAACAGTTGGATCTCAACATCTCAAGAATCAGAAATTCTTCCTTTAATTTCCCGGTAGAGCATATTCTCCTGATTCTTTAAAACAGAGTTTTGACCAGTGGTCGTTTATAGCTAATTTGAACAAAAACTATTAAAATGTAAGTCTTGTCCATTCGATGTAGTCTTTCGGTGAATCGATCTCTGAAGACTACCATCTTCCAGGCGATGTCAAGGAAATGAGACTTCCCATCACTTTCTTGTCATATAATGAAGTCACTACTTGCATATGCGTCATTGCGTAGTCCAAGTGGATAGAACGCGTAACTTTCACTGTTGCATACTACAAATGTGTCATTGACACATCAACAGTTGTTTCGCGGAGTGGAGGCTTCAATTGTGTTCTCTCGCAATTTGACACAAAGATTTCTTCTAAAATAGAACTTAATGGGATTGCACTCAGGTAAACTATCCATTTGACGGTAAACAGTATCGTCAAAATGGAAATGTACATCCATAGTACCCATTAGTAATAGGCATTTAAATTCCAATACTAGGAGTGAGAAAGATCAGAATCCTGACAAATAATATGGATAGTTGTATTGATTGGGATCCTTGTGAACAGAGGACAGGTTACATCAAGTGACACCATAAACTTATTGAAAATGTCCATGAGGTTCAGGCTTTCGGCGAAGCGGAATCAATTTTCGCTCCTATCTTCGAAGCATATTTTCACATTCACACTATTGGTACTGTTAATTCATCAATGATTTACTTTTTAACTATGTCAAAATACTACGAATTTGAAGTCTGTTTTGACCTAATATGAACACAATAAAGCTCGATCAATACAGGCCTATATGTATTGTCATCTATTATTCTGATAATTGTGGTATCAGTGATACATATACTAAAACTACCAAGCACACACATGTAATAGACAGCACCAGCTATAAGACAATTAATACTAATCTCATTTCTTCTAGTATCAACCAATTAACAATAAACTAAACCTACTGAAAACAATTAGGTCATCCACAAATACACACGCACACATATGAATGCATTAATTCAAAAGATACAAAAAATAATGGTGAGCGAATGAAATTTCACAAAGCATAACAGTATCACTATGATTATAAACGAAAAGAAACAGAACTAGGACAATAAACTAAAAAAAGAATTTTTAATATGGAAAGATTAAAAGTAATATTAATGTGAGAAACACCTCGTACAGTTAACCAACTCGAATACAGACATAAAGAAACAATTCTACTTCTTAATCAAAACTTGGTTGTCCATAAGGCGACTAAGTGGTAATACTAATTTTTTTATTATAGCTTGACTCCACACAGTATTTTTGATACAAGTATGGAATTTTCAGCATGTGATATCGGTAGCCCGAATTTAGCAGGCCGACCATTAATATCGGGTGTACGTCGGCCGGGGATCGAACCCCGGACCATGTGCATGGTCGGTGAGCGTACTAACCGCTGTGCCATCGACGCTCAATAACAATAAAACAGAAGATGTAGGATCATTAAAGAGAAAAGAATCCTTTACTCAGAACCACCGATGAATCCTATAGAATAGCACACAAAAACTTGGTACGTCTGGCAACTTTTCTATGAATAAAACCAGTAGATGTCTGTGTGTGTGTGTGAGTATGTGAATAACCAAGCCGGTCAACAGGTTAGCAGTGATTTATATGTGATCGAGATAATTTGTTTACCAAATGTATAGTAATCCGTTTAAACTAAAAACATGCACCATAACACAAAGTAGTAAAAATAGCATGACTTGTAATTTCTTGTTATTTCACCTCACAGAACTGAAAAATTAATATATCTTGACAAGTAGACTTGTTAAGCTGATATCTCAAAATTATCGTTCTTTTCATATCCGTAGAAAGAGATAATGGTTGGCAGTTGCACTTGAGATTCATGTTGGTTCATGTGCAGAAGTATAACGGCTTTAATGTAGACGTTGTTATTAGGATCGGAGCTGGGAGACGTCTGCAATAAAGAGTGAGATTCTTGGCTGTATTATCCTAGGCTTTCAAATGCAGCGTTTGGTTGTGCTACAGGCACAAACCGGGAAACTTACATTTCCTTACGCAACACACGCACCAAGAGTGATTCCAATCTAGTCCACGGAGTATTAGATCAAGGAATAATGATGAATATGCGAAAAGTGACGTTTCCACTAAATAAAGCCGATATAGTCAAGAGAATGTTGGCCTAGTACCAGTTCTGCTTCCAGGGTGTCAGGGATGTCTGGACGCGGATTATGCATGAATTAAAAATGTTATAAAACTGGGGTAAGCAGTAGAGATTATTTCGGTAGCAGAAACAAATGCATTCAGTGAATGAGATACATGCCAAATGGCTACTCAAATGGAAAACTCAAAAAGGAAACCAAAATCAATTATTTGTTATTCGTTGAAAATCAAGTATTACGACTTTCCTGTAGCCACAGGATAAGGATTGTCTATGAACAGTTTGAGTTAAAAGCCTTCCAAATGAAATTTTCACAAATTAACTTACGCTTAATTTTGCAACATGAATAATAACAGCAACTGCAACAACAATAATAAGCATAAAACGCACTTAGGCAGAATGCTTTCCAAATTAAAAACATTGAACAATGATGTAAACAGGGTGACAAAAACTCACAAACTTATGTTCAAGTAAACATTTATCAAGAGCTTGCATCAATTGTAGGCACCTATTAACGCAGAAAAACAGGAAATTATTGATCAAGAGAATGACATGGATAGACTTCTTATGAATTTTTATTATCCAAACAACTTTGAAACATGCAGGCATGTACAAAAATCACGGCAAAATTAGAAAGAAATAACTGCGATCATCAACTATTTACACAAATGGACTAATTCGCTGACGAAATCTAAGCATGGAAACAAAAGGCTGGTCCAACATTTGTCAACTAGCACTATCTCTGAAGTAAATGTGATATTCGCTTATCGACAGAAGGACATAAGTACTCAGCAGCAGTTTGCTCCATTTTTCTTTATGCCAATGAGACATAACCGGGAAAAGCAAAAGATATGAAGAGACTAACTGTCTCTGATCATAGGTATTCACACTCTATCTCCAGTGTTAAGTGGTTTAACATAGTGATTAATATTGACGTTTGGGTGTAGAAAGTCAATCGATGAGTTAGTGAAGCTGAATCTGATTGAGACAGCTAAGACACGTGATACGCATTCCAAGCCATCGTCTTCTCCTCAACTAACGTTAGCTAACAAACCATTGGTTTGCAAAATAGTTAAGAGTGGCCAACCCAAAAAATGGTATCAGTTTATCAGATTTTTGACTGGTGGTTTCAGTCACGTAGGGAGACGTAAACTTTATCCCTGGTGTTCTCTAGACACTAAGAACTAATGGATGAAGACTGTTGGTAACACGGCTAAAATCGTTCTCAATCGTACAGGTGCAGTCAATCTTTACGAACTCCCAGATGCATTAAATCCTCTTTATTCTGTGTGTACTTATTCCTGCTTCCGCACATTTCCATTTACTACGGTTTCTTTTCATTTTTGTCTTCTTTATAAAGTTTGGCAACTGCTTCACTTTGATATACGCTTCTAACTTAAAAATTTACCTTATTTCAAAGATTGACAAAATTTGCAGAAAACATCAATTCAACGAGTATTGTATTAGGTTTAACAACTTTAAAAAACAACAGATATTTAGCAGAAGTGGGAAATCACGGAGGATAAAACCCTAACATCGCTGTGAGATGCGACGGTCAAAAGTCTCATCTTGCACCGCTAGAAAGCACTGAAGTAGGAAGAAAAAGTCATCTGATATTCTAGGCAGCGAAAGTTTATGAAGAAATAGGCCCCATTATGAACTAGCCTAGCCTATAATTCTTTAACAACACCTATCCAATATTGATCATAGAATGATTCAGAGGCTATCAGGTTTGGCAGATAGCTTATTACTACTCGTTCACTTATTTGATCGATATAGGCAAAAAACGATGGGTCGCAAAAGACAAACAATGTAAAGAAAAGAGAAATAACTCAGTTAAAGAACAATTAAATTAAAACAGGTAAACATGCTTATCAGGAGCATTCAAAGAAACGCTCAGTATGTTCGTTACTGATTTTGGTTTTAAGTCATATCTGATGATGTTTCAATTTACTGAGCCACTCGGATCCCATCCAGTGAGCTGCAATGAATTAATAGCTGTTAACTCAGCACAACTATTGTTCATCTCACGACATCCTGCTATAGACTAACCACCTTTCCGCTTTTTCCCGTCGAAATTCACGGCTAGCATATAATGAATGATGTGGAAGCCCACTGAAAGATATGAACAACATATGTACAAGGGGCTGAAATCAATGAAACCAACATATGACAGATGATCTCCACCATGTCCAAGCATACCATCAGGTTTCAGAGTTAGTTACATAATGGGATGCAAGCTACTCCACGAAGACAAAAATAGTCAAACATGTATATACTCAGATAGGTGTAGGGCAAACCTGTACGTACCGAAACGTTGTAAACCTGACTATCGAGGGCTACATCAAGGTCACAACGGCACTAGGAGTGACCCAGGTGGGTATATGCTACGCTGGTTTCCACACTTTTACCAGCGCTCAAACACACGAATTTTAACCTACTTCGCACGGCCCACACACGGAGGCTGAAGTAGGGATACAGGCAATTTTGAAAAAGCACCTAGCACTTGGGCAGTGGAAAGCCCATACCATACTTATAGCCATTGACCATCAATTGATTAAGTGCAACTTGGATAGCCAGTAAGTTATTTCACAGTAAGAGAATATCATCTGCAGACTCAGTGCCGAAAAAACATTCTCAAGTCATTGGCTCTACACCAACACCACACAAACCCGTCACACATATCCAATGGTCTGCAGTTTCATATTTGCATCGAAATACCGTGTGACAGCCATTCATTATCGCATGTAAGTAGCTGTCCTCCCACTCCACTTGACTTAAAGTGGTAATGTGAAGTCCATAGGCATAGTATTCTTAAGTTAAGAGCTCAGAAACGTACTTTTTGTCACATTTGGAGATAATTTGACCTCAGCGTTATTCTTGACGCACTTCTGTAATAATTATTCAGTCTAAAAACTATCATATTATAACTCTAATTCATTTTTGTCTAACTCACGGTACATATTTGTTATTACGTTAGCCATGGAAGCTCGTACAGAAAAATAAAATGTACAGTTTTAAGAGTCCACTTTTTCTCAATCTTCGTCGCCACAGTGGAGAAGGAACCACAACTAAAAGACCAGTAACATAAAAGTAATTCCTACTATAGCTACACACATTCCTATCTGCACACTTTGTCCTTAAATAGCAACTATAAGACAATCACTGTCTTTTACGATTGCCAAAAATGACTTTCTGAAATAGCAGAAATCTCAAGCAGATATAACCCATTGGATAATACGTACATGTAGGCCTGAACATCACACTGGATCGCCAGTTGTCAATCGTAGGTGATGACAACGATGATGCGCACACAGAAAAACACAATTAAGTCGTCTTTTTAAAACAAGGTTTGAAACCTACCAAAGAATACACCGGTGATCACACGATGCCCAAACATGTTGTACAGCGGATGATGTTAGACTGAGAGAATTTAAACCGGGATAATCCTGATCAATATTACCAAGTACATCAGGAACCTGTAAAATGTTAAAAAGGAAAAGAATGGATTGAAGTTAATAACCATAAGGAATAGAACTGATTCGCAATAGGATATAAATGAATTAAGGATTGAATTCGCCTGAAACTGAAAGCAGTTACAAAACCGAAGAGAAGAGAGGACAATACTTCCTTTGAACCTCTGAACAGTGTTTCACTAGGAACTCGGTAAGAGAACAAGACCAGTACCAAAGTCTTGAGGGAAATATATTGCTTCTCAGCCATTAAGTTAGAATTAAACGTTTTATAATTGTTAGGTTCAGAAAGTCCTCCAAATAGTAGTATCATCATACAATTTCACAACTGAAAAAGACTATCTTCAAAACTGACTGCATGAAAAAATTGATCACTATTTCTCAGAAGTGCTGAAAATTCATCTATATGACATGCACTTGTTCTTACGTCGGAATAATCAAAATTTCATTGGTATGAAGGCAGATTTTTACCAGAAAGGACTCCAGCCAAAAAACTATTGGAGTATTGACTCAAAATGGTTTCCAAACTAATTTTAATTGGTGACATAATATATCTTTCGACAGTCTCTACATAGTCTCAAGCCAACTTCAATAAATTCTTCGCTGCATCAGTCGGTCGGTTTTCGACATAGAACTTTGCACATATGTGCAGCAGTTCAAGTCGCCTCACTCCATGTAGCACACAAAGCAAGAGAAGAAAGTAGAAGAAATACATAATATAGACAGTAAACAGAGGTGTGAGACAAAGGAATAGTAATAACGGAGAACAAAACAGTTTCATTGAAAATCATAAGTCACAAAGAGTTAATGCATCTGCGCCATTGAGAACGACTAATTAGAGCCATATCACCAATTGTCTCCACACTGGTTCTTAACATCCCGATGACCCCAATCAGGAAGTCTACATCTTCCCACGTGGCTTAGACTAACTGTTGTAGATTTCATTGACTGGTGCCATGTTTTGGTTTGACCGCCGCTAGCTCTTTTCCAGCCTGGCCCTATATCAGCTAACACTGCCCGTAGTACATGTCCTAACCATCTCAGTCGATGTAATTTCACAGTCTCGTCTATTGATTTCCCCGCCTTACCTAGCACTCGACGCCTAACCTCAATATTGCTCACCTTATCATACCACTTCACGCGGGAGATAGAACGCAGACACCTATGATCGAAGACAGCTACTCTTTTCATGTCTTCTGCTGCATACATAAACAGAGATCGTAAATCTAGCTAATTTTACGAAGCGATAAATTTCATTCTGATCTAGCTTTGGTATTTATCTATTGAAGTAGTTGAACCAATGTCTTTCTGAACTGAATGCTAATTCACTGTACATAGGAAACTTCTCAACCCATAATAATTATTGATTATCAAATCTGAAATGGTTGAAAAGTAAGTAACATAGAAGACGTACGGTAGATCTATTAAGTAACTGACCGAGAGTCTAAGCCAGATAGTTTTGACTAGTGTCTGCAAGACAATCAACATTGATAATTAGATACTTTCGGGAAGATCGAACACTGATTTCTTTTGACATCACTACAGTCATAATATTTTGTCTGTTTCTTTGATGCTCGAAGGTGTGGTGATAAATTGGTTGAAATTTGACTAACTCAACAAATCCCCTACAGTTCATTCCAAAGTGCGAAACTTCACAAATGTAGCAAGATACGAAATTAGTAAGAATCAAAGTAGTCAAAATTACGCAGTCACTCTCGTAAAAATAAATTCCTCAACAATGAAAAGTTGTATAGAAGTAACAGATGATAAGATACATAAAGAAATTAACTTAATATGATGTTTGACATGCGGACGACCAAAAGGATATAATAGCTTTTACTTGTTAAAGAATGATAACAATGTGCATGATGTGCACATATTAATAAGGAGATAAAGCTAGTCTATTTTTTTTGAAAATAGCGAAGAAATACGAACATAGATTTATTGAAGAATTCAAACTTATGAAGACCATACATCAGACAACAAACACCAGAAATTTCTAAACCTCAAATGTAGTCAGTCAACAAGATGATATGAAATTGTTGTGCGAGCAATATGGTAGACGTCGGTGGCTTGGCGGTAGAATGCTCGCCGGCTGCGCATGTGGTCCCGAGTTCGATCCCCTGCCGACGCACTCCTTTACCTCACTAAGCCAGCAATAAGACTGATAAAGAGGTAAGGTTGAGCATGAAGCTAGCAAACCAATCCCGTAAAAATAAACACTACTGCCACCGAAACGTCAGAGCTCTAGCTTGAAGCCCTATGTTCCACTAGGAGCGTTAAGGAATAAAATAATAGATAGTAATAATAATATAATAAAGCAATATGGTGAACGACGTTATACCTCCACCTGTAGAAGCCCTTCATGACTTCATGACTTATAGTTCGTGTTTTTTGTTTTCATCATCCGTTGCTAAGCATATTCTATTATCGTCACTTTCTTCAAGTTTGCATTTTAGTTTTATTGTCAAATGCTTTACATTATTTAATTCAGTTTGGACTTTCCCGTTGGTTGACTGGACCAGTGGTCGGTTTTTGTTGACATATCGGTTCCTTGTGCGGATGCTTCAACAATGTCTGAAAATTTGACTTTAGGTAGTCCCGTGGATGGTGACTAGCAGTAGGATACAGGATGTGCATTCCGTCCTGCTTGGGACTCGTCATTGAGATGTGCCTACATTCTCTAGTGAGTGATGGTGTGCCCACTGAGGCCTGAACACAGTACGCATCCTCTCAAGGGCTCGTGGTCCAAATGGTCTAGTGGATAACGCTTCAGGGTTTGAAAGGATGGGAACTGGATTAGAGCCTCAATAGGAACGTCACCACTCACTGAGGAACTAGGTGCATCCGGATGACGAGATCCAAGTAGGACGAAATGTACATTCTGGATCCCACTGCTTGTCACCATCTACCGAATTGCTCGACATTATGTCTACTCAATTCTTTCATCAGATCTACTAAGAACAAAAATAAAATCAATATTTTAAAACCCATAAAAGAAATTAGAACGAAAACTTCAGTGCAATAACTATTGTTGTTACGGTTATAAATAAACCAGAAATTGTGAATAGACTTACAAGTCTATCTCGAGAACCTCCTGTGATTGATATTATTACCAAAGGATAATCGGGAATTTGTGAAATTTGATGTAAGTAGTTATGCATACGGTGATATATTTGCGCCATGAAACGGTCCGGTAAAATAACTAACGATTGAAAATAAAGCAGCAAGAAGAATGCAAGTGAGACCGATAATCCTATGAAGAGATTATTTGTTAATTATTAAACTTTAGCATTAATTATATTAAAATTAAAGATGAGATTTGTGAACAAAACAACATACTATTCAATCAACTTCACACAAACTGTTCAACTGGAAAACACTTTCGTATTCTTCAGATGGATTGAATCAGTGTATTGTAAAAAGACCGGTGGAGCCAACCAAACCGGATGTGGGGACGGATAGAGTCTAAATGTATTGAATAATAGCCACAATATATACTTTTCTGGCACACATTATAGACTTCTCAATATTCAACTGCAAATTAGCCAGTGAATGATAACTTACATATTGTGAGATGTACAGTCTTAGTCTAAATCTAATACGTGGTTGGTGGATACTTCTGAGCAGTCTTGAGTAAGAATGAACGAGTAGCCAGCGAACTCCTCCAATGAGATCCCTGATAAAATATTACTTTGAAACTATTAGCATTCATTTTCCAATAACCTCTCAAATGAAAATATTTCCAAAAAGTTTTAAACTCACTGAAGGACGCAAAACTCAAGCAAGACATCCACACATAAACAGACATGACAAATCAAAACTTCATGTTTTAACACCGTCTCATCTCGCTGACAAAAGGTAGACTAATAAGTATCCTGGAAACACAACCTACATTTACTGCCCGGTAGCACACAAGGCAAGAGAAGAGATTAAAGAGAGATTCAAAAAGAGACAATACACAAAAATCTGAGGCGAAAAGAAAAGTAATATAGAAGAACAATAGAGTTTTATTGGATATAAAAAATCACAAAGAGTGAATGCATCTGCGCCATTGAGAACGACTAATTAGAGCCATATCACCAATTGTCTCCACACTGGTTCTTAACATCCCGATGACCCCAAATAAGAAGTCTACACCTCCCCACGTGGCTTAAACTAACTGCTAAGGATTTGATTGACTGATAGAGCCATGTTTTGGTCGGACTACCACTAGCTCTTTTCCAGCCTGATCAATCCTACGTCAGATAACATTGTGCGTCGACGAGGGCCATGAGTAGGCATGTGTAACACATATCACAACCATCTAAATCAGAACCTCGTCGACTGACTTCCCCTTCTTACCTACCACCCGACGCCTAACCTCAATATTGCTCATCTTCTTATACCACCAAACACGTGAGATAGAACGCAGGTACCGACCATAAAAGACAGCTAGCTGGCCAGGCTTTTCATGTCTTCCACTTTCAATAGGCATGTCTCACAGACATAAAGGAAAACAGAGCGAACTGCAGAGCAGTACGCACGCCCTTTGGACGACAGTCGGATGTCACGTCCACGCCAGAGATGCAGTAAGTTGGCATATGCCAAACAAGCCTTTTGTGTATGTGCTGACATTTCGTCAGCGATCAACCCGTTTGCGCTGGCTGATGCAACTTCCCAAATAAGTGAAGTGGTCAACACGCTCTACCATTTCACTCCCTATCTTTAAGCTAGTAGTCAATGTATTCCAGTCCTGTAGCATCATCTTACATTTGACGGGGGAAAAACGATACCAAACATTCGAAGATTACTGAGAAGATTCTGCATTTTTTCAGCGTCTTTCCAGACGCTGACTAATACAGTAGTTAACGCAGATAATAAACTGCCTCCACCGTCCCTAAACACCTCTGAAGTCATTTCATCATGTTCCGCTGCTTTGCTTTGTGTCAGACTAGTGACAGCTTTCGTAACCTCAGTTAAGGACGGAAGACCTGGATTTATATCCCATTTAGGGAGGTGTTGGATGCCCAGTAAGTTGAGCGTGGCTGTAGGCCGAATGAATCTCTCCTCAAAGCATTCCAGTTGTCTATCTTAATAGCTGATCATGGTGACATTTCTCCAGGAGATTGTTTCACTTATCAATTACCTTTTGCCACCTGTTTCTCTGATAAGTCTAAATAGTTTTCTGGTGTTACCAATCACCGATGTATTTACCATCTCTTCCGCTTTTGTCACCTACCACTGTTCATGGTCGTTACGAAGACTTTTTTGTTAGTTTGCGTCTGAGCAGCTTTCGTTCATTATCATATTCGGAGCTCGCTGGGATCACTCTTCTTGCCTTAATCAGTTCGGGTGAGGTAGTAGCAATCTACTGGCTCTAGCTAACTTTTCGTTTTATATTAACAGCCTCTACAGCTGTGTTTACACCTAACTTCATACTGTACCAGGCTTCTTTAGGATGGGTCTTACTGTCAGTTTCAGATAAGCATTTCGCTATTTCTTCCTTAAATAGGGACTCAGTGTCTTGATATAGTTGGGGGCGTAACTGCTTCGCTGGCAACAATTTTTTATGTCCGTTTAGACGTAAGCATAAACGTGCGCGAACCTGAGCGTGATCGGAGTCTGCGCACGTGTTACAGAAGGAGCGATAGTCTTCTACTGATCCTCACCAACGAAGCCTATCGCTCTGTGGTCTATTTCAGTTCAACGTTGATTTGCTGAAGGGGTTTGCCATGTTAGACAGTGTCTCTCTTTAAGCTTAAAGTTAGTGCTGACTAGAAACAGATGAGTATCTGAACAGAACTGTAGAAGATGACCACCACTGTCGGTTCGCCGTCAGGGAACATACTTCTCAGTCCGGCATAACTTCCCTACCTAGGCACTAAAGTCGCCTGCTAAAACAACTATATCTAAACGTTTTGTGTTTTGCATCAGACTAGACAGTTTCTGGTAGAAATCATCCTTTAATTCATCTGAACGACAATAGATCGGAACGGAGGCGGAGACTATGAAAAGACAACGACAGGTAACACAGTCCTTCCTTCTTCTAACGGACCCGTTCAGACGGACCGCACACATACGACAATCTACTGGGATCCAGTCAAGAAGTGATTTTTCTGCATCAGCACTTAATGCTATCTCTACACCTGCGAGTCTTCCTGAACTAAGTGAGGAATCTCCTGACACCCTTAAAGTAAATTTTTCAGATTCACCTTGTTGATCAGGTAGGATTAAATGAATAACTATTATCGAACCTTGTATGCGTTTCTCTGAAACACAACATACATACATGCCCCGAGATGCCAGAGTTGTGGCTAGTGATGCCTGTTGTCCGATTTCGCAATCAAAAGTCTTAGAATGTTGCAAATAAAAAAGTGCAGCAAGTGTTGACTCTATTACAACTGGTTCTGACTCATCACGCAGAACCTAATACATAGGTTTCGGCTGTCACAAAAGTCTCTAACCGCTATTTTCCACATTGCTATGCTTTCCTTTTTGTCAAAGTGACTCCACTTTAACTAGCATAGCACATTGAAAAAGACGGTGACTAAAAATGTGCAGCATATATTCTAGTCGCCTGAGTTACTGCAGATTCATATATATTGCAATACGAAATGCAGAAACTATTAAAATAGTTTGTTGAAAAGGTAACAAGAAACCATCCAACAAGCCAGTCTGAAGAGAGGAAATCGCCTTAACCAGAATAACCTGATGAGAAAATGCGATATGCGAGCTGGACCAGCAGGTGTGAGTAACACCTGTCGATAGGAAAGTATGACGAAGTTTCACAGCAGTCATACAAACTTAAAGCATCACAAACCTAGTGCATTCATCGCAGAGCTGGACCTCTTACATATCTGTATTCTTATAATAATAATAATAATAATAATAATAATAATAATAATAATAATAATAATAATAATAATGTGCATCAGATGCATACGTCATATATATATATATATATATTACCTGGTTGCCGAATAGGACCAGCTAATGATATAACCAGTTTTACTTTAGTTTGATTTAAATTCCAACGTGATGATAACAGATTAAAGATTACTACAGCTCCCTGTATGAAAAAAGGATAGAAATTGAAATATTATGCAAGTGCATGTTTACAGTATTTCTGAAAAATGAAAATAAATCCAAATTCTATCATCCTAAACTAGCTAACCAACCTCTGGAGTAATGGACAGCTTTTCCCCTTAGTTTAGGATACTAGCAGGATATGCACATGACACTCTGAGGGAATAAGCATTTTCACAAGCTTGAAACTAAACTGCTCTGGACTCAACCTTTGGCTAGCTCATAAGTATGCTATGCTGAAGAGTCGCAAATTGCGGCATAATAGACAACTGACTTTTTTTCAAGTACTGGCTTGTAGGGATTTAATTGATTGGTTACAGGATTTTATCAGTTGGAGAACCATTAACTAATTAATATGGCTTTATGTTAGTGATCATCTTGAAACAAATCATATTCTTACAAGCCTAACACATGAGGTAGAAGTTGATATTTCCAAAGACTTCACACTCACTGGACCAATGATCACCGATTCTTCAGTTGATCTCTACTGGAATCAACAATATTGTTAATGAATTTTATAATGGCCAAGATACACTCTCTGTGTCACTCAGACGAATGAATGCATATTTACGTTAAAGACTCAACATGCTTTACTCCTATGCATCATTTAGAAAAAGACTACTAATCAACACTCCCTCTTCCGAACAAAGAATAATGACTTATATAAACACGGAAAATATGAATTTAAAGAAAGAACTAATGAAAACCATTTAAAAGGAATGTTTTATGCCATAAAACAAACTGTAACAACTTCGATTTTTTTTACTACGAATAACTACTTTTATGAGTCAAAAATAAGAATGACTATTCTTTATAAACAAGGGTAGAGCAAACGACTTGTCGACTTAGAATTGTATCAATAATCCGCTGGTCAGTGACTCTAGAAAAAGTTTTTCCTACGGCTTAAATAAAGCCACCTAGACATTGATTTAACTGATAACATTACAACAAGTAAAGAAAGCAACTTCATTTACATAAAAGAATTAATCAAACTGAACTTACAACAGAATGGCCAATTAATATCACTTGTTTAGGAGAGGTCGCCTTTTTGAAATACATAGGTGTGATAGTATTAATCGCTTGATTAACAAAGTCTGAAGACAATTATGTAAAAATTTCATGATTTGATAACTACCAGTTTGTCGCTCAATAATTTCTCCATTCAGAGCAGACTGTTCCTGATCACAAAATACAGAAACGATAAGAATTATGAGGAAGGCAGAATAGAAAATGGGCATATCTGCATCAGTAAAAATTTAGTTTGATAGTTATAATCAAGCTCGCATACATTTATTGTCAGTTTTACTACCTAAGCGCCTACAGCCCAATAAATTGAGCGGGTGAATGTACACCAAGGACCAGTTTTTTGATAGTCACGCGTCTAGAGCTACAACTTCACACTTCCTAAAGATGCTAAAAAGAACGACGGAAATAACTAAAATATTTATTCGTTAAAAATAAATCCCAGTATACACTGACCTACCAATTACATACGGACATATACAAAACAATATCAAGCAGTTTTAGTCACAAACTAGTGTCAATTAGATAACCAATAAAAAGGCAATAATAGCCTCAAACCTGAAGCTTTCGTGGATCTCTTGCATTTTATAGCTGTAGTACAGAACATATCCATTTAAATATAGTATACCATTATGGACAACGAGACATCTTACTTGCATAATAAATTACACAATTTACGGAAAATGAAGCGAGCATTCTGTATACATGCTAAAATTTCATCAACAATCAATCCGTCTAAGGTGATCAGATTAGCGACATTAGTAAAATGATCAACGTGTTGAATCAGTCTACTACCCATATTTAGACGTGTACTAATACCAAGGGGAAGTGGAAAGATTTCTCACTGACTTAAATATCAGCGGTAAAAACCTACGACCATTAGTTCTACTCTTGCATACATTGACGATTAGCTTTTCAAATTAGTAACTATCTAGTGCTCGTGAGTGATTAGCTTTAAGGTGAATTTCTAGAAGTTCTAATACGAAATCTTAACCAACTGGTCACACCAATTTACTTCTAAAAAACATTAAATCGAATGATAGCCGCACAGAATCGTGGATTAACGAAAGTCAGAAACCATAGCTCATCAGTTCACCACTCATTATTGAAATGGTAACGTGCTTCAAGCAAAACTTTAGAGAACTCAACTTAGTTTAGTACAGAATTATAGGTGAGAACCATTACAGAATTACAAGCTAAAACACTCACTCTAGTGTTCTTTGGCATTCAGTTAATCACCAGATAATCTCAATTCATAACAGAAGCAACTCTGAGATAAAATAGCATTTTACAAAACTTCCAAAGAAACAACTGTCTTACACAAAAATGGCTGATAAAAATAGAACTCAAAAAACTAGAGTAAATGATTTTACGCCAAGTAGACATAGAACGATGCTTCAAAACTTGCACACAGTTTAACAATTAATAGAAAAGGATTAACTTAGGCAGTTGTGGAAGCTATATGATATTAAAACACAACCTTACTATGAGGAAATATAAAACTTGCACTGATAAACTAAGATGGAAATGGAAGATTTTTATTAAGGACTGGTTTTTTACAGTTCCAAATCTTGAAACCATCAAATTTCAACACAAATAAGCAGACATGTTAACTTCTCATCTTACCTCATTCAAATCAACACTATAGTAGTCTAAGGGTGAATTATCCTGTACAAAATTATATATAGTTGTTGCCAGTGAACGGATAGTTTTAAAACTTCCTTGTGAACCTGTAACAAACAAAACTGGCACATTGCTCCGTTGAGGTCTGAAGATAAAATCGTGTTGAACTTGA
This sequence comes from Trichobilharzia szidati, assembly GCA_944472155.2. Lineage (NCBI taxonomy): Eukaryota > Metazoa > Platyhelminthes > Trematoda > Strigeidida > Schistosomatidae > Trichobilharzia > Trichobilharzia szidati. The sequence continues at coordinate 30,014,637 of OX235276.1, read as the reverse complement.
TATAAATTACCTAAATCTAGAACTAAAATAATGAGTGAATAAAGCTGAACAAAAAATCTAGCACATACCCTTCTTGGTACCGATACAACCGATAGTTTGAATAACATTTTCTTTGACAGTCAACATAAATTTCCTTGAAATAAATAAAGGTTAAGTCAGATGTGCAATGACTTACCTGAAACTCTGGTATTTCTAGCATTTGAGTAAGTACGCATCTGTTTGATTCTGAATCGCGGTACCACTGAAACGTACTCCAGAGTAGCGAAAATGACACAAATGAGGTTATTAACCAGAATGATACAGCACTCCCAACCATATTATATGCCATGTGTATTTGACTGCTACAGTATGTAATTTAGGAAAGTGAACTAAGCAGTCTGTTCAAAATACAAAAGGTTTTTAATCACAATCCGATTAAGTGGTAGTGTGCAATTAAATAACCATAAAATGAACCTGAAAAAGCGCTCATCACCTCAAAAGCACAATATCCCAGAAAACTTATATAATTATGTCTATCAAATTTCAGTCTGCAATAAACAAAATAGTGTGGTGAAATATAGGCGGCGCTAGCCATTTCACCACAGTCAAAAAATGTGGTTGAGGGTAACCATTTGAAGTGATATCCCTCGAAATCAGTAATTCTTAATTCCTTTCACCATCATTCATGAAATAATAATTCAGTCACGAAGGGAATTTGCTAGAAGTTGTATGTAAGAGCTTGAAATTAGGTTTATATAGGGTGTTTGTTTTTCAATTTCTCAATGCAACGAAATGCAAGCGGAAAATCCCACGATAATTTTATTTTAAACTACTGTCAAATAACCAGCTTCATGAATAATTCTAGTCTGGTACGACGAAACATACGGTTTAAGGAGAAAAATATGTAGCCACACAAAAACAAATCACATACTAAGCAATCCTAACCTTTAAGATCATCAAGACCCATACGTTTTTTTAAATCGTGAATTCCATATGACAGTGGCTAAAACATTAACTACAAAGTTGCATTATAAGTACACAACGAAATTACTAGACTACCTGATAAGACTTGAAAACGCTTCATTAAAGCGAAAACGTTAGGTTAACTGGTACTTACAATCCTCTAAGATTTCTAAACTAAAACATGAATTCCAGCAATTCGGAAATTACTGTGAGAGCATTGACATTTGGAAATTAGCCAATATCAACCCAGTAGCTCTAAACAACTAAAATAAAGTACCATGCACAATGTTCGAAGTCCACTCACACGAACTCATAGCTGCACTCACCGGCACTAACTGTGAGTCCTGAATCACTGACAAAGAATGCCTAGGAAGAGGAGTCAAATGGCTGGTTACCAGACTTCATTCATAAAACCCTTGTGAGCAACAGTCCAATAAAATGCACAATAGCATGTCCTTCTCACACAGTTCAACAACCAAAATCTTCATTTTAAATAGGTTGCATCATCTCGAATATATATATATATATATATAAATTCAATTTCTCATGGTGACGGGGTGTACCACAAGCTAGTGATAATGCTGGAATAATATGCGTAAAATATGGACTATCAATGGTAAGTGCCGAAGGACACGATTTGCTGTTTTACAGTATTTCCCGTATTAGTTCAGCAGATACCGGGTTTCCTCAGAACATACGGTATGAGTGTTTAGCATAAGACCACCTGTTCCAATCATAGTTCAAAATTGGCTCAGAATTAGTGCTCACAATGGTTAGTGTGGGCTTAAGGCGTATTTATTTATTATTTTCTTAAAAACACAAGCCCTATGCTTTTGGATCCATAGCGGTACATGTAAAACTGGTCAGTAGCCAGAGAACACATCTGCATGCAGTTGTCGTGTAGTCATTGCTGATTGGGGATTTATAAAACTTTCCCATTTATTGACTGTAAGCACTTAAAAGAACTTATAATAACATATCAAGAGCATCCCCATAGGTGTCTTCATTAATTAACAAGACGCATTTACTTAAGACATCAATTGATACTTGATTCCAGAATAAAAGTAGAGTGATTATACTGAAACATACCGTGACAAAGCAATATACAGAAAAGTGACTGGCGAAGAAAGATATTAATAATAACAGTAACCAACGAACCGCATACCTCAAACTTCACTATTACAGTCTCAATTCGAACGAACCTCAGATGTCATTTTTCGATATCGCGCAAAGTGAGAGAGAAAAACAAATTCGAAACCGCTTTGTTACTGTGATATTCAACAATACTACATGTGAACGCATTTGACGGAGTTTTTATTTTTCTACGTCGATGTAATAAATGCAATGCTCCGAAATTCCAAGTGTAATCATGAAAAGTGGCAGTAATTACAAGCATTCATGAAACGAAATGTTGACGAGTGTTTACTGACTGGCCCAATCTCATCTATCTTCGAGCCTGTCCGAATTTAAGAAACTTGTGTGATCTAATTAAGCAAGTCTTTTGGAAAATGGAGGCTGTATCGGTGAATAATTCCCAAAATTATTAACCTACAGTATTCCCCACCTTCATTATTTAAGTCGACTAGTCAAGCAAAAGTTTACCAGCCAGGCATACACGTTATTTCGCACTCCACAGTGTGGTTTTCTGTCTTTCGTGTACTATCCCTCACCAGCTAAGCAATCGTCATCGCCCCACGATTCTGATCCCGACACATATCTCGTATTTCGGATGATCAATTAGGTTTTTATATGTGCCTTTGGTCCATGCGGAACAAATGCTATGCAACTTGGAACACAACAACCTGAGTTGTATTCGTCGTACTTTGCCTAAATGTCGACATCACTTCACTCCCTAATAGGCTTACAAAGTATTCCCGTAATACTCAGGACAAAATACCAGCTAGACCGATTACCCTTTCTCATATCTTGATCTTTAATGTCATGAACAAATTTCAGCCAAGACATTGGCTATCCCAGTTTCAGTGGGTTTTTTAAACTTCTACTTTTACTGCTACTATTTGTGTTGGAAGTTTATCGAAAGTCATTATTTCGTACAAAAAATGCAACAATCACCTCTTCGAAAGGGGTGATGAAGACAAACATGTTAATCAAAACGATAATTACTTTATGTTTTATCATTATGTCCTTATCAGTCAAATTCACCCTATTTGCTAGATTGCTCACCACTTTTAACAGGTTCTGTATAAAACCTTGGTCAATACATTTTGTGCATACGCTTTGTTTGCATCCAGTTTTCTCACTCGAGAAAGTAATCTAACTGCTGCGACGAAATTCCAGTCCACCCGATACAAACCTACTCAGTCGCTAAACCAGAAGACGCGTATCATTTAACATCTAGAACTGATGACTCAGCAACTCAAAGTGGTGGAAATGCTTCTTAGAGTGTCTGTCATACCCCGCTGATTCACCTCCAATCGTTGGTAATATTGCAAGCACCTTATCTGAATTTATTTAACTTCCATAAGCAAACAGTTGGTTTCGTAAGAGGTTATACAGGAGGTTCCTTGACAGTGAATATTGTTGGCTAAGACAGTGCATGTAACCTAAGATCTTTACTTCGAAAGTCAGAAGCCGATGACATGGACACGTACTTTAACCTGATCCATCCACAAAAGCTCGGTGAAACGAAAATATATTCTGACAAAACATCGAGACACTTGTATAACAGTCTAGCGATCACAGATCACTGTTCTCCCTGCAACATCTTCGCGCAAAACCAATGCTGAGGAAAACAATTATATTCACATTCATGCGCTCTTAGTCAACAGCACATGTTCGCATTCCATGATGAAGTCCCTGGCTGAAAACCAGTTGAAAGCGGTTTGCAGTTTACGAAAGCCGTCCATGTGTAAACATACTAAATGAGCATAATGAAAAAGGGTCCATAAATGATTTTGAAACACATAGAGTAAAAGTGATCAAGCACTTTCATTCACCCAGTCGAGAGACCGTGTGGCATTTCCCTTTATTAAAGTGGTGCCCAATGCATTTTCTGCTTAGTATACGGCAGTTACAATAAATAGGTCAAATCGAGATAATAGAAGGAAAAGAACAAGAAATTCTGTAGAGATACACAGTCGGCGATTTCCTTCTCAAAAGCTGAACAATCGTATTTCTATACATTAGTTTACATAGATACAAATATTATATATTAAATTCCACAGAGTAAGGAAGGAGATAATAATTTTCAACTTGATGTGAAAGTTTGAAGGTACGAATATAGATTACAAGGGCTTAGAGACAAGATTGCGTAGGATTAGAAAGTAGTTACAACGTATGCCAAATTAATATTTGATAACTGGAGAAATAACTTTCAAGCCGATAAAACGTGGTAATTATTTTCAACTTGATATGAATTACAAGAGGCTTAGAAACAAAAGTTACGCAGGGCGTGAAGAAAATGAGCATGGAAACAAATTGAAATCAAAATTTTCAACTTGAAATCTAAGTTAGGAGGTGTGATGAAGGATAAGGGAACTCACCGAACTAGATCCATGGTAGTTGTAAAGGCTGGACTAGTTTCTTTTGAACACATAGCTCCGGCTTTTCGATGCATATGCCGACGGTTTCCGCAGTACAAAGAAGTCGGAAACACACTGCCTTTGGTAGATTTTTGTTCGCTTTGTAAATGACTCTGAATGATGAGTCAGTTGAGATTCTGTGACAGGTATTGACTATGTATTCAGTTATAGCGCTTCTGATTGAACCAGTGCATCCTCTTTCGTGCTCGATAATGTTCTTTGACACATTTTGATAAGACTTGCATAGAGCGACCTATGTACCTGGCTCCACATGAGCAGGTGAACTTATATATGTACACTGAATTGGTCATATGCGGAAGTCTGATTTTTCCGTTTCTCCGAATTAGTGGGTGGCTAGATAGTATCACTCTTAGAAATGCTGCAGGAAAAGCCTTCTTCAAGGAATTGGAAATTCTCTTTTTAAGGATATCTGCTACTAGGTCTCCCCTGAATTTCAGATTGAAATAAAGTGTTTTCTTTGGCACTGAACTGTATTCTTCACATTTTGGTCTTGGTTTCATGATCTTCTCCACAAAACTCGGTGAATATCCATTTTGAACCGGGATGCTTTTGAGAAATAGGAGCTCTTCTTCCTAACAGTCATCCCTGCAAATTCTTCCGTTACGGTGGGCTAGCGAGATGATGAGATCTCTTTTCCGGCTGATAGGTATCCATAAGAAGACGCTGTGCAGCATCCTATGCAATCACTGTCGATGATCTAAATGGCTTGCATATAGCTTTCTACGTGTTAATCAACTCACTCGTACGGAACAACCATGCAGTGACAAATGGCGGGCTCTGGCTGACGTAGGTGCAGTAAAACAAATCTGCTTGACAATGACCAATATTAATATGCATTCAGTTGAATTCACATCTGTTATTACTTGCAATAAAAATGATGTCAAAATCATACAAATAAATCACTCATTTTAAATTAATACCCAATTTGAACATAAAACAGGATACGATGCCGCACACAACAAAGTTATATGGAGGAATTGACTACAAGCTTTATTTTTTCCCAAATATTTGTAATTTATCCGACACATACTTGGGTTTTTTTGTTAATGCGAGGACAATATTTCTATATTTCTTAATGTGCTTCATTGAACGACTAGCTATCAGATTGTACTCACTAACTGGTGTCAGAGAGGACAATAACCACGTAATTTCACCATAAATCAAATTCATGTAATTTAAATAATACTTATCCATGCCTGTACAACGGGTGTGTCCTACATAGATAGGAAATATATACATTAACAAAGGTGTTAGAAAAAGTCATAAGGGATCATTTCTTAGCTCATTGCCTCCTGGCAGTGGAACAGCATAGATCCCGACCAGGACTATCCTGCTTGACAAACTTACTCTTAGCTAGGGAAGATTGGGTCGAGACTAGGGATAAAAACCATCTACTGGACTTTGTATTTATCGATCTCAGTAAAGCATTCAATAAGGTATCCCATTTAGGTCTTCTTAGTAAACTTAAACATTTTGGATTAGACCAACGCTTATGAGAGTGGTTTAATGACTACTTGATGGATAGGAGGCAGAAGGTAAGGGTTAATGGTGTACTCTCAGGGTGGAAAGCAGTGCTAATTGGAGTACCTCAGGGAACTGTACTTGGCCCCCTGCCGTTCCTTTTATACGTAAATGAAGTGCCGAAAATTCTTACCTCATCTTCCTTACTCTTTGCGGACGATATTAAGATATGAAAAACCGTATAAAGTAACAATGATAGGTTGGTACTACAAAACGACCTAGGTAAACTAGCTGAATGGGCTAACCTTTGGCGTCCAGAAATTAATCCCAAGAAAAGAGCGGTAATGCACCTAAGTCAGAAGTCTTACACGTCGTACTCCATGGAGGGGAAACAGAACTGCCAGATGTTAGGGAACAAAAGGACTTAGGAATTATTGTTAGCCATGACTTATAAACAACGTCAAACTGTAATCGATCCGTAGCTAAGGCTTTTCGACTGCTATGGGCACTTCGAAGGGCTTTCAAACGATTAGACGAAGGTACGTTCCAAGTACTCTATGCAACAAATGTCAGGACTCATCTAGAATAGTGCGTACAAGCAGTGGGTCCACGTTTCAAAAAGGAGGCACATACCCTGGAAACAGTACAGAGAGTAGGAACGAAATTAGTTAGTGGTATCTCGCACCTTCCTTATGACATGAGGATAGAGCATGTAAATCTCTTCCCATTATCATACCGAAGGAGAAGAGGCGACTTAATTTTGGCTTACCGTATATTCAAGGGTGATTTAAGGATTGACCTTCCATACCTTTTCTCTCCCTCTAGGATGCATTTACGAAGTCACCACAAGAAGGTGCTCAAACCGAAGTCGAATAAAACACGTATGGAATTTAGGTTCTCTCACAGAGTGCTCAACGACTGGAACCGCTCACCTGATTCAGTAGTAACAGCTAAATCGGTGGACGCTTTCAAAAAGAAACTGGATCTCTGCAGAGATATATATCGCGATGATTAACATATGCAAAAAGAGCCCTCTGTACTTATTGAATCTTTGTGTGCTTCAGGTGCTATTTTTGTAGCAGCATCTTCCTTACTCGTTTAGATAAACAAGACTTGTTGGTCTACCACGTGATTACTGCGAAGCCGATCATCCACAAAGTACTAGGTAAAGTCGAAAACCTTTTCTTTTCCTTGTCTTGTACTTTTTCGGTCTTATCTTTGTTCTTGCGGGTAGATACTGTTGCACTCTTATTCTTATACAGCATAAGTTTTAGTGATTGTTAATATAGCTGTCGAAAGTAGCCTTAGAAATGGCACTAAAACACCTTACTCTGTAATCACAAGGGCTTCAGCCAGAGAAGGCGAAAACCCAGGGACATCAACCTCATGTCGCATACCGATCCTAAAGACTCGTGTAGGTCTCATCTGTCCTAATACTACGACTGCATTGCTACAGTCTAGTACTGAAACGGCACGGGCAATACCAGGGGGACAAGAAACTACACCTGCATCAACTGAAAGCCAGTGTGTGAAACACAGCAAACCTAAAAGGAAACGCTCAAGACGTCATAAGACCTCGAAGGCGTCATCAAGTAAGGGAGACGAATGCCAGGCGTGCAGTATCATAGTTTCTAAAGCTGACTCAGCGTTTGAATGCAATTTTTGCACACGGTGGGTGCACTGCTGTTGTGACAAAGAGGTGCCGAAAGCATACTACGAGTTTCTGAGAAATAACCCGTGCCCGTGGTTTTCGTACATCTCTCCACTTTGTCACCCTGGCATAGTCCCACAGAGCGTGTCTGCGGATAGCAGAAACAACAAGTCGCTCTTGTGTCCCAACAAGGTCTTATGCAGCTCCCCACCTGCTAACACCACACCGCCAAAACTTGGCACAGATAGTAAGTAGGACACTCCAGTCCTACTGACTGAAAATGCCAATCTTCATAAGGTGAACATTCAAAAGGTTGGACCCACAAAATCAAAGGAAGAGAGAATTAGAAAAGTACCACTTGCATCCACAAGCAAGCTCGGCAACACAACAAAGGCTGGCCAGAACCTGATGAAACCTAAAGTTGCTGACGCTGCAAAGGAAAGCAAGCAGCCAAAGGCCAAACCTAAATCTGAGGTTAAATCTTTCTGGTTCTCTTATCCTCTTTAACGTACCTGTTTGATCAGTAACAGTGGTCCGAGAAGATAAGTAATTTAGAAAAAAGCTCAGCAATTGCACTACATGCAATGACACACAACCACACAATAGGGTGGGAGAGGGTTAAGATTCTAAGAAGTAATCTATGTAGGTGGAGAGATTGATTACTGAATCCTGGTCCATTGAATCTACACCCAACACATGCAACAGAAGTGACTCAATGCAAATGCCAGAAATATTGAAGATATTATTACCACCAGTCAAATCAGAAGAGGATAATAAATAATCTTAAAATTCTATTTCAATTAAGCACATCACAGCATCCTAACAAGTTACTTATTATAACTATAAGAACATTCATCTTATTTCCCATCTGATTGTATTTGATCCATAACACATATTGATTTTTATTCAAATATCTAGTCAATTTCATACATATATATAAATAAAGGAAAAAGTTGTGTGAGTAACTTGATATGATTATGAGCAATAATTTGTGCTCAAAACGTCATCAGTTAATATTACTGTGTAACACTGTGTGATTTATGAAAATAAAATCTTATCCATAATGGAGTGCAATAAATTAGGTCTGAACATTAGTTCAGTGAAATTGTGCAGGCTGTACAGGGGTGTCCACACGCCTCAAGGTAAGCCACCCCCATTAAGGGTTACAGTGGACTCTGCCGAAGAGGCCGAAAAGGTACTATTGATGGCTCAGGTACTAGCCATCGACAGAAGTTCGAACATAAGGGTAAGACAAGACAGACCATGGGCTATCAGACAAATGGTGAGGGAGTCACCGGAACTGATGCCTTCTACCTCTATGGTGGTACACGGTGTTCCGGAGCTGGAAACGGGCACTTCTTGTGAAAAACACATGCATGACGTACAACAGTGGAGATGGCTGTCGTCTCAGATGGCCCTTGGCGCTTCTGGAGCCATCTCCATTTCCTAACTACCTCGCCCCGCTCATCCCACACTGATTAGATCTCCAAAGCTGCTAAGTGTCACATTCAACTCCCCAGAGCAGTTGGCCATAGCACTTAATTCTAGCATACCGTATACTTAAGGGTGATTTAGGAACTGACCTTTCTAAACTTTTCTCCCCTTCTAGGATACATTTACGGGGTCACCGCAAAAAGGTGCTCAAACCGAGGACGATTAAAATACGCGCAGAATTTAGATTCTCTCACAGAGTGCTCAACGACTGGAACTCCTTACCTGATTCAGTAGTAACAGCTCCATCGGTGGACGCTTTCAAAGAGAAGTTAGATCTCTGCAGAGATATATTTTGCAAGGATTAACACAGGCCACAAGAGCCTTCTATCCATATCAACTGAATCTGAATCTCGATAGTGGGTAGTATAAAGTTTGCGTTACTTGTGAAGGTTGACATCGTGATGTGACTGCACTAGATGTTTATTCTGTACTGCTTCTTCAGCATAAATTAGAACTTCAAGTCTTCTTTTAAAAACATTTGATATCTTCTGAATATTTTGGTCGAGTAATAGGAACTATACCCGGAAATTTGTATATCTGCTGCTTAAATAATTTTGGTACTAACTTTTACGTCAAAGTAATACGACACAAATAGTTACGTAATCCAAGCTACTACAAACGTCCGAAATTTGTGTTGGAATGATTCGTTGTGAATATATTGTCATGGGTGTCCAATAAGTTATGATAGTATTTATTAGCATAGTACTATCAGCTGCACTGATGGGTTACGTCTTTTGTTTCGCAGTGAGGTAATAGAAACCTTTAATTTGACCATTGATATTCACAGCAAATATACTGTGAGTAAAAGGATTCAGCAAACTAGCGTGTTTAGAGAGACACTTTCAACACCCACGAGTGAGTATTTAGCATCATGGAAGCATTCGCATGAGTAAGTTAAGGAAATATACTGTTCACGTTGCAATTTAAGGTCTCCGGATACTTATTTTGATCACACAAAAGTTACCATTGGCAGTAGGTCGAATGCGGCTTTACAAACGGTAATCCATTCTGAATAATGTTATTTATCTTTAGATTTTCGACTTGCTACTGAAGGAATACATCGACTTTTGGTATAAGTAGGTTTCATTATTTCCTGCTGTAACTTCAGGCCTTTGACTTCAAATCCAGACTTCATGATCCAGCTGAAAATGTTTGTACAATATGCTTGTGCTATTATTGTGCAGAGAGTGAAAAACGTAGGTACTACCTTATGTATATATTCGTTTGTAGGTTGAATTTTCGGAGTTTCTCATTCATAGGTTTATACCGCACTTCTTTGACCATGTTGTAAATATCTTATCCCTTGCTAGTTCAGGTGAGCTCTTAATTACATATATATATATATATATATATATATATAAACCAAGAATTACAAACAGCGTCACTTGGCACTTCGTTTGGTTCTTATGTTTAACGTTCAACTGAGTAGTTTTATGCTACTAATCGACGTATATCACAATAATTTATTTAAAACAAAGAAAAGGGTTTAATCTTAAAAAAATTAATTCTGTTAACATGACTGCATTGCATCTGTTTCATTAGCTTTACTCTTACGTCGTTGGTTTTTGGCTGTTTGATGTTTCTGTGGTTTTGCGTTTTCAATCAACTCGGCATTCTGATGGTGACATTTACATTTGGGTCAGCACTGTGTAAAATTTTAATGCTTTTAGGCAAATATCCACACTTATCGCTGTACTAAGATTAAAATCAATTTATTAGCTAAATGTTGATATCCAAATGTTTTACTACAATATAACGAGACATTTCTAAAGTATACTTGTGCAGTTTGCAACTGGTTGCTCAAATTATTTGAGCAATTATTATTCTAGAATTATTTTTGTGGTTTCATCGTAATTATTGGCAAATTTGTTAATGTTGAAACCACGTTTAGACTCGGAGACAGCTTGCTTTTCACAATCCATTAGTTGGAAAATGCAAATCACAATGTATATTTAATTAAGGTTCTTAGCATGAAAATATTGTTGTCACTCAACCTCCATTAAAAACGTTAAGGGATATAAGTATTATTCATTTAAATTGAGTTTTTTGGAATTCGTGTCATGTATACTTGTTTTTTTAGTATAACTTTGAAATCGTGTTGTTGTTCTTTATTTGTATATACACTATCTAGTGACTTAAAAGCGCGATTTCTGTAGAGATAACCGAGTGTCTCAAGGGCTTACAAACTACGTAAGCATCTGTCATATCTCTCAAAACTATCATCAGTCATGATATTGGTGAACGATTGATGCATTTATAGACACCAGTAAAAGATTAACTTTTAACTTTAACGAATTTCGCAAGTAGCTTTCCAATATAACTGTGTTTTCTGTTTTCAAGGAAAGCTAATATTTTGATTGAAAATAAGACGCTATTCGCGAGTAAAGTAGGAGTCATTCACTAAGGTGGTCTAGATGTAATACAAGACTATAGTAGCTGCAGTAGGAGAGTTGTGAGTAACAATGGTTGTACAGAAGTAGTGTGGTTTGGGAAAATAATATATAAGCATCCACCGTTGACTTAAGTAATCACCTTTATGAATTTAATTTGTTTGTAAGTAACATTGAGTCAGTTTACCCAGCCTAGTTCATTAGAATTTACATGGAAACAAATGTGCATCTTTTCTGTATTACCACGTGACTTCATATTATCCCAAACCAAAGCATGCGATGTGACCCTGACTACTCCTAATGGACTTTGTTTGTTTTCTTAAAGTCGTGTGGCTTTTGAATTCATATATCCGGCATTGTTATAAATTATTTGTTAATTTTGTTGATTTCTTTTGACGTGAGGTACTCTTTTTATAGATAAATTTAATTCTACTCTTGTTGGTGAAGAGCATAATACTGTCCAGGCAATGAAACAGAAGCATTTTCAAAAAAGGTATTTGACTTGTATAAGTATTTTTGTCATTATCAAATACTCGTTTAGATCTTTGAAATCTTGTTCTGAAGAAATTATTTTATGTGCTTTCGGTGATCGATTACATCCAGCCCTGTATTCTAGACAAGCTGAAGTAATGTATTTACGCGCGGTGGTGAGTCGTCTGTTACCATTTTTGGGTCTGCCGCCTAGTCTTACTTGTCCAGATATACATAAGTCAGGAGAACCTTCTGTTGATCATGTTCCTCGCGCTCGACGTAATCGCATGATGCATATGTCACCTGGACGTTTACAGTCCAGTTCAGCCGTGCCAAATAAGCCGTCAGTTCCTCGGAGTGCTTCCAGTGGTGCTTTGGGTTTTCAGAAGTTGGTGAAACTAGGATGTAATCCGTAAGTCAAGTACATATATTATCATATCTTTATGTTTGTTTATTACCTACTCACATTTAGTTAGATTGCTGTAGTGTTAGTTAAAAAGGGAAACAGGCATAGTATAACGGGAGATCTGTGCAGTGGCAGTCTCTATTATGTTGTTCAGAGCAGCTAAATAAATAGATGAAGTTTAAAAATTGAGGATATTCAACTTATTTGTTAAGAACTGATATTGTTAAATAATCTGTCTTGTGGTTTTAAATTCACTTCAACTTTGATTGCGAAATAGGGTAGTATTTAAAATCTATAGTCTATAGTTGTAAGATATAGGTCAGCTTTTTCAAGTTATTCATTTGCAGGTCTACTGAGAGACTGATTTCAATGTAGTTTTTGTTATAAACCAATACTGGTTACAGGATATTTCAGTAATAGTGGTTACTAGGTAGGTGTTTTGTTGTAATCTTCAAATATTTTGCAGTGCTCATTCATCAATCGATGGAATATGAAACAAGACTGTTAAGCCTCAAGATTAGCTCGTTATGGCTTAGTCACTGCTTTGACAGAATTTAATGGCCGGTTTCTCAGCTTTCAACTTCCGGTATATCTGGCTAAATAACTGTTTCAAGATTCGATGAAAGATGATTCCAGTACTACTTGGTATTTGGTGTTTCTCTAACTGGTTTTGCTGTGTGATGAGGACTACCTCACATGAAGTTTTTGAGAATAGTTTCTAATATCTATTGACAAATACTGTTGTGGAATGTAATAGTGTGTTTTAAAAGAAGCTACTTACGTAAAGAAGAAGGTACCCGTTAGATGAGTTTATTTTATGTAACACACTGACAGTAGTAGCAACTGGATGCTGATAATCATATCTCAATGTATTCGCACGACTTGATAACTTGTTTTAAATGGCTTTACTCTCTACTGTTTTCCATTGCATATATCTGGTATTGGTTTTGCGTCATTTTGACTGAACATATTTGATGTTGATTTGGTGATTAACCTCCCTCTCCACTTAACTAGATTACTTTTTAAAAAGTGAAAGTATTTTAAAGTAATATAGCTAGGCGAAGAGAGAGGTTAATCACCGAATCAATATCTGGGGTAATAATTTCCCATAACCTTTCATCATGGCTAAAAATTATCTAGAATACTGGGAATGACATAGTCTTCAGGTTTGCATAGCTTTCCAGCTAGTTTCTTTCTAATAGCCTCCGTCAACGTTAGATACAAAGATTATTCGTATTGTTCATCGGCGGTAAGCTAAACGCATGTTCACATATACTATGCTGATATAAGAGATTTAAGTTGGAAGTTTACCATTAGGGATAATTCTTGCGGAATTTTCTCTAAGTGTCATTCACTGTGTTTAATGATCGAATGCTGTGTATATCATCTGTTAGGACATCTGTTTCCAGTTAGGTTAATAGTAGTCGAAAACCATTTATACTTATTGAGGACAGAACTATGTTTAGCGATACCGTGTAGCAAATAAACATGCATGCAGTATCTTGAGTTTTATGCTGATTTCAGTTATTATATATGTATAAATATAGGTTTTGTGGCTAGCAGGCTTTAGTAACTCCAGGGTAGATTTCGTAACTGTCTGACACCAAACTGAATAACCATTGAAAACCTAGTAGCACTGGGGTTTGCAATCCCTCTTCTCTATACACATAGGAGTTAATTTCAAAAATGTTGGAGTAGAGTGTTCTGTAATTTCAAATATCTATTGACTCACGACATAGTACGATTCTCATAGTCTGTGATGAAATTCATCCTAAATTTAGTCGAAACTCCGGAAAAATTAACAATTATGCGTCATTCCGTTGTTGAGTTGTGACTAGCATCCGTCACATGAACGAAGTTTTTGGACTTGCATATCTCAGTGACACAACAACTCATACTGGTTCGAACTGATGTTCCTGACTGTCCTACCTTGCTAGGAATGTCTCTTGAACAGTTACTGGACTTAAAGCAGTTACCGTCATAATCTGTTCACATTATAGCTGGGACTCAACGGCTAAGTCATACAGTTGATGTAACAACAGTAAGGGTGTTTCCCTGAAACGACCACCAAATTATTTATGTTACCTTCCGGCTCTGAGGAGTTAGAAAAGATCAGTGACTGCTGACATAAAGCCGTTAACGGAGACGAACACATTGCAATGGAATAAATTATTGATTCAGGGAATGTCTGAGGTCTCCTTTCCTTCTAAAACACCTGGATATAGAGTCCCATGATGCATGTGTATAGCTGTGATATTGTTCGTAGGTAAGATTCAGAGGCAAGGTCACTGTCTTTTAGGACTACTGATGGTGGCTTTTTGGCTTCCATCGTTATCAGTGCACACAGATTGAAGAGAAAGTGAAGGGCCATCAAGTAGAGGAGTTGCATTGGTAGAAGGAAGGCAAGATAATAGAGATGAAGATGGATACAAAGATGAGTGAGGATTAGAGAGGTTTTGCGTGCACTTTGGAGTGTGAGGGCGATTGTTACTTCCCGGCTGCCCACACCGTGGAAGTTGGTTGCGTGACCGCAGAGCCCAAGGGACAACTGCTTGAGGCCGGTCACACACGGCCTGCTTTTGTTTGTTCTTTTTTATTTGGTGTGTCTCAGTAGCGTATTTATCACTTCTGCCCTGTGACACGGCAGCAGGAAGCGCGGTCGTTGTTAATCCGGGCCCCGACCGATCCGGCATGATATTTTGTGTTTTTGTTTGAGTCATGGCATTGGGTTGGGTAGCTGCTTTTTGTCTAACCGCTATCCAAACAACCTTTCTGGCATGGTAGGACCTACAGGAACTTAAGTTCCAGCCAGTGTAGCTCGTTGGGTCACTGCGATATGCAAGGTCACTGCATGTCTAGCTCTCCGAATAAAATATCAATTCATTATTTAGGATAAAGTTCGGCCGACCCACCCACCGAAGCGGAGGTCCGTAAGGAACTCCAAGTGTTAAAACGCCGTAAGGCGCCCGGCCCAGACAATTTACCCCCGGCTCTTTTTAAAGATTGTGGCGAGACTCTCACAATGGCTCTAACTGGGTTGTTCAGGAAGGTATGGGAAACTGAGAGTGTACCATCAATGTGGAACGAAGCCATCATCGTCCCTATCTTTAAAAAGGGTCGACGTAATTCGTGTGACAATCACAGGGGTATCAGTCTGCTACCAGTCGCGTCTAAATTATTGGCTTCTGTCTTGCTTCGCAGGCTGTGCAAAATACGTGAAGGATTGATTCGCGAAGAGCAGGCTGGGTTTCGTTCAGGTCGTGGATGCATTGATCATGTGTTCACCCTTCGTCAGTTGTTGGAACACCGCCACACGTATTGCAGGCCAACGATCGTTGTGTTTCTTGATATTAGGGCTGCCTTCGATTCGTTGGACAGAACTGTGCTCTGGAACTGTCTGTTAGAGAGAGGTGTACCTGAGAAATTTGTTAACATCTTGAAAGCCCTATACAGAAACACCTCAGGTAGAGTGAGGGCATACAACCAACTATCATCACTGTTCCCAACCAACAGTGGGGTTAGACAGGGTTGCCCAATCTCTCCATTTCTCTTTAACTTTGCCATCGATGACATTCTGGAGTCAGCTCTGAAGGATGTGCGTGAAGGTGGTGTAGATCTGCTACCTGGAGATAGACTTTTCGACCTCGAGTATGCAGACGATATCGTCTTACTGTGCGATAGCATGCAGGCTGCCCAAATCGCACTTAATCAGTTGGCGATCAGTGTCTGTAAGTATGGTATGTGCTTTGCACCGTCTAAGTGCAAAGTACTGTTACAAGATTGGCAGGAGCCTGTACCTGCACTCACTCTTGCGGGTGAACCGCTTGAAGTTGTTGATAAGTTTGTGTATCTGGGTAGTTGTGTGAGTGCTGGCGGAGGGGTGACGGATGAGATTTCCAACCGTATAATGAAGGCTAGGGTGGCATACATCAACTTGTGCCACCTCTGGCGCCGTCGCGATGTTAGCCTGGCTGTCAAAGGTCGGGTATACAATGCTTCGGTGCGGGCTGCCTTGCTCTACGCCTGTGAAACCTGGCCTCTCCGAGCTGAGGATGTGCGGCGACTCTGCGTGTTCGATCATCGCTGTCTCCGCAGGATTGCTTGCGTTCGATGGCATCATCGCGTGAGTAATTCTGAGGTTCGGCGGCGTGTGTTTGAACACAGTGGAGATCACCATTCATTGAGTGTCGTCATCTGGAAACACCAGCTCCGGTGGCTTGGACATGTGCTGCGAATGTCATCCCAGAGGCTTCCGTACAGGTCTCTGTTCGCTAGCCCTGGGACGGGATGGAAAAGGCGGAGGGGTGGTCAGTCCATGACGTGGCGTCGTGGGATGAAGGATATTTGTGCTAGATTAGCATCGGTTGGTGTGTCACGACTCCCTGGTTGGGGTCCGCGAGATAGCTCGAATCGATGGCTCGAAACGTTATCGGATATGGCCAAGAATCGTAATCAATGGCGAACGTGTTGCAATTTCCTTCTTTCTTCCCTTCCTGATGATAGTTAATGAATACTGTTTGAACTTGTTAAACATGACTGTTTTCCTTCCTGATGAAGTTCTTTATTCGTTTTCTACCTATATTTTTACTTTTAATCTATGTTGTTTTATTATTATTGTGTGGCGCATCTTTCTTGGTGCCATATTGTACCAAGTTTTTCTGCGTTTAAATAAATAACTCCTAGTTTAGAGATGAGGAGTGAAGTTGTTTAATGTGTTGATTATTTCACTTATTTTTGGAATTGCATTAGCCTTTAATGAACTGATTACTAAAAAAAATATGATCAAGCGTTCAAAAGGCTTGTTTGGTGTTTGCTAACTTGTATCATTTTGGGCCATCTACTGAAGAACGTGTGAAATGTGCAGCAGTTCCTCCATCTTTCACGGCTGTAAGACATGGTCATCGAGATTGGAAGGAATAGAAAGATTAGTGGTTTTTAACCATAGGTGTCTGCGTCCAGTTTCTCGCGTTAGATGGTACGAAATAATCAGAAGGAATGTTAGGCGTACTGTGTTAAATAAGCAGAGGAAGTGACCCCATTTATTGAAATGACTATGATATGTGTTACGCAAATCGAGCCACCGCTAAGGATCAATGGCTAGAGACTATTGAGGATATTACTCGGAATCGTTCTCATTGGTGCAGATGCATTCATTCTTTGTGATCTCCCATATTCATTAAACTAATGTTTCTTCATTTTACTATTCTTTATTCCTCACGTTTCTGCTTTTTACAGTACTTTCGAATCTCTTTTCTCTCTCTTTCGTCTAAATTTGTGTGCTGCATGGGATACGGCAGCTTTAACTGCTGCACTTCTGTATAGAGTTTTATGTTGAAATTCAGTCAGTCAGTTAAGAAACACTGTTAGCTGGCATTAAGATTCAGTTGGAAAAGAGTTATGAGTGGTCAGATCAAAACATGGTATTAATTCATGCAGTCTTTGGCTGTTGGTTTGAGAGCGATATGGAGCTGAAGGTTGCCTGGTTGTGGTCCTCGCGATTTTGAACAAGGAAGAGTGTTATTTAATATACAGCTGTTCGATGAAGTTGTGAATCTCCATCGATTGAGTAGCTGGGACGTGTTTTATGCATGCCAAACCACCGTTTTCCTGAAAATGTTATATTATCTAAAGTAGTGTTAAGTGAGAAAAGAACTAGATGTGGTCAGAGAAAAAGCATCAGTTCATGAACTTGTTGACTTCAAATCTGGGTCACATATATGTGTATAGATTGGCTAACTGAAGTCCTCTGGATGTTAGCGATCAATTGTTGAAGAGCCATGGTGTTCTAGCGCAAAGCTTTCTCATTCACTCAGGTATATTTGCTCGTCATTTTCTAAATGCTAAAAATCACAAATTATAATTTAATCTTTCTTTCTTCCATAAATCTTAGTCCATTACAGTTTCATTATATTCTTTTTCTTTACTATTATTTGTGCTTTTTTAAAGTGTAACAGCTATAACTGATGCATTTTTCTCTAGCAAAATTCTGCGTTCTTAAGCCGTTTAGTCTATCAGTAGTTAATGGTGGGATTTTCAGTAATTCTCCCAGTTGGTGTCAGTTTTATGACGAAGTCAACCTTGGCAGATTGCTTACGTTTTCAAATCCTTCTTTGCTACATTCTATTCTTCTTGATTGGTTCTTTTTTAGATCAGCATATAGTTTGCTGATAGAAATACTATCCACTTGTGTTCTGCTACCGGCTATGGACATTTTAGCTAATTCTGTAAGTCGAATCTTTTACAACATCACATTGAAATATTTTGTGTTTAAATTTTAGACAAAATAATATTTAAAGAACTGTTTTGAATGTGGTAGTTGATAAAACTCAGAAATAACCTAGTAAGTACTTTTACGATTTATTCAACTTTTATTAGAATGAGGACTTTCTACTATCGCTGTATAGTGGACGACCAGGATTAGGGTAAAAATGTATGTGAAGCACTGGGCCGCATCCTCCGTAGTCTGTAACTATCTGTTTTAGTTAGGTATCGAATGTTGGCTAAAAAATCTTCTACAATTCGAACGAACAATCAGTGGTATCATTCATTAGTTGGTAGTATACTTTGGTCTTATCATCCATAACTTTATTTAACTTAAATCTTACAACAGTTAGTATTTCACTTTCATGTAAGCCAGTGGTTAGGCATACATAAAATACACCCAAATCATCTGGATTGATGGCAGCTTACAATCTCATCTACTGGTTAACTGCATTTTCTCAAGCCTCTCTGTCTAATGTTTGCATAATTTGCATGTTTCTACTACCACGCACACACACCTTTTTTGTCCTGTTAATTAGCATTTCTTTTACTTGATCTGATTTACTACTAGCTGAGTCAATGAACTTCACATCTATGGCTGATTTTTAGGCATTATTATGCTAATTTATTTTTTCGTCATTTCACTTTTCAACTTTGATCGTACTTTGAACAAGATTACAAGAGGCACAAATAAATGTTCACTCTTTATTATGAATATTTAGAGTATCTTGTATTAACTGTTGTTTGGTTTTTATCTCATTTTTGTTTGTTTTATTCGCACGTTAACTTTTCCTCTTTGCTTCTTGTTTGTGTGCTGTATTAAAGTGTGGCTGGTTTAATCTTAATCCAAGCACAGAGGATACGGATCGTCTGTCATTTAAGGGTAAACTTTTAATAAGTAGTTGGTATTTGAACTGAGTGGTTGGTAAGTATTTTTAAAACATCGTGGGATCATATTTATTGGTCAAAAAGCCGTTTGAAAAAATCAAACAGCAATAAACATACACTTATGTACTTTTGAGCACGTTGATTGATATTCGTATCCAGTCAGAGGATCTGACGCATGATATTCAAACTGGGTGGTGCGGAAGTCAACATTCATCTTTTGGTTTTATGAGAATTGTCGAAAAATTGTTCAGTTTCTCCACAAACTATTTAGCGCAAAACAGCAGATCATAGTACTAGCGAACTATTAGCGAACTTTAAATTTGACTTTTTTGTATGGTCAATTAATTTAAAGGTCAGCACAAAGGCTCATTAAAACACTCAAAGATGACCCCATTGTACTGAATTATGTGGGTCATTGGTGGTATCACATTCATTAGCTGAATGATATCGTTTTCTGTAAACCTCTAATTTTCTCTCTTGTTTGACAATTGTGATAAATTCCCAAATCATAATATGAAACTATCTTTTAGTATTAATCGTTTAGAAATAATTAGAATTGAGGAGTTTTTTAGGTAACTCAGTCTTGGCCTGTTGAGCTTTCTTACCGCCATGAAATGAACACTGTTATATTGCAGATACATACGGCTGAATAATATAAGCTGTAGGATAGTTGTAGTCCTATGAGGTATTTGGAGTGTGTTTATTTTGTCGATTTTTAATCACAAAGATAAAATATGACACGTAAAATGTGAAAAGATGTAATAAAATTCATTGGTGTGAGACGGTTTCCAGTTTATGCGTCAACTGTTAGTTAGTCTGTAAAAAATAAGCAAATGAAAGGATTAGTGTTCGAGAAGGTACGGGTCGTCTTTGTTGGTTTCTTCTTAGATTTTAAGTGTCTTTCAAGTCCATTTTTCTTGACTTCCTATCACATGAAGTCAAATGATAGTTAATAATAATAATAGTAATAATAAAGCATAACTAATTATGGTTTTGTATGATTTTCTATATTGTCACCATAAATCGCAATCAATACACGAAGGATTTTCTCAATCAATTAATTCTACTATGTTTTACGGATAATACAGTAAGTCTTTCTGTTAACATGAATTTTCTCTGTCCTCATAGTATATTATATTGTTCCTAGTTAACCGATGTGCTTACTTGATCTGTCTGTAGGAGATTATGTGATTGGTTCGAGGAATATACTGGATAGCTTTTATGTAGGTGTATTAGACTCTTCAACAGAGTGTTCAGACACAGATTTCGTCGAGTTTTCTGCTTTACACTGGAAACACTGTTTCTACGGCCAATTCTTTCTGATTTGTCTTCTTTCAGCTACAAGATGCGCCACAGGAATGCTAATCATAAGAAGAAAACACCTACATACAGTCTAACTCTTTTCAGGTATCACGCAGATATACACCTTATATTCCTGACTGATTGAGTTCCAACATAGAACTTTACACAGAAATGCAACAGTTCAAGTTGTTATTCTCCATGTAGCCCATAGAGGTAGACAGAAGGAGGTAAAAATTCGATCCAAGAAAAAATAATAGGCAGAAATATGAAGCAGAAAGAATAGAAATATAGAAAAACATGAGGGTTGAGTGGGTATGGAAGCTCATAGATGTCCTTAGACTTCTATCGTAGTATGAACCATACTAACTTTTATGGTGAGTATTTTTAGTCTTACAAACACTTATTGGCTTAGTAAAGCCTCAATGAATAATTATCCCACCGAAAATAGCTTATGTAATGATAAAAGTTAGAAATCCGGCACATCAACCTTCAGTCATGGATTCGACAGTTAGCCATAATGTCTTCTGGGAAGTATGCTACCATGCTGGCGTTAAACCATGCTTTATTCTAGTGATTTTAACAGTTCAACTATTCCTAAGTAGTTTATACATTGGGTCTTATTAAGTCTAATAGATGGTAACCGGTGCACCTGTGGTTTGTTACTAAGGCTATTTATTTCTAAATCAAAAATTTCACTTTCCTGTATTATCAGATTCAACAAGGCATATTAGAAAACTATTCAGTTGAGTAAATTTTTCAACTGGAAGTGTTAAAGACATAACTGGAATGCTTGACACTTCAAAGGCTAATGGAATCAGATGCTTTACTTGTTCTTGCTTCCGCGGAACAAAGCTACACTTAATCCTATTGATAAAACATAAATTTTATTCTTTTTACAGAATGCAGAACCATTGAGGAAGGAAAGTTCTGAACATGTCCCTCTTCTTGAAGCATATATTCATGACTGGCAAAAGTGGTTATCTAAAAAGGTACGTTATCAATTTCATTTAGATAAATTTTTGTATCATTTATTATTTTTGCCAAGTTACTTCTTGTAATCCTATAGTATAAGGCAATGAGCAACACTGTCTGTTTACATCTGATTGATAACTTTCGGTCAACATACATAGGACTGAACAGTTACAGTAGTTTACCATCCTGTAGAAATGATTCTCATACTTTCTAGCCATCTTTCTTCATATTAATGGATATCATAATGAGATTGACTGATGTTTAATTTAGAAGTGAACTGGTTGTATTTTCCTGTTTGACTGATTTCTCTTCTGTCACAATCCCACTGAATAGAAATAGTTAGAGTAAAACGTGACTGTCACTCGTCACCCGTTATTTGAGCAATTAACATTGCTGTCGCAGTTGAATCTAACTTTTGTGTCTATCTCGGTGTGGCGAATATTTTAAATTGGTCAGTTGGTTGTAGTGTCGTGTCTAGAGGTGCATTCTAGTCAAGTTAAACGAACCCTCAACCCAGTAGCACTCCATCATAACATAGTTCATACTACGAATCAAAACTGGTGATTTAGTTAGTTTCAAGCTGTTCATGTAGTTGTTCGATAAAACAACACCCCTCTATTAACCTGTTTCTACATCGGTGGCCCAGAGGTAGAGTGCCTGTCAGCCAAGGAAGTGGTCCGGGTTCACTCCCCGGCCGACGCACTCTTAAACCTCGCCTAGTCGATGTTAAGCCCCCCAAAAGAGAAAGTTTGGATGTCAGGATAGCAACCCCACCCCGTGAAAACCTCGTAAGCGCTGTTGAAACTTCTCAGCCTAAAGCTTTGAATCCTTGTGTTTAGAGATAGATCGCAAACAATTGTGTTCAAGTG
The DNA here is from genome assembly GCA_944472155.2 of Trichobilharzia szidati. Classification (NCBI taxonomy): domain Eukaryota; kingdom Metazoa; phylum Platyhelminthes; class Trematoda; order Strigeidida; family Schistosomatidae; genus Trichobilharzia; species Trichobilharzia szidati. The sequence continues at coordinate 29,991,967 of OX235276.1, read as the reverse complement.
CCACTTGTCTTTTCACATCCTTCATTTTCAATTGCTACGTCTCACAGCCATAAAAGAGGACAGAGCGAACTACTGCGCAGTACACACATCGATTGTTCGATAGCCCGGTATCATATCTACGCCAGAGGTGACGTAATTTGGCAAATACCACATGAGCCTCTTGTATCCGTGATTTCACCAGCAATCAGTTCATTGAGGCCTATGCGACTTCCCAAACTTGTGAAGTAGTCAACACGCTCCACCACTTAACTCCCTATCTTTAAGCTAGGAGTCGGTGCAGTCAAGTCCTGCAGCATCATCTTACATTTGACAGGAGTAATTCTCATAAAAAACATCTGAAAATTTCTGCTCAATGTGTTCGGAAGATTCTGAATCTTGTCACCATCTTCACCTTGGAGGATAATATCATTCGCATACTGTAAGTCGACGGGACTGTCCCCCGGTAACAAGCCAGTCCATAAGTTGCTAATATCCGATAGGGTCAATTCCATTATTAACAAATATGATGAGACTAAACAGAAATGGAAACACCGGGCATCCTTGACGGACACTACTGGTAGTCATTACTTCAGGTGGCAGATTTATGTGGTTACAATTAATAATCAGAATTTCATTTTTAAAGAAAATAACCTTATTTGCTGTTTATCCTGCTTAACAATAATCAGTTCTTTTGACTGCCGTTTTTATATTTAGCCGCCATCATTAATTCATTTGGATACTCTTTTAAGTCATCAAGATGAATTATATCCATTTATGCAATATATGAAGTCAATGAAATCAATTGGACCGTTGACTCTTGTATTGCTAATGCGTAAGTACATGTGTACTTTTTTCTAGCTTTCTTTTTCAAACTCAAAACAAGTAGCTGTAAACTCACCAAACAGAATTAGGTTAGGTGCATTTTTGAAATTTCGTTATCATTGTCTTTGGTAGTTTCGAGTTTACAAAGTATAAAAATAATTTCAAGGTATGTTTGGTTCAAGCAGTACACTCTCTAGTGTGAGGATGGATTGATTGCACCTTTTATTTATTGATTTATTTGAACATCAAATATCAACAGTGGTGTGCTTGATGAAGTGGTCCCACTTAAACACGTCAAATTCTGGGCCATTAGGTCCGTATAAAAGTGTGCACAACTTTTTCACTCACTTATTAGTGTGTATGTATTGTATTGTATTTTCTTACTTTCCATTTCACTCTCTCCTTGTTCCTTTTCTTTATGTCTTTATTTTTTATGACGAAAATCATTGTAGGCTTCATTTTGATCGATTGTTGATCGTGGTTAATTTAGCGATCACTAAAATAAAAACTATTCAATTAATAGTTCTAAATTTAGAATCAATGATATATGTTGTGTAAAATGCTTCTCTATTTATATCGAGGCTACTCCTACTCACTATCACTCACTATAAAGTATCTGTCACATCATTGATGAGATCAATAATAAATGAAAGTTACACATGCTTTTGTGCATTTTTAAAAGCACTTTTTTAGTATAGCGTTACGCTTACGTTTATTTGAAGGGATTCTTGTGTCCATAGATTTCGAGGTGGTCTTCATTTTAAGTCGATACAATATAGAAAAGCCTTAGAAGCTGTAAAAAACTTTGAGTTGTTGTTATTGCTTCAATAATTCTCCCACTGTTGTTGATAATTGCCTTGAAGTACTTATTATTATTATTCCCTTGGGTTCCGAGTGGAACATAGGGCTTCAGCAACAGATCTCCACTTTGTCCTATCTTCTGCCGTTCTCTTCAACTTGAATCATGGTTGCCCACAATCCCTCATCTCTACTTGCCACACGATATCCTCCATGTCACCCTCGCACTGATGATCCACTCGTCGCTTCCCATTTGGATTCTACTCGAGCAATGGCCTGTATTGTGCGCGATGTCATTCGACGGCCTCCTCAACGTATGTCCGATCCACCTCCATTTTCTCCCACATACTTGTTAAGCGATCGGCTCTTGGTTGCTTCGTTTACTTGATTAGTTTGTTACTTATCATTCAATAAGTTTTAAGTAGATTTTTCAATCGCAAAGTATGATCAAATTATTGACAGCCTGACGAAGTGAAACACATTGACATTAATTTCCAAGAGTTATTCTGTAAGGATTTGATTTGGTTTAAGTTTGATCACGGATTGATGTCAGTAAGAGAGCCATTGAAAGCCATTGAGTTCTGGGCAGCCTTTTTCTTCCTAGTTTGGGACTGTTCAACAGTATACGCCCCCACAACCCCGTTGGCGATCGAGCCTAGGCCTTCACACACTTGGGTCGGAATCAAATGGCCCGTGAATCCACAGCCAGGTTGGGTGTGAAGAGAAGTATTCATCGATGACACTGACAGCCAGTCGCACCAAAGTGGCCTAAGTGGCTGAATGATCAACCGGCTTGTCGTCGCAACCTGAAGGTCCTGACTTCGATCCCTGATAGTGTCGTGGGTGCATAGTTCCGAACAGTCCCGAACTGGGACGAAACAGCTAACCAATACTTCCTGGCTTCCAATGGTTCTCTAATTAACATTAGTCTGTGATGTTCAACTTGAAACAATAAAAATTATTTGAATTCTTTTTGTAGAAATAAAAGTGTTGTAGTCTTTATTCGAGTATGACTGAAATATGTATAAAATCGTTACATATTTGTGTAACTGAGTTACTTTATTTGTTTAGTCATTTGAAATCCACATATGGCATTTCTTGTTATTTTCACTGCCTTTCTTCTTCTCTTTGTTCTGACAGACCAAATAAATTCTCGGGTATCAAAGTCTGTGCTTTCCTCTGAAGCGTGTCACGAGGTTGAAGCGCAAATACGTCATATTTTAATTATATTACGTGGTGGCGATGCTGATGGAAATAATAACAGCAGTTGGAATTATTCAAATTATATCCTTCCTAATGATAATGATGGGGTTAGTGATAGTGATGAGTACGGTGGATCAACTGACTGTCGTGTGTCTACAAGTCTCATGCATCAAGGAGGTACAGACAATATTAGCTTGTCATCATCATCATCATCCAAAAACAACTGTTTGCACTTTTATAATGTGTCGAACGAATTCGCAGAATTACTGGAAACTAGTGTGAAATATTGTTCACCGGAGACATTAACTCACCTAATCAATACATCACAGTGGAAAAAGTAAGTTTTAATGGTTTTGTTTAGTGTTTAAGTGTACTATCATTGAATTGGTTGTTATCTGAGCTGGTCGATTTAACTGAGACGCTTTCGTCGTCCTCAGAGAAGGTTTTAGTATAAAATGAACTCATCTGATTTCTCCATGATTAATATAATTGTGTCCCCTGGCGACCATTGTCGTGACTGGTTGTTAATTTATATCTTTATTGATCATTTTTATTGACTTTGAATTTGAACTTTCTAGTCATATGATTTACTCTTTATTAGCTGGTAATTTGGTCTACAGTAATGTGTTTGTTAAATGCTGATTAACTTGAGTACCAGGCTTCTAGGAATTCCCTGGTATTACTATCTGGTGTTTCCTCTATTTAAATCTCTACATTATCACAATCAAATTAGTGTTCATTATCGTCCGCATGCATTAATACCAAAGAATATATATATATATATATATATATTATGTCTTTGTATAGTCAATTTGTGTTCTTGGATTCGGTCGGACTTGAGGGGGACGCCTACTTTGACCGATGTAATCTGTATTGCAGTTCATACAGTTTATTTTCTTAATGGTATTAATTTTATCTTTTTGTTGGATCTGTTGGTTAGCACAATATCGAATGAAGCGATTGTGTTGGTTGGCTTGTTATCTAAATCTGTCTCAAACGGCCTTAATATCCTAGCTGCTATTTCACAGATATTTTTCTATACATAGTGGGATGAATTTTCTTGTGGTCTCTGGTGTTTGCTTGTTGTTGGTGCTATGACTCGGACTTAAAACACTTTTTGATGAAATTGTGAGGATATCCATCCTTTTGGAAGATGGTTAGTAGACATTTTTCCACCATTCTCTTCAACACAGGTGTGCTATAGTATACTTACTTTACTTCGGCTATCTCCTACGGGAGGATGAGCCGGCTTCATGAACATCTCGAATCATCGCTGCCCAGGCGCGGCGATCTGATGCAAGGTTTTGCGACAGGGTTTTCCAATTCTTGTTCCACAGACGGAGTCCGTAGACGGTTTGTAGCCCCAGGCACTCCATATCAGCCTTGACTGTACCACGTTTGTAAGAGAGTTCATGAAGTTTCATGGGAGTTTGGTACGAGTGATGTCTCCAGAATCGCTCGGCCTTTTGTTTGAGAGTGCAGCTCTAGCCTTTACACAACCAAGTGTGACCTACAAGGCAGTAGGAGTGGAGTAGGGAGTCCACTATCCATTGGCAGCCGGTGACCGGAGTTCGGTTCATTCGCCTTTTTGAATGAGGCCAGACATCCAGGACATCCAACAAGCCCTTTGTCCATACGTCTGCCGGTGAGCTCCAGTGAGCTTCATACGCCAGTCGTTGGAGGTTTGGAATCAGGGTTTAGCCATCTCCCCTAGACTGTCATCCAATGGACAGTCAACCCGGTGAAGATCGCCGGGCATCCGCTTTCGCCCTCTCACTTTGGTGAAAAACACCTCCGCCACGTGAAGGCAGTGAGTAGGACTTCCTCAGGAGAGGCTATGTAAGACACCCGGTCATATGGGAGCATTTCAAGAGGTGTGCGGAGGGGTGGCCAACCCGCAGCGCAAGGCACCTACCCCCGACCATCCTGAGGCTTTGGAGGCCAAGTATGTGCTATAGTATGTTCGAACTCTTCTAAACAATGTGGTTTATCGAGTTATTACTATTATAGTTGAGTATTTGGTCTGTGTGAGCGTTGGTTTTCTATATACTTGTGTTTCTAAAATTTCTGTGTTAGTTCTCTTGATTGAGCCATCGAAGAATGAAATTTTCGCTTTTTAATTCTTCTTCTCTTGTGAATTTAATGTCTTCAAATATGTTGTTTGTTAATTTGTGGGTATATTCCAAATTATTCATATCAATATTGTATGTTGAATGTTGTAAATATGTCATTATTAATGACAATCATAATAATATTGATAATAATAATCATAATCGTAATAATGATAAGGTCAATGATAACAAAAGTACAAGCAGTTGACGCAGTTGGTGATACGAATAAAGAAGATAGTATGATGATGCAAACAATTCAATAAATAAATTAGGTCAATATCGTATAAAATTAAAAGTGGCGTAATACTGAAGATGATGAAGTGATGAATAGATTATCGGGGTTTAAATGAAAGTACAAAGGAAGAGAAGAATAAGAAAAGGTGGACAGTTTTAATGAGTTCATTAAATTTACCTAGACAAAAGTAGAATTAGAATTGTTCACTCGAATTCACATAGTTTCGCAAATGTGTAAAAGGTGACTTCAAATTCCATTCGAAAGTTTTATTATGGAGTGCAATAGATAACTTTGAAGGTTCTCCTTCTGTCCATTTGGTGACAAAATAGAGCTTCTGATAGCTTTTATTTGGCCTTTTCCGAACCACCGTAACATCCAGTAATTCAATGTTAGCCTTCCCAGTTTTATTCGATCAGAGATACAGGGTCTATCTAGAGTTTGTTTGATCACTGTTACAGCTTGTAGGTTTGTCTTTAGACATGACACACACCCACACATTATATTTTACCTTATAGTACGGGAAACGTTAATTAACGTTAATCGACTGGTTTATTGTGGGTTGAGTTATTTGGAACAGCTTTCATCACAGGCTGAAGTGAGTGTTGACGGCAGAATCATAGTACCGTAGCACCAAACAACTATGGTATCCCACCATACCATGTTACAAAGTCAGATCTTAGTATCTTTTATAATTCTCGGTTTAAACGATCACATTTCATGATTTTAGTTGGAATCGTAAAGATCTGGGCGACCTGCTTAAAACTTAGGCTACCGAAAACCACTATCAATACATTGCATATAGTTTCTCTTATTTACTCAAGTCCAGCAAAATATGACCTCTAATGGTGTTGTTTACTCTGGTGAGTATTTCTCAAGTTTCTATTAAACACGAGAAGAAGCATTTTCCTCGATGGCAGCTTATCCCAATACACGAGATAACCGTTCCTGAGTGGTATCCTTGATTCACTTTTTATAATTGGCATTCAACAAATTTTCATGTATTTGTCGAAGCAGAGTAAGAAGATATATCATAACGGATTGGTTCTGCACTTCAGGTCAGATAAGACTGTGTCACACGATCTACTGTCACTTTATCTTTCATTTGAAGATACTGGACGCAGAGAAATTAATCATGCAGTGAACTCAGCTTAAAATTCTGTACATTATATAAACACAGTTCAAAATGATGCTATTATTATTATTTTTTATTCCTCCACGTTCCCAGTGGAACATAGGGCTTCAAGCTAGAGGCTTGAAGTTTCTGTAGCAGTGTTTTTTTACAGGATGGGGTTGCTAGCCTCATTCCCAACCTTTCCTCTTTACCAGCTTTATTTCTGGTTTAGCGAGGTAAAGGAGTGCATCGGCCGGGGACCGAACTCCGGACCATGTGCATGGTCGGCGAGCGTCCTAACCGTTGTGCCACCGACGCATTATTATTAGTATACTTTCCGTTGTTGTTTAGCATGATTCTGATGTGTGTTAAGGCTAATCATGGCAAAACAATGACTTTTCTCTAACTAGTCTGTATGTTAAACTTTTAATCAAGTGAATCAAAATTGTAAAAATAAAACTGTTGCTAAATCTACATGGATTTAATTAGTATGTTTGACAGTGTTGTTAATATTCACAAAGTAAGTATATTTCACTGCTAAATATAGATGAACTTCAATGTAATTGGTGAATTTATCTTTAGGTCATTGAAATTCAATCAATTGTTTAACTTTCACTTGCTATACTTTGAAATAGCATGCAACAGAAAGGCAGTGAATCAAATCAACAATATGTACCGGGAAGTGAACTAAAGGTGTCTGAGAAGGATAATGGGCTATTGAATAAAGTTAAGGGAAAATATCCCAATATTCTGAAAGTGATAATGAGTGAATACGTTTAAATGTTTGTCTTCTTTTTGTATCGACTGAGACTGATTTCCAACATAGAACTTTGCACAGAATGCCAACAGTTCAAGTTACCACATTTCAGGCTGTAACACACAGAGGGGGGCAGACGAGGGAGAAAAGAGCAAAATATGAGAAAGAAAGAATAGTAGTATGGAAAACCATGACGGTTTAGTGGATATGGAAGAGCACAAAGAGTGAATGCATCTGCGCTGTCATTGAGAACGATTTTGAACCATATGAATAACAGTCTCCAGTGAATAACAATCCATGAAATACCTAACTACTGGTCTAAGTGATGTAACGAAGGATATAATGCTTACCTATCTGTTTCGATTGGCTTAGGAACAGGCGAGTTGAGACTTTCGATGACGTAATCTAGACTCGATACAAAAAGGTATACCATCGAAAGTTTTGAACTTATTCTTAAGTCAGTCGACAAAAATAGATGGACAATCTATACTTTTTTTTATGGCTTAAACCAGCAGTTAGAGATTTCATGGATTGTTGACATGTCTCCGTCACCGTTTTCTTTGAACTGATATTGTGTTTCAGTCTAGATGTTTATTCTTCTCCTAATTTTCTTTAAACCTTGATTTCTGTGAATGACCTGCTATCACAGGAATATATGAATCGTAAATAGGGTGATGAATTTTCACGAGTAATTTCTAATGAGCATGTAATTTGATCGGATAATTCTCTTCCCCAAAGGCAAATAGAGTACACATTTTCTCTCTCACTCTCTCTCTCTCTCTTGTCCTTATCACTCACCTCAACTTTCTTTTTTTGTTTGTCATCGAGAAAACATTTTGACTTAATATTTTACACATAAATATGTTCTGTTGCTATTGTGTTCCTTTTCTTCTTTTGCCTTAATTTGTTTCATTCCTTTATGTATTTGTAAAATTATTACATCAGTCATTTTGTTGGCCTAATTATTCTCAAATATAATAAACAACTGTATGCTTGGGATGAATAATTTAGTTAGCTTGGGTAAATTGTCTTTATCGGTGTTTGATTACGATCTGACATCAGTTAGAGAACCAGTGGAAAACCAAACAGTAATGGACAGCTGTTCGTCCTAGCTTGGGACCCTTCATCAGTACACACCCACTGCCGTTGGAACCCAAGACCTTCCCATTCCAAGGCGTGCTTGCATCCGGTGGGTGAGTACTGATGAAGTGTCCCAAACTAGGATGAAACACCTCTCCAGTACTTTTTGGTTTTCTAATGTTTCTTTAACTGATGTCAGATCGTAATCAAACCTGTAACCAATTGAATCCCTGGAAATCGACACCTGGACTGTTGTTGTCGTTGATAATGACTGATATTTCATCTACTGTTCATTACATTGTCATACTGAACTAGCTTGAACCGGTTCCCTCAACTGGCCCAATGAGGTTTCTGTCAGTAATTCACTGGCATAAAAAGCGGTGGCTTAAACTTTCATGTTATAAATGAACTGCGTAAACACTTTTGACGATGATGATGATGATAGCAACTTTTAACATATATGCTTTATCGTCATCAATTTTCCCATGTCGGTTTAATTCCAGTCAATATGAAAGAACTAAATAAGCAACAAGAAGAATAAGAGTAATTCTTTGTAGAAATATCTGGAGCGGGAATCGAACCGACCTACCCAACGTTTTTAGTATACAATTATATTATACCGTAGTCACCGAATTCCGGTCGGTCGGTTTACGACATAGAACTTTGCACCAATGTGCGGCAGTTCAAGTCGCCACACTCCATGTAGCACACAAAGCAAGAGAAGAAAGTAGAAGAAATGCATAATATAGACAGTAAACAGAGGTGTGAGACAAAGGAATAGTAATAACGGAGAACAAAACAGTTTAATTGGAAATCATAAGTCACAAGGAGTGGATGCATCTGCGCCACTGAGAACGATTTTGAGCCATATCACCAATTGTTTCCAACCATTGGTTTTTACCGTCCCGAGGACCCCAATCAGGAAGTCTACATCTTCCCACGTGGCTTAGACTAACTGTTGTGGACTTCATTGACTGGTGCCATGTTTTGGTTTGACCGCCGCTAGCTCTTTTCCAGCCTGGCCCTATATCAGCTAAAATTGCCCGTCGAGGAAGGCGATGACTAGGCATACGTAACACATGTCCCAACCATCTCAGTCGAAGTAATTTCACCGTTTTGTCGATTGATTTCCCCTCCTTACCTAGCACTCGACGCCCAACCTCAATATCGCTCACCTTATCATACCACTTCACGCGGGAGATAGAACGCAGACACCTATGATCGAAGACAGCTAATCTTTTCATGTCTTCTGCTCTCAATGGCCAGGTCTCACAGCCATAAAGGAGGACGGAGCGGACTGTTGAGCAGTACACACGCCCTTTGGTCGATAGTCGGATATCGCATCTACGGCAGAGACGGCGTAAACTGGCATATGCGAACCTAGCCCTCTGTATTCGTGCTGAGATTTCGTCGGAGGTCAACCCGTTGGCCCTGGCTGATGGTACTTCCCAAGTAATTGAAGCGGTCAACGTGCTCTACCACTTCACTTCCTATTTCTAATCTAGGGGTCGGTGAAGTCCAATCCTGCAGTATCATCTTACATTTTACAGGGGCGAATCGCATGCCAAACATTCTTAGATTGCAGCTCAAGGTGTTCAGTAGTCTCTGCATTTTGTCAGCGTCCTCGCCTAGAAGGACTATATCGTCCGCATATTCTAAGTCAACGAGATTCTTCCCTGGTAGCAAGTCAATCTCTGAGTCGCTGAAGTGTGTTAGGGTTAAGTCCATTAGTACGTCTATGATGAAGTTGAATAGGAATGGGGATAATGGGCATCCTTGACGGACGCCACTAGTCGTCACCACTTCGGATGACAACTCGCCATAAGCCCTCACCTGGCTGCATGAGTACGAGTAGAGTGCCTTAATCAGTGCAATGTATTTTCTCGGCATTCCCTTTACAGCCAAGCATCGTCAGAGAACCTCTCGGTCGACAGAATCGAATGCCGCCTTTAGGTCAAGAAATATAATGATTGTCGGACGCCGGTAGGAATGCCTATGTTCTAGAATCTGTCGAAGGGTGAAGATATGATCAATACACCCTCTACCTGGCCTAAAACCTGCCTGGTTTTCTCGTGTTTGTGTCTCCCGAGCACCACTAAGTCTACGCATTATTATTGAGCCTAGGATTTTAGATACTATATTAGTCAGGCTAATCCCTCTGTGATTATCACAAGAAGACTTGTCTCCCTTCACCGAATTCCACTGTAACATTAGCTGTACAATGGTATTTATATTTGGTAAAACGTATAACAGTATATTATTGAATATGGAATGGGGGAGGAATGACATTATTGATGCAGTTATCCTTAAGTATTTTCTAAAGATAGCAAAACGAATTAAGCAATAACCAACACAACAATGAAAGTAAGCGCTTAAAATTTGACATGGTGAGTATTTTCATTAAATGTGATAAACATTTTGGTTCAGTGTGCACTTGGGAAGTGTGAAAAAGCCTCAACTTTCAAACTGAGAATACTAAAAGTGTTCAATTGAATCCACCTGCATTATGGTGGTATAAAGTATGATTGTGAATTGTCATTTTTAACACTAACAGTCACGAAAAGTGTTGGAAACTTAGTATTATTATATTACATTTTATATTCAGAACCTTTCTTTAGTAGTACATTTGAATGAGGCTTTCTTTGGCTTGTTTGTGTACATGTGTAAGTGAGTACTTCGTCTTACTGTACTCTAAAGTGTCGCAATCTCAGTTAGTTCAGTTCTGTATAGCAATTTCCATTTTCAAGTTAGCTTTTTTTTCTGGTTAATTAAGAAGAATATAATAAACGGTTTCATTTATTGAAGTAAAAGTTTAATTTGAGGTATGGTACACGTGAAGCGAAGTAAGTTTAAAGAAATCGTAATTGTTCAATGAATGAACTGATTTAATGTGTCATGTAATTGGTAGGATGTAATTCCATATTAGATAAGTATTGTAAATATCACATAACGATGGTGCTGTACTAACAACTGGATGACGTTTTGGGCATTACGTTATTGCTCATAATCATATCAATTTTAGTCACACGGTTTTAAAATTTATTAATATATATATATATATATATATTCCCTCTCCAACTTCCCCTTGTTGCTTGTTGTCACTTTCCATATCTCCAGTATAGGCGTTGCATCATTCTGATTGCACGTGTTCGGTGTTGAATCGATAAACAAAGCTTCAGTGATTAACCCCTATTTCCATTTAACTATATTACTTCTTAATACTCTTACCCTGTCCCACTAATATAATAATAATGTTACTTATCTTATTAATGTTTAATTATTTTTTCTTATTTTCCTTTATTTTTAGAACTTATCAATCAGTGTGTAAAGCAGTTGAATTCCGTTTTCTACCAATGTATTTCGAAAGTCCAGAGTATATTAAGCATTCATTTGGTTTTACACTCAGTTTAATGTCATCAGCATCATTGAGTAAATTTGGAGTGTAAGTTGCTAATTTCGTAATGTATTCGATATGAACCATTGTTGTATTTGTATATTTATATACATATCCTTTTTGTGGTATGATGTGGTAATGAAGATGAAGGGAAAGATTTGAATCAGCTGCCTTGGTGTTTGGCAGTTGTTGTGATCAAGAGGTGTTTTTTTTCTTTCTCATGCCTTGCTTTTTGTATGGATAAATAGGTCTTTAAGCTTTGAGGTGCTTGTAGCGACAAGGTTGCTAGCCTCACTCTAAATCTTCCGTCCTATTCCAGGCTTTCTACTGGCAAGTAAACTAGGCGAGGTTTCATCGTATGTCGGTTAGGAATCGAACTTGAATATCCCGTGTGGGATTAGTGAGCATTTTACCAATGAGCCATTGGTGCGTGAATAATTCTGTCCTATAATCATATTAAAAGTGTAGAAAATTACAGCCTTCAGTAACTTCAATTATGTTTCTTGAGTTATTTTTGAGAATAGTGATAATAATAAAATTTATTTCATAAAGCTATATATTGTTCTTTTTTTAAGTCGTGTGATTATGTTATTTTGAAATATCATAGATTGAAATCACTAGTAGAATTCAATCATCTACTTTGCAAATGCTAAAGTACACATTCAATACAACTTTTTTTTGGAAAGCAGATTTAAATTTATTTTGATGTATGTGTTATACGGCAAGAAATTAGTTAATGTAATGAATGAGAGATTAAACACCAAGCTAATATTATATGATGACAAAATGTAGGGATTGTGTGTGTGTGCAGCTGATTGTGTACAGGTGATTGGCATATCCCAGTTACCTTCTGTAGAATTTTTTAAAGTGGTATTTTAAGTATTGTAATGTCACATGGATTACCGATCCGCCCGTCCGTTAATGCCAGTTTCCACATTGTTTTATATCATTGTGTATATATCTTCCCCAGTGTGGTTTAACTAATTCACTTCATTGCTATTTACCAGACAGCTATTGATGGTCGTTTATTTCTCCACTTGAACTCATTTCTTTTTTTATTTCAATGAAAGTAACTGTTAAGTTATTATTCGAATCATACAGTGAATATGATTATGAAAACAAAACACGTAGTTCAGCGAAAAGGCTCTTCTCGGCGAATTCATGAAACAGGGTAGTAACAAAAGTGATGAGTTGTCACAAACATAGTAATGAATGTTAGTCAGTGCACAAAAGAAGTTGAATAAGTGTATCCGAGTTGCGTAATAAGATCAATAATCTAATGAGTGAGTTGTAATCAGAATGCATATAGAAACGAAGGGAAATATGGAATGTTGTAAGAGTCCTAAAGAAATTCAAGAGTTAGAAAAACAAACAAACAAATAAAAGTGAAGCGAGAAGAAATCAATACGGTTGTTACCATGATGGTAGGGGTGGTTGAATGATTTTCTTTTGTATGCATACTTTCGGTTTTTTTAAATGACTGGCTAAAGCTTCAAAAATGCAAAGGAGATGAGAGCGCATTGCTTTTGGCAGGTTATTCTTCACTTTGAAGGAGATGTTTGTTGAGTTGGAATGGTTAGCGTTGACAAGGTGTTCGATTGTTGCACTCCTTATAGAGCCACTACTCCCTTTCTGCAACCATGCGGAGTAATGTTTTTGAAACCTGAAAGACAGTATCTCACGTCTGACCACTTCTATGTGCATACATCAGTTCACCTGTTGCTGTGGAGCCAGGTACATTGGTCGTTCGACGACTATCCTTTCTAAAGGAGCCCAAGAACATTATCCTGCATAGTTGCAGAAAGGGAGTAGTGGCTCTATAAGGAGTGCAACAATCGAACACCTTGTCAACGCTAACCATTCCAACTCAACAAACATCTCCTTCAAAGTGAAGAATAACCTGCCAAAAGCAATACGCTTTCATCTCCTTTGCATTTTTGAAGCTTTAGCCAGTCATTTAAAAAAACCGAAGGTGTGCATACAGAAGAAAATCATTCAACCACCCCTACCATCATGGTAACAACCGTATTGATTTCTTCTCGCTTCACTTTTATTTGTTTGTTTGTTTTTCTAACTCTTGAATTTCTTTAGGACTCTTACAACATTCCATATTTCCCTTCGTTTCTATATGCATTCTGATTACAACTCACTCATTAGATTATTGATCTTATTACGCAACTCGGATACACTTATTCAACTTCTTTTGTGCACTGACTAACATTCATTACTATGTTTGTGACAACTCATCACTTTTGTTACTACCCTGTTTCATAAATTCGCCGAGAAGAGCCTTTTCGCTGAACTACGTGTTTCGTTTTCATGAATGCCTGGATGAGGCTTGTTCATGCATATGAACATTGGAGTTGATCATGTGGCTGTCATGTGTGTATTTATTGATGTGTGTTTACCATTCAAGCTGCTAAAAAATCATCATTGTTAAAGTAAAACAAAGCAAAGATAAGATATGGTGATTAATGAGTCAGGTTCACTTTTCTGCTTGTCTTTCAGTTTCTCTTCATATTTTTATTTATTCACTCATTCATCCATCGTCTGTTTTAAATCGATGGATGTATAGACAGATGGATAAATCAGCGCACTACTTCGTACAGAAGTACATCTTGTCATATTTTGAAAAAGTAAACAACATTAGTAGTACACTACAGTGAAGTAATATATGTCAAGTAGAATAATTTAACGAAGATTAATGCAGCTTCTCAGAATCTAATGAATGATATGGAGTGTATAGATCTACACTGCAGTGGACGATTTCAAGCCATTTCAGCTAAATCCTTCAATCATTGAGTTTTAAGTTTTCCTAATCCAAGCAATCTATTAATATCTTACTCAGATCAGGCAAATGGCCGATGACTTCGTAGACTGGTGTTGTGCTTCGATATGACTACGTCATCAGCATCTTTCCGCACGTATCCTGCTGCGTCTAACATTGAATCTCAAGAAAATATAATAACTGTGAAGTCTTCACTGGAACTCTAAGTGACAGCGTTAATTTCGCATATAACAGAAAAATGTGGAATTTCAGAATTTCTATACAAAAGGTGTATTGATTTTGTCGTAACTGACCTTTGATATGATTAGGTGGTGTTTCAGTGATTGTGTGTCGCTGCTTATAATTGTATGTGAATTGGCTGCTTTATTGGTTAATATGCGACGTTGTCTCATTAGTTGATAGATTGAGTCTACGTTTGTGTGTACTTGGTTTGGATGTCCTGGAACTATTTTGGCTAAATGACAACAGGATCTATGTGTTTCACTGCGAGTGTGTGTGCGTGTGTGACCACAACAATTTTTACGGTATATTCTCCTATTTCAGATTATGAACGTCTCTTTCAACCGTCACGTCGTTTAGATGTAGAGTAATAGAGATTTTCTTGGTTGATAGCTGGATATATTCCTGTCACTAGAAATAGACCAAACTAAGAAATGTTGGACATTAAATTTGTATTCCTACCGAAATAACATCACCATCTACTCCATGAGAGTTTATTAAGACGTCACTACACTGGAAACTAATTTTAATCTTAGCTAATCGTTATATATCGGTTTTAAACCCTATTAGGAACACAAAATTTCTTGGATAGATTCTGTATACAGTTGAAGCTTCACTATATTGTTTAAATTTCTAACTATATGGGTGGCATATAACGTAGGTAGTAAGTTTATTAGTCCTACTTCTACTATTATGGGAACGAAATTCAATCAGTAACAAGTGGTTTTAATTGCTTTATCAACACTATTTTCATTCATCAACAGCCTGACAAGGCCGCCTACGTTTTCTAGGCTTTGTACATTTTTAAACTAATTATACCCTGTTATCAATTATCAATATCAGTGTATTTTCTGTGTGCGTCACTAAATCAGCACCTTTCATTTTCACTCAATCTCATCAAAAGACTAATGGACTTGTGGGAATCAAAGTCTGATAAACCTCCATCTAACAAAAACAATCAGTGATCTATAATCCAGATTTATTCTGGCTGAAGTGAAAGAGTAATAATTAGTTGCCTTCATTGCAGATATCTTACGTAATTAAGTTGCGTTATACTGGATTGTAACTTTTATTATGCATCTTTATGTAACTTCACAGGAATAAGTTGATGAGGGAATAGTTTTTTCTTCATATCCTCACTATACTAATTCTGTGAGTTAAAACAGTTCTACTTGTTGTAGTTATGTGTTATTGCTCATTTGGGTGATATAAAGTTAACAGCAAGATAATTCTATCTCAGTAGTTGTAGTTTCAGCTTTGAAATATTAACAGTCTTTTAATTTGTGAGTGAAACACTTCATCGTGAATGAAGGTTTCATGAACACCTAGTTAATAATTTTATGGAACGAAGATCCAAATGACTGAGAACGTGAAGTCTGTGTACCTCCCAAGCCCTTAAAACATGTGGAATATGATATCAAATCCCACCGTATTTACCCATACTTTAGAAGAACTCAGTATATCTCTGCAAGTAAGGGTTTCATAGCACGATCTTAAGTCGATTCAGAAGTAGATTGAATACCTGGAATCTATTTATGGTAAAAATAGACGAACAAGGTCTTCAACTGTAAAGCATATTATGGATAGAGAGCATAAAATTGCCATTTATACATCTTTTAAACTTCTCTATAAAATATGTTGAGGCTGGTATCTTAAAGTTTATAGAAGCCCTAGCAATATGAAATTATAAGCCAGCTTTATGTGCTCACAAACGAATTGTCATTACATCAAACCTTCCCTGATAAGTTTTGGTTTTGATACCATGATTGATTTATGATTAACCCTAATTTTGGTTTACTGATGTCTATTGTTATTTTGGGCTTCAATATAGCCTTTTAACTTAGCCTATGTGTCTATTCTGTCGCCCTGTAGCACTTTACTGTTATTGAGAACAGCACCTGTGACAAGTACGTATGTGATCAGATTGTTCGAAATATGTTTGGCTAGAGAATTATCCAATCCAAATCAATTACGTCTTCTTATTGTTTGGTGAAAGTCATAATGGAAGGTGTCGATTAATAGGTGTGGGTTTTTTAAAATGTTCAGGATAGACGGTTGGGGACTTTTAATGATCTATTCAAAAACCATCCTCATTTCTGAAAACTTCTCCACTTCTTAGCCCCTTCGAAGTTTCGATCATTTCTACATAACCACCGTTGAATAATTATTGCTTCTTCTTCTTCCATATTCATGTGTGTCCATTGCAGTAGCATTTTATTTATATTTTCAAGGTTAATTTTTAAATTTTACACCGACAGATTAATAATGGTGATATTCCCTTATAGTTTATTTTTTATAATCAGTTCTAACCAATTAGCAGCATTACGCCGACTAAAAGGAGACAGATTTTTAGAAATAACGTCTGTTAAAGAGAAACATATTATTATTATTGTTCCCTTGGGTTCCTAGTGGAACATAGGGCTTCAACTGCACGTCTCCACTTGCTTCTGTCTTCTGCTGTTCTTTTCACTTGCGTCCATGTTATTCCATACTGTTTCATCTCCTCCTCACACGATCTCCTCCATGTCACCCTTGGACGTCCCACTCGCCGCTTCCCTTTCGGGTTCCACTCGAGGGCTTGACGCGCGATGTCACTCAACGGCCTCCTCAGCGAGTGTCCCATCCATCTCCACTTCCTCCTGCATATTTGTTGGGCGATTGGTTCCTGTTTCGTTTGTTCCCATAGCTTCTTGTTTGTGATTCTTTCTGGCCATCTAATCTTCAGTATGGAGCGAAGACAGTTGTTGATAAAGGTCTGCAACCTGTTGAAAATATTCTTGGTGACCCGCCAAGTTTCTGATCCGTAAAGCAAAATTGACTTGACGTTTGTATTGAAAATCCGAATTTTGTTGTTGATGGTGAGTGACGAAGATTTCCAGATTGGTTTCAGGTTGATGAATGTGTTTCTCGCCTTCTCGATTCTCGATTTGACATCCTCGTCCGTTCCTCCTGTGGTTGAGACAATGCTCCCCAGATAAGTGAAAGAAGTAACCTCTTTCAAATCCCTCCCGTTGATGGTGATTGGCACTGGATGTTGCTGCTGTTGTTGGTTGGTTATTTTCATAACCTCCGTCTTGTCTATGTTCACCTAGAGTCCTGTCTTTGCTGCTTCTTCGACCAGTTTGTCGGTTTTTGCTTGTAAGTCTTCGATTTTGTGTGACATCAAACATAAATCATCCACGCGCGAAATCCAGGTCTTCTAGGTTCTTCACGTCGGTCCAGGATATCCCTGTCTTCTCGTTTCCCACTGTCTGACGCATAATCCAGTCCACCACAATTAGGAACATCATTGGTGATAATAAGCACCCTTGTCTGACTCCTGTGTTTACTCCAAACGCTTCGCTGAGTTTTCCGTTGTGGATCACTTGACATGTGCCGTTGTCGTACAGTTGTTGAATAAGGTTGATGAATATTTGCGGTACGCCGTAGTACTCGAGTAGTTTCCAAATTACTTCGCGGTCAACGCTGTCGAAGGCCTTCTCAAAGTCTATAAAGTTGAGGTAGAGATTTGATTGCCATTCCATGCTTTGTTCGATGATAATGCGTAGAGTTGCAATTTGGTCAGAACATGATTTGCCTTTCCTGAATACAGCTTGTTCTGGTCGGAGTTCTGTATCCAGCGCGTCCTTGATTCTCTCCAGGATGATGCGACTCAGGATTTTACTTGGCGTCGACAGGAGCATGATTCCTCGCCAGTTCTTGCAGAGTCCCAGGTCGCCTTTCTTTGGTAGTTTCACTAGGTAACCTTTCCTCCAGTCAGTAGGCACCTTTCCGTCTTTCCAGATCTTTTGCAATAATGGAGTCAGCATATCTGCCGTCGTTTCTGGGTCCGCTTTCAGTGCTTCCGGGGGTATTCCATCTGGTTCAGCTGCTTTTCCAGCTTTCAGAAGCTTGATTGCATTCATGACTTCAGTTTTCGTTGGAGGATTGGTGTCAACTTGCAGTTGTGTACGTGCTGCTGTTGGTATTACTGGACGGGTTGTAGGTGGTGGTCGGTTCAAGAGTCCTTTGAAGTGGTCCGCCCATTGTTTAATCTGTCTTTCTTCTTTGGTAATTGGGTTCCCTTGGCTGTCTTTTATAGGTTTCACTTGTGTTGATCTCTTCCCGGATAGAGACTTGGTTATCTGATATAGTGTCCTCAGGTCCCTTTTGCCTGCTGCCTTCTCAGCTTCACTAGCCAGGTTGTCGTAGAATTGTCTTTTGTCCTTCCTGGCACTCTTCTTCACTTCTTTGTCCAGTGCTGTGTAAGTTGAGCTCAGCGTCTCTTTCTCTTGTCCATCTTTGCATTGAATCATTTTCTCTTTCACTTTTCTCCTCTCCTCTATTAGTTTCCAAGTGTCTGTTGAGAGCCATTCCTTGTCTTGTTTCTTCTTTCTTCCTAAAACCGTTGAGCACGTTTCGTTGAAAATTACCTTCAGAGAGTTCCAATGGTCTTCCACGGATGATTCCTCAGTGGTGCCACGTAGTGTTTCCTGCTTTGCTCTGACAGTTGCAGTGAAAATGTCCTGTGTGATTGTGTCCTTCAGTTTGTGAGTGTTGAACTTGCATTGTGGCCTATCCCCAGGTATCCTCGAGGCTTTCAGCTTCACTTTGAAAGTCCCTTGTACCAGATAGTGGTCTGAACCCACATCTGCTCCTCTCCTCGATCTTGTGTCCAGTAGGCTCCGTCTCCACTTCCTTGAGATTGAAATGAAGTCTATCTGGTTTTTGGTGTGTCCATCTGGTGAAATCCATGTTGCCTTGTGTATATCCCTGTGTTTGAACACACTGCCACCTATCACCAAATCATTGAAGGCGCAGAAGTCTGAGAAGAGTTCGCCATTTTCGTTCATTTCACCGAGGGCCTCACGACCCATGGTGAGTTCTCTTCCTGTATTGTCTCCTCCCAGTTTCGCATTCATGTCGCCCATCAGGATTTTGATATCGCTCTTTGGGACGTTGTCCATTACTGTTTGTAGTTGACTGTAGAAATCC
This sequence comes from Trichobilharzia szidati, assembly GCA_944472155.2. Lineage (NCBI taxonomy): Eukaryota > Metazoa > Platyhelminthes > Trematoda > Strigeidida > Schistosomatidae > Trichobilharzia > Trichobilharzia szidati. The sequence continues at coordinate 29,972,496 of OX235276.1, read as the reverse complement.
TCCTTCTTCTCATGTTCTGAGGCGTTTGTAGGCGCGTAGCACTGAATGGTTGTAACCTTCTTTCCTTTTGAGTTGAACCTGGCTGTCATTATCCTGGAGGAGATTGGTTCCCACTGCATGAGAGCTTTAGCCGCTGTTGGTGACATCATGATGGCTACTCCCTCGGTGTGCTCGTGATTGTCCTCTGGGTGACCGGAGTAGATTATTGTCTCTCCAGTTGATAGTTGGCTCCTTCCACATCCATTCCATCTGCTCTCGCAGATTCCCAACACTTCTATTCTATATCTCCTCATTTCTGCGGCTACCTGAGCAGCCTTCCCAGCTTCGTACATTGTACGAACATTCCACGTCCCCATCCTTATTTTCGCTTTCATCGAAAGAAGGCACATCGGCTGACTGGCTTCCCGAAGGCTTTCACCAGCCCGCGTCATTTCACTTCCCCGATTCCAGCGAAAAATAAGGTCACTATTTGTAATTTTAGAATTTTGAATATAATTGTGCGTTGAAGTTTTAGTAGCAATTTGGTTAAGTTTTGGTGGTGGAGTTGCTAGCACCACGCCCCAACCCTCCCTCTTTATCCGGGCTTGGGACCGGCTAGAATACTAGTGACCTAGTAATCTAGGCGAGGTTTAAAGAGAAACATAGAAGAAGTTAATACGCAATTTAGCTGGCACGCCTAAACACTGATATAATGCTAATTCGAACATACAGTCATGTATATACATGAATAGGTTAAACTGTGGAGATTCTTTGCTTTTTTCGCTCCAAGAAAAAGTGCTTATTTTGGAAGAAATTGGTTGAACAAGTTTTTGGAAGACAATCAATTGGAATACGATATTTTATTGAGTTATGATTCGTTTCATCTTGACTTCTAGAGCATTCTCGAAGTGAATTCATTCCGAAAGATTTATCACAACATGCCTTAACGCAACTGTAAGCAGCTCACTCAGTGTTAAATTGCATTGACTGGGGTTATTCTCAATGAAGATGAACAGTCATAAGTAACAAAAGAGATAATAATTAAAAACAAACATAAATTAGATATCAATTGAACGAATTTTATATTTATTAAAGAAATTAACTCAAACAAGGTGATAACCAGTGTGATTTACAAAGTATTTCATTGACTTTTTGTCAACGGAAGGTTAGAACTTTGGATGGAGTACTTTAGAGGATAGCTGTGTAGCTAACATGTAAACTGACTGACTGGTGTCAGCGCAGAACTTTGCACAGATGTGCAGCAGTTCGAGTAGCAAAACAAGAGAAGAGATTAAAGAGAGACATTAAAGCAGAAATGCGAGGCAAAAAGAATAGTAATATGGAAGAACACCAGAATTTAACTGGACATTAAAAATCACAGAGAGTGAATGCATCTGCGCCAGCCATTGAGAACGATTTTGAGCCATATTATAGATTGTCCTCAGTTATTTGTTCTTAGAATCCCAATGACCCCATTCGGGAAGTGTATATCTGCCAACATGGCTTAAACTAAGTGTTATGGATTTCATTGACTTGTGAAGCCATATTTTGGTTTGACCACCACTGGCTCTTTTCCACCCTGATCAATCCGATGTCAGCTAACATTGCCCGTTGTCGAGGAAGGAAATGGCTAGACTAGGCATGTGTAACACATGTCCTAATTATCTCAATCAAAGGAACTTCACAAGCTCGTCAATTGATTTCCCCTCCTTACGTACCACTCGACCGAAGCCTAACCTCAATATTGCTCACCCTATTATACCACTTCACACGAGAGATAGAACACAGAAAATTATGATTAAAGACAGCCTTTTCATGTCTTCCACTTTCAATGGCCATGCCTCACAGCCATAAAAGAGGACGGAGTGGACTGCTGAGCAGTACACACGCCTTTCGGTCGATAGCCGGTTATTACGTCTACGCCAGAGGTGGCGTAATTTGGCAGACATATGCCAGATGAGGCTTCTGTATCCATGCTGAGATTTCGTCAGCGATCAACCCGCTGGTGTTTGCTGATTCTAGTTCCCAAATAAGTGAAGTGTTCAACTCTCTCTACCACTTAACTCCCTATCTTTAAATTAGGAGTCAATGTAGTCCAGTCCCGTAGCATCATTTTACATTTGACTGCAGTGAATCGCATACCAAATATAATAAGATTGCTGCCCAAGGTGTTCAAAAGACTCTGCATTTTTTCAGCGTCTTCACTCAGAAGGATTATGTCATCTGCATGTTCTAAACCAACGAGATTACTCCCTGGTAACAAGTCAATCCCTTAGTCTCTGAAGTGAGGTAGGGTTAAGTCGATTAGTGCGTCTATGATGAAATTGAATAGGAACAGGGATAGTAGACATCCCTGTTGGACACCACTGGACAGTACTTTTGATGACAACTCTCCGCATTCTCTCACCTGGCTACATGAGTTCGAGTAGAGTGCTTTGTGATCAGAGCGTTTTGTTCTCTCAGTATTCCCTTCACAGCCAAACATCGCCATAGTACCTCTCGGTCGACAGGATCGAATGCTGCTTTCAAGTATGCACGTTCATTATATATGTGCTATGTAACTGTGTTAAAAGCATTGATTCGTTAATTGTCATCATAATCCAGAATGTTTACTCGAATCTGTGCACCACACATAAGTTTAAAAGTCAAGAATCACCTGGGGTTAATTAAAATATGGCATAGAGGTCTTTGTTTGTTATAGTTTTAAAAAGGTGCACAAAGAATTTTGTTTGCTAAATATGTACGCATAAGTTGAATATACATATTCCCTAAGGTTTTACTTGTCACTCGCATTTAACACCTAAATCAAATTGCCTTGTTTTTAGACGGGAATACGTAGTTATCAGATATCCGCTTACAACGCTTCTTGTGAGCTCTAACGAGGTAGGGAGTTTTAAAATCCTAAATGTTTTTTGTCGTAATGAAATCTGCTTCAACTATCATTTCATTTGGAGATTAGGGGTGATAAGGTATGCGAATTATTTGTCCAATCATAATCAATGTATCTATCTAAACCGAAGTGAGTTTATCGAAAACTGTCTACCGGGTATTTAACTTTGGTCCATAAAATAAATGACATTAAGCTACTCTGCATTGTGGTACGCTTTAATTTGATGTTGGATGTTACGAATAGTCAATCAATAAGATTATGTTTAGTCATAGTTGGTTGAAGTGTTTTATGATTTCTATAATACTGATGCCTATTGAAAGACCATAATCCTCTTAATTCACTCCAACTGTTGGTGACGTGGTGAGTTAATAGTCTTTTTTGTTTTTTCTTCTTTTAATTCGTATATTTGTGCTATAGATCTCCTAAGCGTTCTCTGCGTCGCTTCTCTCAAAATGTCGGCGGATCTCAACAACAACAACAACAGACTGGCCTCTTTGGAAGTGCAATCATGAATGTTTTCGGCAGCCAATCGAGTAAGTTATAAATGTGTGAATTACTTGAAATAGATCACGTAATCATTATTGACACTCATAAAGTCACAAAATTTTCTTCATTAAAACATCTAATATAACTGAATTACCTAAAAGTAAAGATTAAAAGCCTATTCAAACCACACAGCTACAAAGTTGGTAATCAGTTGGGCTTTAAACAGATTTTTTTCTTAGACCACGACTTACCACTGACCTCTTTTCAGTGAATGTCATAGTTACACGATTATTACTATATTATTCCTTTGGGTTACGAGTGGAACATGAGACTTCAACACCACATCTCCATTTCATTCTGCTTTCTACTGTCCTTTTTAGCTGGCTCCACGATTGCTTATAAGCTTTCACCACTCCTTAGATGTCACCATTGAGGCGACGCCCCACTCGTCGTTTCCCTTTCAGGTTCCACCTAAATTAATGTTTCAGGCATCATTTCACACAACGGTTTAGAAAATGGGATCTTAAAGTCAACAATTAACAAATTCCTGCTGGACAAAAGGTACGCCGATGACCCTTTTATAGTTTGTCATCATGATTCTGATTTAAATCGTATCTTAAAGGAGCTGATACTTAACCTCGAATTAAAAAGTGATACCAAAGCAGAACTTCTCCATGGACGGCTTTCAAAGTCTCTCAGTAAAACATACTTCACCACCAGCCTACGAGGAACATTCTCCTGCAAGAAACTATTCAACCAGCACGTGAAAGACAAGCTGTCGCATTGGGCCACTTCAGCATGCATATACAAATTCACTTGCTCGTGTAGAGCCGAGTACATTGGCCGTGCCAAGCGTCCGCTTGAAAAACGAGCGCGGGAACACCATCGAGCATGGTTAGCAAAGAAGAATGCAAGGGGGTATACAGTTCGGCAACAGAAAATCTGGTGAATTCAGAACAATCTGCTCCATTTGAAAAGTCCTTCAAAATCATGTACGGGATCCGAACAAACCTATCAAAGGGAGTGATATCAAAGCATCTAGGTGTAGCTGAGGCAATGGCGATCCAAAAGCTCAAGCCCACGCTATGTGTTTAAAAGAAATACGTCCAACCGTTGTCCCTACCGTGGCTGTCGTCAAAAGTCAGTCCAACCAATAATGATTATCCTATTACCATTCGTATCCAACCTTCCTGTTTATTTCTGTTGTTTTTAAGTTTGTAGTTCCTATTTGCATTACTGGATTTTTTAAAAATATATTCGCACTTCCTACCTATTTTGTTATCGCTACATCCTTAATCCGTAGTTGCACAAACAGTCAAGTTTTCCAGTCATTATGATCTATTATGTCTTTTCTACCCGATCTTCCTGATTACTACACTTTGTATTTTGTTAATTTGACCTTTGACCTGAAATAATTCTGGAACTTTCTCTCACATTTACTATAAATACCTGAGTGTAAAGCCTATTTGTTGGCTTTGTCTAGGAGGAAATTTTCGATGGGACCGTTGTGAATGATGCTCATGAAAAGGAAATCGAATTGATACGTGGTGAAAGTGAAGCTTTAATACTATCTATCTCTTAATTAGTTATCAACATGAGTGATGGCAGTTGCAAACTCTTGGATGCTTTGGTCTAATGACCTACATCACTTTATTTTGTGTATGCTAAGTTATATTTTTGTGGTGTAAGCCATTGTGAGTTTCTTTCTTGTTTTTTACTACGATAAATTAAAATCTGATTTACGCTGAATCAGTATGAGCAAGTTACGCGAATAATCTCTAACTGTTGATTCTTCATGTATCTGGAGCATCTGAACGGGGGAATCGACACTGAGTTGTAACAAAATTTACATATATTTCGTGTTATATTTGACCTCCATTGAAGTAGTACTTCAGTTATCATTGCTTGTCTGGAAATGAATACTGTAGATGAACTACTCAGTGCCTAATTTGGGGATATATATATATATATATTCAGTGTTTTTCACCAACCCATTGATTAGCGTGATCACTAGATATTCATCAAGACAGAGAATTAGACAAAAACAATCATCACCATCTTACCTTCATTTCATGAATACACGAAATCATTTGTCTGGTGATCATACTTCTAAATAAATATTTAAAAGATAGTGATATTCCTGTGCAGATTGTTTTGAGAACCAAAAATCTTCTAATTTGAATCTACTTGACTCAATGAGTGGTCTCAGGGCACATGAAGCTGAAAAAATGCATACATCTGAGTGGTAGGTGATTCTTCTAAAAACTGTCTTATCCCAACCATCAATGTTTGTTTGCTTAATCAGCATTATGATGTAAATTCACAAAGTCCGCTTAGTTTGAATCTTAGCTTATCGGTGGTGTATATAACCACTGCCTTATTTGGGTGAACTTATCATACCTACAGTTAAGATAAGTTTGATAGGTAGTACGTGCGCTTTATTAATATGTGTAAAAACTTCACGAAGAATTCTTAACTATGAAGGAACAAAAGTGGCATTCAATCCCACAAACTCAATTAGAAATAAGCTTTGTCGGTTAAAGGATCCTGTGGAGCCAATTAAACAAAACAATCTAGTTTATCTAATACCCTGCAATGATTGTCAGGTTAAATACGTAGGTCAAAGTAGTAAATCAGGGTTAGTCAGACTAGTGATTCAGCACCTGTCCAGCTGGACATCTGGAGAATTCTAATACCCCTACGACAATGAATAGGAAAAAATAAAGAAAACTATAAAGCTCAAGTTTCGAATTTACGTGATTATAATTGTTATGATTATGAACAATAAGTTGTGTTCGAAACGTCATCTAGTAAATAATACTGTTTCACTGTATGATATATCTAATCAACAAATATGATATGAAATACACACGCATTCTTAACAAGTTTCTCTTTCCATCTAAATAAATTTTAAACCGATATACACTTACTTCCAAGCAAGAAAAACAGCCATCTAATACTTAGATCTGTACAATTTGGAGAATGAACAGTGATTGATATTGATGAATTTTAACTACCCTTATCAGCCACATAGTAGTCTATCTCGATTCTTCTTCGTATTTTTTTTTCATGGAAAATGAAATGTGTTGATTAAATTAATTGTAATGAACAGCGAATTTACTCGACAACGGAAATCATTGTGACTTAAGGTCAAAATAAAATTGACCTAATAGTATGAGTGTAAAATAAGTATATATATATAACGAGCTGGAAACGAGACTGTAATAATATTTTCGCTAGTAATGATAACAAAATCAAATTTTATCAGGTCATATTGCAACTGATTACTGTATGATTTTTATGAAAAGTCAACTGTCGATTTATTCTTCATCAGTATGCTTAAGAATGTACGAGACACATACCCATGGAATATATATTCTTAAGAGCAGTGCAATACTCTGGAAGCAGCCAAGAAGCATGACACTAGACTATGAGTCTGTAATTGCCATCCGAACTGTGTAAGGAACCGTATTTTTCATTTTTATGATTATTATTTAAACACAAACTTGGTACATTATGGGAACCAAAAAATGCACCACACAACGTCTCATGGTTTGTGCGAGGGCTGGGATACTGCCCGTACGTCCAGACGGAAGTAGGTGGTTTTCTTAAAAGGCCACCCACGAATCTTTGACTTCAAGTCTAATACATAAGGCAGTTCAGCAGCATCAGGAGCTACGTCTGCATGGTTTTCGGTGACCGGACCAGGTGAATAAGTCATTCTATCTGTTTGGATTCTGGAGCCCATGTATGCAATAGGTTGGGATTTAGAGTTTTCCAGCTCATCCAGATAGATCTTCATATCTACCAGTTCAGTCGTAAACACCAGACATTGGGATATGCCCTTTCACTTTTGTGAGGATCACCCCCTCCATAGTTTGAAGGCAGTGAATAAGACTTACCTAGTAGGAGCTTTGAGCGCATGGTCACATGAGATCAATTTGATAGCAGGACCGAGGTCTATCCACCTCCCGCCGTACCAGGTCGCTTATAGGAAATTGTAGGCTGGTTAGGTTTAGGTAGATTGATGACTATTATTGTTCTATCTTTGTTTTGCACCTTATCTTCATTCCAATCACAATATTTAATTTTGATATTTGTTTTATATTTCCACTAAATTTTGTTTCCCCGTAGTTTAGAACTAGTGAATTTTTATCTTTTTTTTCTTTTTTGCCTACATCTTGTGTGCTGCATTAATACCTACATCTGAGCAGTGTACAATTAACAGTCATTGCTTAAGTAGGGTGAACTAAAAAAGTAAACGAAAGTAATTTATGACTTGTTGATGTAAACTTTGTGAGACTAAGATTAGCTGCTTTGCAGAACCATAGTATAGAGGGAATTTGACACATCTAAAGCCATGGAACTTCTGGATTAAATTCACGATCTGCTATTTACAAGTCACAATATTTGATCTGTTTGATACCGTAGATATTAATCAAGAGAGCAAGCATAAATACATGATGCCATGTACTATTGATTGATTGATGTGAATAGCTGGAAACCACTCACATCAACTACTGGCACTTGCTAACCAGATCAAAGTGATGTTAACACTTGGATGGTCTCTACTCTCTTTCTTTGGTACCGAGTTCATTAGCGGTGTGTCCAGTTCAACTGAACTGAAACGGCTGGATCAGTTTAAACCACCTGAATTCCTCCTAGCTCCTGGTTTATACACTTTTTGCAGACAATACTACTTGTAATGTCTTACTTCCATTGGATTTGAGAGAGTAATGTGTGCATCTGCTGGGATTATTCCTATTTGTCTCATTTCCTTAAGATTGTTTTTCCGTCACTATAATTGCTGTTATAATCGGCATAATTATTGACCTACAAATCACCGGTATCGGTTACAGTCACATTTTTACTAATACTAGAATAAATTATTAGTCGTATCCAACTGAAAACAATATTTTTGTTTGCTTATTATATGTATTCTTTCACGAATGAGATTTCTACTCGGTGTATACTTTAAATGGTAGATATAATTAAGCTTTAACTAAAACGGAAGTGTCAAAACGTAATCTATGTATAGTGTTTGCTGTTGTTAATACTAGGAAATGCATATGAATGTTAAGTATAATTTTCAGCAAATATGTTTGTGCATAGTCATTCTCTCCCATGTGTGTTTAATGATTAACATTACAATCTAGTTGTATAGTCGTCCTTCTCCTTGCTACAATCATCCGTTTGATGCTCTATAAGTAAGGTGAAATCGTGAACTCTTTTAGTTATAATACATATTAATTGCTGTCATGTTAGTTTGCTATTCTACCAATCATGGGATTCAACTTTTCTCTTGTTATCTAGTGTTATTTATAGACATAACCAATATAATGATTGTGTTGTTTCGCTTAGAATTCGTTAATTTGGTTAACAGACAAATTATAGCCCACTTCTGTGTGTAATTGTGTTTTTTTTCTGATTTAATTATCTCTTGAATGTCACATGTTCCACTGCAGGCTTTTATAATTACTGGTGCTTCATTCAAATCGATAATTTTACAGACTAATTTTTTGACCACCGATACACATTCTTTCCTTAGTGTCGTAGATTTTAGTAGATCATGTTTTAACGGTATTTGATGTTATTTGACTGTGGGTTTTTAAAGGAATTAGGATAATTTTAATGTAGATTTCTTCACGAATCAACATTAGTCAGAGTTCATTGAAAACCTGGGAGCACTGGGCAGCTGTTTTGTGCTGGTTTGGGACTTTTCAGCAGTGCAGTACTTACGACCTGGGCAACGAGCTTATTCTCGTAACCTGAAGGTCCCGGGTCCGATCTCAACTTCGGTCGTTGGTGTGCACTTCCGAAGACTCCTCACCTAGAATGAAACATTTCTCCATTACTCTCTATTTTTCAATGATCTCTAGCTGATGTTGGTTCGTGACGAAATCTACATTGAAATTTGATGTCATTGTAACAAACAAGTTTATTCGGTTATGGTCTGAACGCAAGAAACCGATTTCTACGTTCTCCTGTATAGCCGACAAAATTTTGTTGAGATCCGCACTATCACGAAACGTTCCAGAAAGCAGGGAGAAGACGACTATTCTTCAATATTTTATTGGTTCTATTAAACAATAATAACATCAAACTCAAAATTGCCTCAACAGTGCCGTCAGACAGCTATACAGGCAATGTAGGTTTCTAAATACGAAACAAGTACTGTAAGACAAAATCATTTAAACCAAATTCGGTTGTTAAAGGCCCTCTAGAAACAAGGAGATTATTCCTAACGGGGTGGGGTCAAAAGCTCTGTCTATAAGAATCACACACCAAGATTTCCAGCAAACAGTCCCGGGTTAGAATGACCTTCATTCACTCAAACAAACTCACATCGGTAAACAACACATTGTCAACGTATACACCACCACAAAGAGAAGTATTACAATTAAAGATTAAACAAGGACAAAGGCAAATCATAAAAGGTCAAAAGTCAACATGTGATATGCAAATGTCAGATTAATGACACACAGTCTAGGGGGAAAACGTGTAATAATTACAAAGTTAGTTGAAATGTCTAAATAAGTATAAATATTATAAATAGATCGTCCAGGCGGTGTTCTCCAAACAATTTGTCCACTACAGTTATGCTTAGCCTTCTTTTTCTCATTTCTCATTCTCTTTGTATCAATTCACTATAAAAAATATCTGCCTTAGCAATTGGTTTTTACGAATCAGTCATGCTTATACGAAATACAATTTTTCAGGACAAACATAATCAGAACGAATGTATGATAAATAAGAACATGAGACAAAGTCAGACTGTTGGATAGTTGAATGACGTGTTTATTAATTTATAATAAACTGAAGTATAGCTCTGTGCATCGGTGGTTCAAAGATAGGAATGCACACCAACAATGTCCGCTGTTCGACTCTTTGTCGACCCACTCCTAAACCTTGCTTAGTCATTAGTAAGTAAGTCCGGTAAAGATAGGAAGTTGGGCTTGGGGCTAGCAACCTCCCATCGTTGCTCCTGAAACTTCAGATCTAAAATTTAAAGCCCAGCGTTCCACTCGGGACGTGAAGGAATGAGGGACAGAAGAAAGGATGGGATTGAAGGGGGTTGAAATCAACAAAAGAGTGGGAGACGATGAATGTGAATTCGATGAATGACAAATAGGAATGGTAATAATGTGATAAAAGTAATAGTAGTGGTGTTGTGTAAACTCATTGGTGATATTGTTAGCTGATTAAAAATCCACAAATATGTTATTCGATTATGTAATCTCATGTTCTCACTAACCATACATTCTATGCGCGTATTAGGGATAAGCAGGGCTATTATATAATAATAATAATAATAGTAATATTTGTTTTATTCCAAAACAGTACTTATGATACAGTGTGGAATTCTCGTTATTTTGTACAATTTTGCATCTGATTTGCTGAATAACAACAACGACAGAAAAAATACATTGCAGGGTACACTTAACCAAAATGGATAACATCAACTTTTGACAGTAGCAGAAACAGTGGGGTCAAAATATACAAATGTAAAATGATGATAATAATGTTAGTATTAATAATACAAAATTATAAGATAATCGGGATAGTGCCATCATAAAATTACATATGTGGGGGGGGGGGATAAGTGAACCATTTTTTGTGCTAATTACACAGTAAGCCGTAGGTTTGATGTCTAATACTATCTTTATCACATAGAGCCCGGGCGGTTCAGATAGAGTACTGTTGAGTTTTTATACTTGGTTGTGCGAGCATTTAATGTTTTGTAATGATTTCTACTCCTACCAGATGAGATACAGATTGAGAGTTGTAAATAGAGAGGGTGTTGAGAGTCAGCCAATATGGATTTGGACCATTTCTCACATGAGTTTAGGTGCCTATCGACCAAGGTAATAACGACCTGACTAAGTGGCACACAAATTACCCTACTAACAACCTTTATAAAACCTTTCGCAATATGACATAGTCCTTTTTGAGTAGCCCAGGAAAGGGTATTCCATCTGTTACCTGTATCACAATACCATTTTGTGATATAATTTTAATTTACCTTTACTAGCTACGCCTGTTAACATTAATGGATCTGTAATTATATAGCTTGAGGAAGAAATTATCGAAAATAGTAATTATTCGCCCTGATTTTTCTTGTTCTGGAAAAATGTGTTTCTTTGAAACACAGTTCGTTTTGAAAACGGTTATATGAGTGTATGGTCTATATTGTTAATCGAAGCAAAGGGAATAAGGGAGGCGAAAAAAGGCTCAATAGAAAATCAAATACGGGTTCAAACACGATCTGATTATATATATATATATATATATATGCATATAACGATGAAAATATTTGACTAAAAAAATGCATATTGGTATATGAAGACCATTTCTGTTAAGTTATTGATTGGATTGAGCCACCAATAATTATTGCAAGGGTTTCTCACTGAACGTGTTGATTGAATTCTAAGAATACCCAATAAATGTTACTCAATAAACAATTTTCCTTACATTTATATATATATATATATTCGATTGCTTTGCGTTGCTAGCAAACGTTACTTGAAGCCTTAAGTTTCCGAATTGCAATAGTGCATGCGTTCTTTTCACGGGGTAGGGTTGCTATCCTCACTCTCGACTTTCCCTTTTTCCAGACCTACTACCGGCTAGATAGGGTTTTAGAAATTTGGTCGGCTAGGACCACATTTGTAACTGGCGGGTACCCTACTCCAGAACCACTCCCGCACAATTTCACTTACATATAGTCGCCAGTGTATTGTGCTGGGGCCCATAACACTTTGTCATCACGAAAACCTTGATTAGGTTAACAATATTTTAACCAGTGATCCAGTAGTTGGTAGGTGAAAAATTGCCTCAACCCAATGAATGGCAGATTCATAAATTCTATTCGAAGTATGAAAATGTGCTTTTTTGTCCGTATTCAACTGTCAGTCAAATATTCTGTTATTTATAAAAATTGAAGTGGATTAAATGAGACCTTGTGCACAATTCATATCTGTCTGTCAATCTTTACTTTTGGAAATCATCTTTTCCCGGAATTTCAGTAATCATAATCACTTCTTTTTGTCCTATAGCCTCGTTTCGTATGTAATGATTATTATTTGTTTCTTGAGTTCCAAGTAGAACATAGGGCTTCAGCAGGATAACTCCACTGTATTCTATTTTCTGTTGTCATTTTCACCTGATTTCAGATCTACTCACTCACCTTCACTTCCTCTTCGTATAATCTCCTGCACATCACTTCCATACGCTCAACCTGTCGCTTCTATTCGGGTTCTACCTGAAGCCCAGGCATGAAACCTCACTGGAAGGTTTTTCCGGCGTATATCTAATCCACCTCTATTTCCTTCTGAACCATATAGAATCACTGATTTGACATCAGTGTAGAAAATTCCAAGTCTTTGTTCTTGTGTTAAATACTGTTGATCTCCAAACTAAATTTCAGAGTAACTTTTACTTATTCTATGGTATATACTTTAGCTATATTTGTTTATGAATAAATGTTTGATAAAACATGCCAAAAGGCTTTTTATTACCTATGTAAATACAAATGAACAGAGGTTATAGATTCCTATCTGAATCCAATTTGTGTATCTTACTGCTGAAGTCAAAAATATCGTTACTGTACCGTTACCTTCATTTTTATATTCAGTTAGGATTAATTTGGATTTCACAATTTACCAATTATAAACATATTAACTTAGTGTTGCATTTTTTTCTCGCGTGGTGTTTTCAATTAACTCCAATCTGTGTAGCATTGGCAATCATAGAGGCCGATTCAGGTTTGTTGTTGAAATGTTATGGTGTTAAAGAAACAATATGTATTCAAACTCCATCTATGCAGATAAATATGCCCACTGAAGAACGAAATTAATCACAAGTATAAGCAATAGGATGATAATGTCTTTCACTTGTTGCATGTATTTCATTATAAGTCTCAAAATGACTGATCAATAATGCATGTGTTTTAAGTGTTTGTCTAAAATCGTGATTGCTTACTCTTCATAATTTATCCATAAAACTCAGTTTTTTATTGATTACCTGTTTTGGAAATTGTTTAGTACATTTAAATACAAAATGCGTTGAGTTTTAGTCTTGTATTTTGTTTCTCTCAAAGTATGAGCAAGCTGTATTATTACTCGTAGCGTTTGACGAAAGATAATGATAAGTCTATGACAATTTATCTACTAAAGCAGTTGAGACATGTGGTGCACATATGAATGAATCACCCACTTCAACACGCACTGTTAACTGGGACAGGATAACTTTCACGAAACTCTTGGAGTGACGGGTGCATAAAAGTTCTTGATACCGACTAAGATAGCAAACAATCATTCATTTCGTCTACAAGGATTTGTGAACCTTCATCGGTTAGAGCAATTTAGCCCAAACGGTTATATTAGTATTATTATTGTTCCCTTGTGTTCCGAGTTGAAAATAGAGCTTCAGCAGCACATCTCCACTTTGTCCTGTTCCCCACGGTCCTCTTTATCTGACCTCACGATTGCCCATAGCCTCTCTTCCCATCCCCATACAATCTCCTCCATGTCACCCTCAGACGTCCCAATCGTCTTTTCCCATTCAGGTCCTGCTCGACAGATGGCCTGGCGCGCGATGTCCTTTGACGATCTCCTCCGCGTGTGTCCAATCAATCACCATTTCCTTCGTCATATTTGTTGAGCGATAGGTTCTTGGTTGGTTTGTTCCCGTGGTTTCTTGTAGCTAATTCTTTATGGCCATTTGATCTTCAATATACAGCCAGGGAAGGCAGCTGTCGGCTGCTGGAAATGCTTTCTGCGGCGCACTAGCCAAGTTTCTGAGCCATATAGAAGAGGTGACGGACTTGACATTGGTGTTGAATATCCGAATCTTGTTTTTTATTCTGTGGAGTGTAGAAGATTTCCAAACTGATTTCAGGTTGATGAAGGTGTATCTTGCCTTTCGGATTCTGGCTGGCTGACTGGCTTTGAACATCTTCATCCGTCCCGCCTGTAGTTGAAACGATGCTTGCTTTGATAGTGATCGGTGCTGTTTGTTGTTATTGTTTGGTTGGTTATCTTCAACACCTCCGTCTTCTCTTAGTTCACTTGAAGTTCTGTCCTTGCTGCCTGACTCTTCTACGAGTTTTTTGGTTTTCGCCCAAATGGTTGGTGTTATCAAAATATCACATGTTAGAACTCGCGGGAGAGTTAGTCATATGATGAACACCTCAATTTCACTGGTGCAAGCATGATTCACACCATGATACGTAAACATGGTTTCTTAAAATTCGTTTTAAAGATTGTCTCACTGTTTATTTTGGTGTCAATGACTTTCTTGATGTTATCTACCTGCATCCTTGCGAAATGTAATCACCTAAACTGTCACTTTTATATGAAATTCTTTGTTAGATGTCGTACAGAAGCAAAATCTGCGTGGGAATTAGAATTTATCTCTGAAAATCTCAGACCTTTTAAAAATTTTTTTCTACAACCTTAACGTATATAACCTCTGGAAACCTTAGTGGAATTGAGCAGTTGTTTTTGATACCGTAACGTCCATCGATAACTGTTTGTTGATTCAAACCTCTATGGCTATCATCATTCCTTAAATTAATCACGTCACTATTTTGGTAAATCTGTTGAAAATGAATTCATTTTTTTCTATTATTTAAAGGTGTGTTACATTTGTGCTTGCAAAATCAGACTGGCTGGTTTTAGGATAGAACTTTTCACAGGAGTGCGGCAGTTCAAGTCGCCACACTCCATGTAGCACACAAAGGTAGACAAAATAGACAAGAAAAGGGATTAAAAATGACAATATAGTCAGAAATGTGAGGGAGAGAGAATGGCAACATGGATTTGGTGGATATGACAGAGCACAGAGTGAACACAAATGCCGCATTGAGAACAGTTTTGAACCATATCATCAATAGTCTCCACTCATTGGTCATTAGGATCCTGAGAACCCAACCAGACAGTCTATACCTCTCTGTGTGGCTCAGACTAACTGTTAACGATTCTGCGGACTGATGTTATGTTTTAGACTGACCACTACTAGCTCTTTTTCAACCTAATCCTATGTCGGTAAACAGTGCCTGATGAGGAAGGTAATGGCTAGGCATGCGTAACGTATATCCTATCCATTTCAATCGATGTAGCTTCACAACCTCATTGATTGACTTTCTCTCCTTAGCTAACAGTCGACGCCTAACCTCAATATTACTCATCGTATTATACCACCTAACACGGAAGATAGAACGCAGACACCTATGATCAAAGCCTTATCATGTCTTCAATTTCCAATGGCGACGTCTCACAGACTTAATGGAAAACAGAGCAAACTGCTGTAGTACTGTACAGCCTTCCTTCGATTTCATGCCAACTTCTATGATTTACACTTAGTTTTGCTTGTCATCGGTGTGAATTCACCATACAATGAAATTATACCAAAGCAGTAATAAATGTGAAGGATTTTAATTGGATATCCCAGTGGACTACTGTTTCTGCTATGTTGTGTCTGTCCATCTATCTTAGAATATACAAATATGTATTGCAACGGTTCATTCTTTGATTGGACACTAGTTATCCAGTAGTGTAATGTGTCTAGTCCTTTGTTTGGTAGAGACTGAATTCTATCAGTTAAGTTTGCAATGTGGCCACCATTTTAGGTGGCTCACCATCACGGTGCACTTTGAATTTTTGATAGTAGATGGTTAGAGGCAATCGGCAGGAAGCCTTAGCCCTATGTTTCGTGCTATTTGGCACTAACTATTGTCCAGTCAAAGCATCCAATGCAGTCCTACCGGAGGTCAATCACTAGCCGGATCCTCTCAGTGGGTGAAGGCTCTGATTGCAGCATTGGGTGATAAGGGTTCGAATCTCAGAAGGGACATGAGTTCCTTTGAGGTCTCAGATACGCCTTGCTGACAAGTGCCAATTAGCCCGAAGCCTACGTCTCAAGGCTTCTTGCTTATTGCCTCCAGTCATCTAATAACAGTTCACTCGGATAATTTAATCTTTGTTACATTCAAGATATCTCAGGTGTTGTTTACGGAACACGTGAATGAGTTTAGTTGTAGAATTTCATGTTCGAGGAAAGTGATTGTATTGATCCACCAACTATTTGCTTTTCGTGTTACTCACCTTGTAGTATCAGAAGTCAGGTTAATACTTAAGTCTTTTTAACACTGTGAAGTTGTCTTGTAATCTTCTAAACTAAAAATTATTGCTTTTTTGTTTTTTTACAGCTGATGGTCAGTCATCTGGAAGCTCTGATAGTTCACGAATGTCCATCTCTTCAACACGTCGTAATCAAAGAGATCGTCTTGGCAGTGTTATCAGTGAACAGTCCAGTCGATATAATGTCAATATGAATAGTACTCCAGAAGAGTTGTTGATAAATCAACATGTCTCGGGCATAAAACACCTGCCTGAGAGATCACAACAAATCGATCTTTCTAAGTGTACTGTGCATATACGTGGTTTATCACGACCTGAAGTATCACAATCAACTCGTCTTCCAGTGGGGACAATGACTTTATTGGGTAGTACTCCACTTATGTCCAGTGTTTCTGCTACTACCGCCACTACTATGAATGCTACTATATCACATACTAATCAAATTAATCATTTACCCTCATCAATGAGTAATTCTATTCCAATCAATAATAACTCTCTGACAAGTAGTAATTTTATTCCCGTATCGACAACAGCTGTACGTGATGTAGGCTATAAAAATAAAATATCAAATGAATTGAACAATTTGACTGGTCCACCTGTATTGACACAGTCTACCGTTACGAACAGTACCAATTCAATGCCACAACTGTCACCACAGTTTATGTTCAATGTTATTACTGAAACTGTTATCAATGGTGTACGAAGACAAGTTGCTAGAGTGACACGGTGAGTATTCACTTCTTGTATGACTCAATAATATATATATGTTTAAATTCCTACCCTTATTGTCTTGTAGATCGACTAATCCATGTTTAAAGGTGACTGCTTGAGAATATTTTTGACTATTGATTCGCCTCCCATAATATTGTTCACTTTTGTCTCAATGTACTCCCAGTTCAAAAGTTCCTTCTAATCTAAAGAAATATAATGGCATATAGTAGAATCAGTCTGTCTGATCTCAATGATACTTTGTGTGTCGCCCATCTCGGCTACAAAATACTTGAATTTCACCACATCTTTCTAAAGGACATATATACCGTTGTGATTTGCTGCTAAGGTGCTGTCACTTTGATTAACTCTTCCAAGTTGAAAATCCCTGACTGAAGAAAATTCTGACCAATCGAATGATGAAAAAGCATAAGTCATTGATTAACTCACTGAGTGAAGTTATCCATCAATGCGTACTTTGCGTCGACATGTGATTTTTTCGTTTCAGAAAAATTCAGTATATTATTTTTAGAATTATTTATTATTGCATGGAGGGTTTCATCATGAGCTGACATCAGTTTATTTATTATTATTATCTTCCAAGTTTACTAAAGCTGATGTTCACTACTGACTGGCTACAGGGTGAAGTTGCCTATAGTTCTAGTGAGAATTCGTGACCAGTGGGATCACCACGTCTGATATGAAGAGAAAATACTCGTCCCCTGACATTGGTTGGTGATGGAGCTAAAAATCGCGAATTGACAGAAGTTAGAGTTCATGGGCCATTGGATTCTGCCCCAGTGGCTGAATGTTCGATGAGCTCACCTCATAATCTGAAGCTCTTCGGTTCAATTCCCTGTGGAGTCATGTGCGTGTGCTGATGAAGAGTTCCGAATTAGGGAGAAACGACTTTCCATATCCCATGGTTTTCAACGGCTCTCTAACTGATATCAATCCGTGATCGAACTTGCAACCAATCGAATTCCCACGAAGTAATACTTGAAAATTATTATCTTTATTCAAACTGAATGTACCGGTTGAATCAAAGGGGGGATTGATCTTGACTTATGATTGACAGTTCATGGCATGTTACTAAACTGTCAAAATATACTAAAGTGTCAAAAGATTGATTACTGATGAAAGAATATTCGTTTCGACAACTGCATTATCAGATTCTACAGTTATATATCCATCCATAATAATGAAAGAATGATTGTTGTTTACAACGTTAGTGTTTTTTAAAGGTAACATCAATCATTTAAATCAGAATTCCGAAAGTTATTTGCGAATAGATTTTTAATGGATTATAGTCCAAAACATATATATGTATGTGGTATTATGCATAGTTGTGCGTATAATACTAAACTGAATATCAGTATCACATAGTAAATCATTATGAATGATAACGAATGTATAGCAATAAATTCTCATGAGTCATGTTCACATTTTAAATTCTATTCATACTGATTATAAACTTCAAATGAATTAATGATCATGTTAAGGATGGGGGGGGAGGATTAAATTTGGGGTAGATGGTTATGTGCATTGTATGTGTGTCAGTGTGTAAGTTAACAACTACGTTTTAATAAGAAAACCAAAGGTTAGTTAATGCAAGTGTAATGACGAGGGGCACAGGATGGAGGGCCACATAAAAAATGCCAACTTAATAAAGTATTTATGAATTTGCAGACTCCACAGCAGACCAGGGCAGTAGTAGTGGTTGGACCTGTTTCTTCTGTACATGGAGCACCGGTTGTTTTAGGCGAATTGGAATAGCCTCTGCTGTTTGGAGTGTTCGGTACGTGGATGTTTTCCGCAAATTATTTGGTACCGGAAGGATAATAGAAAAGGATTCTTCAGTGCTGGCTTTGAGGCCAGTTTGGACCAGATGGTCTAATGTCTAACTGTTGATGGTTTTCACTACACCTTTAGCCACACTAGTAGATGTTTCCAAGCACGGAAAATGAAGTTCCTAGAGCAACGGCCAATATAACTCGTTTCACAAGCACAGTTGTGTATAACTGTATATACATAATTATAGAACTTGATGATGAAGCTATCGAGAAGAATATTCTTTGTTCAGTAATCAGCCTTTTGAAATTTCTAATGAACATCTTTAATCAATTAAAATGAATGTGTTCAAATTTCAATCCATTCAAAACCCTGTTTTTGAATGACTGGCTATATGCTTATTTTGTCAGCCATAGTTCAGTGAATGAAAGTCTTTTCCAACGAATTAATAACTAAAAACGATAAAGCCACACTTGATTCATGGAGTTGTTGTATCTTATTAATTCTATCATCATTATTATTGTTTATTTCACTGAATAATCTTTTCTCGTCTTTTGTGTTTAGAAAGTATTCAGAATTCTATGTTCTTGAGCAAAAGTTGACTGAATTTCATGGTTCATTTATAACAAAACAATTACCACGGCGTCAGTTGACACCGCGTTCAATGGAGTTTCTTGAAAGTAAATGTGAAGTCTTTGAAAGCTATCTACAGGTACGTAGTCACGTTTTCTTATGCTGTCTCATTAGAAATTTTATTTTTCATTTAACACACACACACACACCACATAGTAATCTTCCTACTGTCTGCTTTTTTTCTTATATCAATGTCTATCCGCCTGATAATGATTAGCTGTTTTAAAGTTATGCTTTTATACTTGCAGTGATTGGTGGTGACATCAGTACTCTGAATTGCATGTTGCGCTGGGTCTGATATTGATACTTAATCCACTCATGTTTGTGAGATCATCACCTGTAAATTTTTATCATAGCCGATATGAAGTATTGTCATCTGATCTAATGGTTGGTAGCACCTAGGATAGATGTCAATATTGAAGAATCCCCACTTCTCAATTAGATCGTCATCTCTGGCTCTACTCTAATATATATATATATATATATATATATATATATATATATATATATATATATATATATATATAGTTCATAATCATATCAATTGTAATCACAGGACTTTGAAACTTGAGTTTTATAGCTTTCTTTGTTTTCTCCTATTTGTCGTAGGGGTAGTAAAATTTTCCAGATATCGGGGACAGGTGATGAATCATTCCTATTACATGTATTTGCAGTGGTTTCGATAAACAAAGCTTCTGTTATCAATCTCTCCCCATACCCTGTGACTTTAGATTTTAAAACTGTCATCCTATCCCATCCTATTGTATGGTTGTGTGTAACTGCATGTAGTGCTATAGCTGAACTATTCTCTAGATTTCTTATCTTATTCGGATCAACCAATCTAGATTTTGCTAAGTTTTTATTTTCAGCTAGTCTGACTGCCCCTGTTCTACTAGTTTGACCTATGTATTTGACCTGACAGTCATTGCAGGGTATTAGATAAACTAAATTGTTTTGTTTTAAAGGCTCCAGTGGATAGATCCTTTAACCGACAAAGCTTGTTATTAATTGAGTTTGTGGGTTTGAATGCCGTTTTTATTCCTGCCTTGTTAAGAATTCTGCGTAAGGCTTCCGAGGTTCCTTCCTTGTATGGAATTACTACTGATGATTTAGATTCCTTATTATTGGTGTCTTCATTAATATTATTATTATCACTATTATTATTATCATCATTGTTATTGTTATTATCACTATCGCTACTATCATTATTTATTTTATTTTTACATTTCCTTACATATTTCCTGACTAATTTATCCGCGTAATTATAAAATTTCAAGGCTTCTTTTATGTGTATCAGTTCCTGTTTTAGATTTTCCTTGGTACTACATAGTTTTTGTGCTCTGTCATTTAAACATTTCACCAATCCTATTTTTACTGACATAGGATGGGATGATCGGAAGTCCAAATATCTGTCTGTAGAAATGGTGACAATAAGTGGATTTTTATAATGCATAATTTTGAAAAAATGAACAGTAATTAAGGAATAAGCGTGAGCTCAAGTTGATTACGTTACAGATCATTAAAGAAAATAAAACGATTTGGACAATGGTAACTTATAATTAAAAATGAAGTAGTCATAAAATCCCGATTAATTTTCTCTGTTAATTATGACTGCTTGCCTTCACATGCTGATATTGATTAATTATTGTCAACATACATATCGCCACTTGATTGGTAAAATGTTGCGAATTTTATTTTTTAAAAAGCTGCCATATATCTTAGAGTAGAATGGATGTGTCAGTTGACCTTTATTTTATATGATAAGCAGTTGGTAACACTTCCATAAGATATTAGAACTTATTAGCGTAAAGTAAAATATTTGGCTGATTAATTCAACGTTCCGCTTTTCAACAAGGTAGTATGAAAAAGCTGTTTGTAAAAAAAAGAACAAGCTAAACATGGTATCTGTCCTAGTGTTCATTGTTAGTGTATTAGTCCATTAAATCTGAAACTTAGCGAGACGTCCGAACAATTGATGTTAATCTACTAATAAGAATAAGCAACTAGTGAAGTATTCCTTTCTTTATTCTTCAGCATTATAGTACATGAGGGGTTTCAAAGCACGGTAGATTCAACATATGAGCTTGCTTATGAAATTCTCTGTTTGATTTCTAACAGAATCTGTTTCGCCATTTTCAACTGTTTCATACTGAATAAAATTAGAAGTGGTACTTGTAGGTGCATACCTTGTTTATGTGATTGTCACGGATGAGCGATGTTCAAGCATACTCCTAAAATGAACGCGGCATTTCTGATGCAATGAGCCATATGTACCAGTGTAACGGTAGAAGACTAAGGACTTATTCAAAGGTTGTTTTTTAGTAAATTAGGTATCTCTATATAACCAAATTATGTACACCTTATCTTCAACGCACCATTTCCACAGATCTTCTGTATTGTGCTACTTCTCGCCTTCATATTGCGTTTATTTGTGCTCCTTTCATTTCTCCCATGTATCTCCACAATGGGGATTTATTTGCTTCCTCTGACATCAAATATATTTCCTTGCTATTCGATGTTTTCATGCCAATGAACATCTCTTTATATATATACTACTGGCAAATCTTGTCAGTAGCACACGCCACACCAGCAAGAAACCAAGAAGATGAAATTTTATGTTTGACTCTGAAGTCTGATGAGACGTGTTTATTAAAACTGGTGAATTTAGTAGCAATGCTCTAACATTACTGGTGATGGATTGGAGAATGGTTTTTGAGGAGAAAAAGTAGCCATTTTTGTTCTTGTACTAATAAATAAAGCAATAGAAATGTATTATTGATATAAAGATAAAACTTGGGCACTGTGGTAAAGTATAATTCCATTATGGATAAAATTCTATTTCGATGAAATCACACAGTGTTATGTAGTAGTATTTACTGATGATCACGTTTTGAGCACAATATATGATTGCTCACAATCATATCAAGGTACTCACACAGCTTTCTTGCTTCATTTATATAGATGAGTAAAAATTGACGAGACTTTTAAATAAAATCAATATAAATAAAATAAATAAATAAACAAATAAAATCAATATCAATAAAATAAAATGGGAAATAAGACGACCACTGTTAGTCAATAAGATATTTTTATGGTAAAATAAATAACCCATTAGAATGTTATAATGTGAATTGAAATATATGTTAAGATTATTTATTATCCGCTGATTTGACTAGTAATAATATCTTCCATGCCTCTGGCATTTGTGTTGAGTCACTTCTATTGCATATGTTGGATGTAGACTCGATGAACCAGGATTGAGTAATCAGTCTCTCTCTCCACCTCATCAATTTCTACGCATGTATATACACGAAGCAAGAAAGTTATGTATCTTGATATGATTATGAACAGTAATAAATTGTGCTCGGAACTTTTTTTTTATTCATGCACGTTCCCAGTGGAACATAGGGCTTCAAGCTAGAGGCTTGAAGTTTCGGTAGCAGTGGTGTTTATTTTTTTTACGAGATGAGATTGCTAGCCTTATGCCCAACCTACCCTCTTAACCAGTTTTATTAGTGGCTTAGAGAGGCGGGGTATCGAACCCCGTACGATTTGTGTGGTTAGCGAGCATTCTACCGCTGTGCCACCGACGCAGAAACTCGCTCGAAACGTGATCATCAGTAAATATTACTGTATAACACTGTGTGATTTTATCAAAATAAAATTTTATCTTTAATAGGACAATCAAAATGTACTTTATTTTCTCTTTTAATTAAAATCAAAACGCTTTATTCAAATATTGAATTGCAAAACTATCCTCTTTCACCTTGTTGTTAATATGAAGTTATATATGAAGTCAGGAGAGATTTATTAATTCATTTCTGATTATTCATTAGATAATGACCTTTTATAAAAATTTAGGGTCATCTATTGAATATATTTTTGTATCATTTGTTTGCCCTTCTTCTTCTCATTTCTTTTGTTTGTCGTTTTATTCTTGATGAAAATATTCATTTCAGTGGAATTTTTGTTGTATTTTCAGATTCATTATTATTTTATGTCCCATTGCACTTTTAGTGGGTTGTTTTTTTTCACACACTGTTTTCAATCATCTCTTCTTTATTTATTGTGATCTTCATCTTAACTCTTGCAGTGTCATCAGTCTGCCACGATAATCTTTACAACCGTATCAATCAGTTTATGTTTCTATATCGGTTATTCGTGAAACCAGTCACCCTCGTCTTGCATTCTTTCTGTATTTCCATTGTATAATAATAATAATAAAGCTTTATTTCAGACAATGTATGAACACACAGTACAGGCATTTTCAGCGTATTTAGTTCCAGAATCCTTCCTCTTCAGACAGGATTAACATATAAGGCAATAATCTGACGTATATCATTTGATGTACAGTTGCTGTGGAAGTAGAGAGGACCAATTTTTTAACTACTTACTTCAGGAACATCACAGCGTCCAGTTGGGAACTTATTAGATACGGGCGTGAGTTTATGTAGGCATTTTGATAAAGAAAGGTACATGGAATTTCCAATTTAAAATGATATCATTCTATTTCACCGGTTCTCGTCAGCTGCAGACTACCTGAAATTACAATGGCTATATAGGTGATAATAACACACTTTAATGTTTGAGTGGTAGTAGAGAAGAAATACTATAAAATTGACGCATCCAAAATGAAAGCATTACAATTTTTAGTTTAAGTTTTCATCATCAATTTATACGCTTCTAAAGTTTGAAAAGAGGGGGGAGGGGTAAGACAGAAAACAGAAAAGATTAATTAACAGAATAGTGTTAGCTCGTAGGTTCACATAGTAACTCAAAAAGCAAAAGCGGTTACAGTTTATGAGATTAAGATTTGTTCAGTGAGTTGAGATCACTGAATTAGATGACTAATTAATGTAATCACAATCAAAATTCAGTTACCAAGGGAGTGAGAGGTTAATCGCACTCTCTTTCTGTACGCATAGGTCTGGTTTAAATCGTTTGATTGCGATCGTCCTTCCAATGTACTTGCTCCCGCAAGTGCACCTAAATTCATAAACGCAGTTGGAGGTGACGTCTGCAGGATATTTATCCAGTTTTGAGTGGCTTATAGAAGAAGTGGTGCTGTATAATGTTTTGAGTTTAGCTGCAGGGAAGTTTCTTTATATTATAACAACCCCAGAGACTTTATCAGATCTAAATATGACAAAGGTCTAAATATGAACAGAGCTGATTACAGACATAAAGTGGTGAAAATTCTAAACGACACAGAAAAATTCCAAGTAGACAACAAAAAAGATGCCACAACGTCATTTGAAAATAAAGTAAATAAATGTCTCAAAGAACTTCTAATGAAGAAACTAATCAACAGCGAAACACGCAATAAACTGAAGCCAAAAGGTGGACGCTCGCCGTCTATGTACAGCCTACCGAAAATTCATAAAGCAAATGTGCCTTTAAGACCAATCCTGTCAATGATTGACTCACCATGTCACAAGCTTGCTCGATGGTTAGCTGATTCTATAGAGCCAATTCGAATTAAATTTGCAACCCATAGCCTGAAGGATAGCTATCAATTTTCCAAGGAAGTTGACAATATTGACATATCAGACAAACTCATGGTATCGTATGACGTGACCTCCTTGTTTACAAACGTACCACTGATGGAAACAATTGATATCATTTGTAAACAAACGGATCGACTACCATTACCGGAAACAGAGATGAAGCGACTACTGCTGCTTTGCACGAAAGATATACGATTCAAATTCAACAATCAACTTTACCGACAAATTGATGGGGTCGCCTCTGGGACCTATTCTGGTTGATATCTTCATGGGCTACCTTGAACAGACACAACTGAGTTCTGCTATCAATGGAACAACCTACTATCGCCGATATGTTGATGACACATTTGTTGTTTGCGACGACATGGATCACGCATCGGCATTATATGATCGCCTAAATGAGACACATCCAAACATCAAATTCACCATGGAATATGAACATAATAATGAGTTCAATTTCCTCGATCTAAATGTAGAAAGAAGAAACGAAGGCACGATCGAAAAGTCTATCTATGGAAAAGAAACCTGGACTGGGCAATATCTTCACTATGGCAGCTTTTGTCCCATAAGCTATAAACGTGGATTAGTGAGGACTTTGTGCGACAGAGCCAAGAAGCTATGTTCACCAAACAAGGTCGAAGAAGAATTAGATTTCGTCGAGAAATGCCTCCAACTGCGTTTATGAATTTAGGTGCACTTGCGGGAGCAAGTACATTGGAAGGACGATCTCAATCAAACGATTTAAACCAGACCTATGCGTACAGAAAGAGAGTGCGATTAACCTCTCACTCCCTTGGTAACTGAATTTTGATTGTGATTACATTAATTAGTCATCTAATTCAGTGATCTCAACTCACTGAACAAATCTTAATCTCATAAACTGTAACCGCTTTTGCTTTTTGAGTTACTATGTGAACCTACGAGCTAACACTATTCTGTTAATTAATCTTTTCTGTTTTCTGTCTTACCCCTCCCCCCTCTTTTCAAACTTTAGAAGCGTATAAATTGATGATGAAAACTTAAACTAAAAATTGTAATGCTTTCATTTTGGATGCGTCAATTTTATAGTATTTCTTCTCTACTACCACTCAAACATTAAAGTGTGTTATTATCACCTATATAGCCATTGTAATTTCAGGTAGTCTGCAGCTGACGAGAACCTGTGAAATAGAATGATATCATTTTAAATTGGAAATTCCATGTACCTTTCTTTTTCGAAATTTATCAGGGAAACTGGACGTATGATTTCCGTGTGAGGATCATTTGTTATATATGCTTGATTGATAGATGGCGGTTCTGCTAGCTCAGTAATTCAAAACTGGCTGCTGTGTTGAACCCTCACTGTTTTTTGCTAAATTATTTGAGTAACAAAGAGAAGTGCGTATGATGACAAAATTGAAATTACCACACAATGGTTACTCGCATAATTCTAGTAAATTTTGTGATACCGGATAAGTTTTTCGAATTTAGTTACACGGGCTACTACATAGCAGATCCGTTTTATGAAGTGGCGCCACCTACTTTGTCCTCTGGGTTTTGTCACGTTTCAAGAATAAATGCGACAAATACTCTGGTAGGATTTCATGAAATTCCAGAAATATACGTTTAACGTTTGAACTTACTGTCTCCCTTAATCCATTACATTTCGCAGATATCAGTATCAAGTAACATCTCCTGATAAAAGTATAGCAAATGTAACGCAGTTCAAGAATTTAACGCCACCAATAAAGTGTTACTTCAGGAAAAACCTTTGCATGCTGAATTTTATTTAAAAAGCATATAAAAGGTATAACTTGTTATTAAACCACTGTAGCAACTGATTACGAGGTTACAATTAGCGGGGATATACAATAAAGCCATTCCAGTCACACAGTATTTTCTTACTACGAATTTTTTAAGTATTACATCTCCGAACACTGAAAATTCATTCACTTGTCAACTGTTGAAATTTTTTTCTCTTTATTATGGCAAACAGAGAGAATGTGTAATGTTTATCTAAAACTTAGCGTTTTCTACTCACTGAAGATATTACTCCAAAGTGTTTAGCCGTTAAGGTAAAAGTAGGTTAGTTGTGTGTTATTTCATGACTTCACTCTCTTATAAATGCTTTCTTAGGTTGTTAATCAATATATTCTATTCAACTTACTGACACGTGATTTAAAAGCATTGAGGTTCAGTACTAACAAAATTTGAGTTGCAGTTAAATTCGTAGTATATCAGCCTGTCTTATGAGTTGTATCACGTGTGTGTGTGTTTGTGAGCCGGTTGATGTACACCAAGTCTTATATTTACTTCAATCGGTATTGTAAATTTTGTTTTTACATCATATGGACTCCTAGCTCATTAAGAATTATATATGACAATGTACTGTTCATTATAATAGTAAAATTTGAATAAATATAATCACAGGAACAAGTGTTTGTGTGTTTGTGTAAACAAATGGAAATCAATGTGCTTGCACAGTGATATAATGTATATACATATACACTGTAGGTACTCCTTCTCTTGTATCCTGATAATTAACTATATATATGTGCCACTTTTTGTCTGTTATAAATTAAAGGGACAAAAATGAGCCATTATTAAAATCATGCTAGCTAAAAACTTGCATCAGTGAAGTGCCATACGCAATTATTTTATTTGTCTGGTTCGAATAGTACTCAGTCTGCCTATTAAGAAAAAAAAGCGTCTAATCGTTTAGTCTGTTGTAAGTAAAAAATAAATGTATTATGTAGGCATTATAGGAAACCTTCAAACACTACTATTCAATAACTTCCTTGTAATGCACATATTCATGTTGCTCGTCTACATTAAAGTCACATAATTGAGCCTCATCAGGAACAGATGATAGACGGAAACTGCGTTTAAATTGCGAGTTTGCATCGATCGTAGTTGTGTTGTTGCTTGTGCAAAAATGTTAATTATTTTTTCATATGAGTTGCATCGGATGGAGGGTAATCACAAGAGTGTTGATTAGAATCTTACCAAAACGTGTCAGAAGGATCAGGGAATAAATTATTTTCTGAAATAAAACGCGTAAATAATCCTTTGGTGAGAGACAGTTGTCAAATCTCATTCTCATCGAGTAGAATTTATTTATTGACATACCGTCTTAGTGTTAAGTTATAAATAATTTTACAGTTTGGTGGTACAATAGCTATCACCATTGATTGTTGTCACTGCAAACCACAATAACAACTGTCTTGCCCTTATCCAGCTAATACTGCAAAAGTCCCCACCTACCTCTTCTGGGAGAGAGTTGATCTCAAAGCCATCAGCTGTTGCGGCAAGTTGTTCACTATCCTAAACTGCATAACTCACAGAAGTCCTGTTTAAAACTTTGTACCGCTCCAAGACGGTTAAAAAATTGCAATTGATTGTTAGATGTATTGTAGATAATAAAAAAATGTTTATCAAGTGTGTTGGTTTGCAGGTATTTGATCGATTACAGGTTTGATCACCAGATGACATCAGTTAGAAAACCATTGGAAAACCAAAGGGGTACTGGACAGCTGTTTCATCTTAATTTGGGAATCTTTAGCAGTACACCCCAACTAGGTTCAAATCCAGGACCTTTTGGCTGCAAGGTGGAGCTGGTAGACTATTCAGCCACTGGAAACTGATCCAATCGCAAATGAATTACAAATTCTGCCAATTTGTGGTATATAGCGAAACTGCAAATCAGTGTCATCGGCAAGTAGCTGTTCTCTTATCTGACTTATTGGGTTCCACTGTTCTCAGTTTTTCAACAGAATTCCACATGACTTCCTACATAGAAATAGTCGCTAGTTAGCGTCAATTTAATTTTCAAGTCTTGGCTTGCAGGGAATTGGAATGAGTTGTTTGCTGATGAATAACGAAGTAGTAAAGTATGTCTATTCCTACAACGGAAAATCACTCACTTTATCTTTATATATGGCATATATATATATATATTCTAACTTATTTTCACAAAATAATAATTAGTTTATCTCTATTTGTCTTTCTTTAAATCTTTTTTAGTATTTAGTTGCACAACCATTTCTACGAAAAAGTAAACTTCTCTATAGTTTTCTCACCTCCAATGAACCATTCAATACAAATTTATTTGATTTGAATTTGGGACGTTTTGTTAAATCTGTACCATTGAAGTTAACTAAAGAGGTGAGTAGATAAATTTATTGTGCTTTAATATATTCAGTGTACATTTCGTCAATAACCGACAGTGAAATCCACACTGAATTAAATCCGCATCCCCACAAAATACCTAAAATCTAAGTACCAATCTCCTGTTCATTGATCGCTGCTGCATAGATATCCTGGAGCTGTAATGAGAAGTCGTGGTCAGTAGGGTCCACCATGTCTAGATGAAGTGGATGATGCTCATTGTGAAGGGATTGGTTGAGGGTAGCACAATACCACTAATCGATAGAGGTAAGAATTCAAAGGTCGTTGGAATCCTATCCGAGTGGTTGAATGTTCAACGAGCTTGGCCTCGTAACCTGTAAATTCTGGGTTTGACCCTCCTAGTGCGGTCGTCGGGATGCACATCAGTGAAGAGTTGTAAACTACGACGAGACCAACTGTCCAATGGTCCCTGGTTTGTGTGTTCGTGACGAAGTTTACACAGAAATTAGTCCGTATCCCTACAAAGTAAAATGCTCGTAATCTAAATATCGATGTATTTTTATTTGATCTGAAAAG
This sequence comes from Trichobilharzia szidati, assembly GCA_944472155.2. Lineage (NCBI taxonomy): Eukaryota > Metazoa > Platyhelminthes > Trematoda > Strigeidida > Schistosomatidae > Trichobilharzia > Trichobilharzia szidati. The sequence continues at coordinate 29,942,677 of OX235276.1, read as the reverse complement.
AACATCACTACTGTTTATTACCGGTTATTATTTTTATTAATGAAGTTATTTAATACAATTTATTTGTTTTCCATCGATTTTATACAGAATAATAAAGAGACAGTAATTTTTAACCTTATGATTAATGATTATGTTTAGCCTTACTTATCTAATGATGAACAGATAATTTGTTTATTAGCAATAACATTCAGAAAGTCTGAATGCAAATTTACTCCAGTTGTAATCTGTGTTTAATTTTTATTAGTAAAGAATGCAAATTTCGTTTTCATAATCATGTAAATAGTGTGGCAATAAAGGTTATTTAAGGTGGTATATTAAAATATTTGTGAACAAGCTAATGCTATCAAGTATTCATGCGGTTCAAATTAAGAAATGAAGAAAATGCTTATAGGCTAATTGCTTTCTTGATTAGCATTTACGGTATGAAGAAGATCACATACTGTGTGATCTGAATAATTTGGTTTCCATAGGAAACTGTGGTGAAAATTTCATCCCTCGAACTGTGTACATTGTTATTATTCCCTTGGGCTCCAAGTGGAACATAGGGCTTCAGCAGCACATCTCCACTTTGTCTTGTTTCCTGCCGTCCTCTTTATCTGACCTCACGATTGCCCATAGCCTCTCTTCCCATCCCCAAACAATCTCCTCCATGTCACCCTCAGACGTCCCAATTGTCGTTTCCCATTCAGGTCCTACTCAAGAGATGGCCTGGTGCGCGGTGTCCTTTGACGATCTCCTCCTCGTATTCCCAATCAATCTCCATTTCCTTCTTCATATTTGTTGAGCGATAGGTTCTTGGCTGGTTTGTTCCCGTGGTTTCTTGTAGCTAATTCTTGATGGCCATTTGATCTTCAATATACAGCCAGGGAAGTTAGCTGTCGGTAAAAGTGTGCAGTAGGCTGCTGGAAATGCTTTTCGTGACGCACTAGCCAAGTTTGTGACCCATATAGAAGAGGTGACTTACTTGACATTGGTGTTGAATATCCGAATGTTGTTCTTTATTCTGTGGAGTGTAGAAGATTTCCAAATGGATTTCAGGTTGATAAAGGTGTATCTTGCCTTTCTTCATCCGTCCCGCCTGTAGTTGAAACGATGCTTGCTGGATAATTGAAGGAAGCAACTTCTGTTAAATCTCTCCTTGTGATAGTGATCGGTGCTGTTTGTTGTTATTGTTTGGTTGGTTATCTTCAACACCTCCGTCTTCTCTTAGTTCACTTGAAGTTCTGTCTTTGCTGCCATCCTCTTCAGTCAGTTTGTTGGTTTTCGCCTGCAGTTCTTCGAGTTTGTGTGAAACTAAACATAAATCACCCACACGCAAAATCCAGATCTTCTAGGTTGTTCTCATCGGTGGTCCAGCGTACTCCAGTCTCCTTGCTTCCCACAGTCTGATGCATAATCCAGTCCTTCACAATTAAGAATATCATCGGTGATAATAGACACCCCTGTCTTACTCCTGTATGCACTTCGAACGTCTCGCTGAGTTTCCCGTTGTGGATCACCGAACACGTGTCATTGTCGTATAGCTTTTGAATGAGGTTGATAAAGACTTGAGATACGCCGTAGTGTTGAAGCAGTTTTTAAATTACTTCTCGCTGTCAAAGACATTTTCGAAGTCTATGAAGTTAGGGTAGAGGTTTGACTGCCATTCTCGATGACGATGCGTACATTGCTTACTGCTAACTAATTTGCAAATTGTGAATCTCGTTTATGCTGTGACCAGTTCTCCTAAATAGCTTGCCAGAGATCGGATGATTTGAATTGATTTGTTTCTTTGAGCTGAGTCAAACTGCCTACACCGATGATGAGCTCAGCTCCAAAATTGCGAAATGACCTTCCAATGTTTAGATCACCCACATCTGACTAGCAAGCATTGCTGGTTGATAAGAGTGATATACAACTAGCCATCTCCCTCAATCAGTAGCATATAGTTTTGTGAATGAATAGTTGTGAGAAAGAGGATAGGAAGGCATTAAAACAGAAGAGCATTTAAACTTTTATAACTGAGACAGTGAGATTGAAAAGAGGGGAATCTTCTGTTTTCATCTTGTGGAATGTCTAAATCTTACTCTGTCACATTCGGACTTGTACTTTTTGGAAGGCAGTAATTTACACTTCAATCTCATTCAAATTTCCACCCTGTGTTCTAGCGTATAACGCTTTTGAGATCGTAGTAAAAACGTGGCTCACTGGAATAAGCATTCGACTCTCAGCCAATGGATGGCTAGTTCGAATCCCACTCCACCTACTTCAGCCTCGACATCTAGGTAGTGTTACCAACCCTTGCACAATAACTGTGTAGCTAATAGTCTGGAACATGAAAGACCTGGATTTAGAATTACTAATTGTTGTGAATAACTTTTTTGAGGATATTTGGTTCACTTTAGATTAATCATAAGCAAAGAAAATAATTGTCGATTGGTATTGTCGACCAACGGACTACACTTGTAAAAATGTAATCAGTCTGTAAGTTTTGGATGATATCCCCTTTTTTTAAATGATGGTAATTGGTAGTCGAATTGAGAAAGCATGCCTCATCCAATCGGTGCTCATCAGTTGGCTGTACATGCATTCCATTTGAGTGAGAGTCTCCTCACTTAGACTCGAACTCAGCACCCATTGTCTCAAAACGCTAATTTGTTGCCTTCTAATCTACTTGAGCGTTAATAGTCACCTCTTGTGCAACCAAATAACATTATATTAAGGGCGTCGTCGAAGTGACATGTCAAAAGACAGACTGAACATTTCAGTTTGATAGCACCAATCAAAGGGGCAATTCATATTCGTAATTTCAGACTCCTCTTTCGATAAGCTTTATCGAAGTAATATATATATATATATATATATATATATAAGAAATTATATCCAGTGAAGAAATTGAATCAATACCGTGAATACATGAAATAATTAATAGTAGTAGTATGTGATGCAATTAAAATGTTTATGTTTATACTCATAATGAAATGTCAAGTGGCAAAACAATTAATGTCACATGCAGAATAATTCATAGGATTTATACATGTTGGGAAGGGGTGTATAATTATAGGGTGAGTAGGCTAATATAAAACATTACACAACATGGTGTGATATTCGACAACATAGAATTCAACATTGTAAAGACAATTTTTGGATTTAGAATGATAAGCGGGACAACCGGAAACAATTCAGAGTGAGAATAAAAATAATAATAACAATCGTAGTAATGAGGGAAAGGCACATAGATTAACTGAATAAGCAAAATGAAAAATAAATAAATGTCTACGGCCAAGGCAGAAGTAAGGATTGTACACACTTCTTTTGTACACAAAGGTCTGGCTTAAATTCATGAATGGCCAAGGCTTCCGTTGTCTTTAGAAGTCTATAACGAAGAAAACATGGCAAGTTAGCATCAATTCGTTAGATGATCTTAAAATCATGGGCAGAGTTGGTAAAGTCGCAGGAATTGAATGAAGCTTCTCACACCCTCTCTTTCTCCCTTGTGAAACCATTCTGGAATATGTCTTAGTATCAGTGTGAAAGTGTCCTGTGGCTGCAGCCAATGTACCTTGCCACACAAGAACAGATGAACTGATAGATTCACATGGAGGCGGCCATACGAGGGAGCTCATCTTCTACAAATATGGAGAACAACCTATGTCATTTGTAATTCTGCACTGTCAGTAGTCCGACATGACTTCTTGCTGACCAGTGAGGTATACCATATCACCGAGAAGTGGATACTCAGCCAAGGCATTGGTTGAGGCCAGCGCTACATCATGAGATTCAGAGGTTACTGAATTCTAACCCATTTGACTGGGATAGTCAACAGACATGGTCTCGTAACGTGGAATTTCTGTGTTCGACCCCTCGTGGGGTCGCGGGGGTGCACAATTCTGAGGAGTCCTAAAATAGAACTAAACAACTGTCCACTGCCCCCTGGTTTCCAATGATTTCTCTGACTGATGTTGGATTTCATCCAAAATCCTCAAATTATATAATCTGAAAGATTTAACTGTCCTAACTTTGTCGACCAGAATCTTCATGAACAACTGACTGATATTTCTTCTTGTGGTTCTCATTTTGACATGCAATATTCTATTTATAACAGGATTATTATTTTTATGTGCATTCCAATGCATAGCTTTCACCACACACGCAATGATTGAGTTATTATGTCACAAAACCAGAAACGGAGTGAGAAAGAGAGAGATGAAGAGATCAACTAACTGCTACAAACCAACGACAGGCATTCGGAACAGAGTAGTTTTGTAGGAAAATCGATCAGTAAAGATAGACGTCTATAAAATGTTTTACCTATAATTTTACAGAAATTCAGTTTGTTCACTCCGCAATTTTTTTTATTTCATAAAAATTAGCATAGCTGTAAATGTTATTTCTGTCTTTTCAGTCTTTTGGGATTAAACAGTAGTCTGCATTAAACTATCGATTAGAATTTCTTTAAGTAAATGAACATTTTTATAAGATGGGGGCAATATAAGCAGGGGAATGTAAATGTGTATGTATGGTTGGACTTATGCCCTAGTCGAGGAAAATGAATGAATTACTTTTTTTCGTTGATGATAATGCTTCATTGTGTTAATAATAAGTTGAAGCGTAAATTAGAATTTAATTCGTGGATGGTGACTAGCAGTGGAATCCAGGATGCGCACTTCATCCTATTTGGGACCCGTCAGCTGGATGTACCTGCATTCCCCAGTAAGCGATGATGTTCCCACCGAGATTCGAATCCAGTGCCCATAGTTTCAAACACCAAAGCGTTATCCACTAGACCACTTGGGCCACGAGAGCCACCTCTTGTGCAAGTACATCCAGCTGACTAGTCCCAAACAGGACGAAATGCGCATCATGAACTCCACTGCTAGTCACCATCCATCAATTAAATTCTAATTACATGCCCAGACATCGTCGAAGCATCTGCACAAGAAGCCGACATGTCAACCTGAGACCGAGCACTTCAGTCCAATCAATCGACGGGAAAATTTAAAATTCAATTAAATGAAGCGTAAATTATTTGATTTACATGTTACACGGATGAATTCGTGACTAATCTGCTTTATTGAATCAACATTTTGAAGTGAAATGGTTTAGTTGTTGTTATACACTGTGTCATTCGACTGCCTATAAGAACTCAGTTATGGAGGTACAATATTTTTTGTTTGACGAAACCTATATAAAATTTTATTATTACCTAAAACGTTAGGTAACATTCACCTATGTCTCACTCTCCAAGTCGCATTATGCTTGTGTCGTATCTGTCGCCCTTTGGTCTATGCTTTTGAATTCCAACCTCTGGGTCACAGGTTCAAACGCCACCCGAGGTTGAAACAGTCAGATAGAATTACTAGCCTTTAAACAATACGTGTGACTGGCAATGTACGTTATTATGTGCTGTTGACTAGTGGTTAGTTAATTCTTATGTTGATTCACATTTCTCAAACTGTTTACTTCTGGATATTCCCCCAGTTTTTGTGAATTATTCTTTGAAATTCGTTTCAGGATTTCATCATGAACTGATATCGATTAGAGAACCATTGGAAAATGTAGAAGTACTGGACAGCGGTTTCATCCTAGTTTCTGACTCGCCGAAGATATTGGCTAGTGGTTGCGCTATATCGTGAACTGACAGAAGTTGGAATTCATGGGCCATTGGGTCGGATCCCAGTGGCTTAATGATCTACGAGCTCGTCTTGTAAGCGAAGGGACCTATTTTGATGTGGTAATGTTCTCTGAGCTGGATAGTTAATTTGTGAAGCTTTCATCGCCATGCTAGGCGACATCTTCAGCGCATACTTCAATTTGAAGTGACCTTGTAGATTTCTCCACGAGTTTATTGATCACCCCTCCCGATGACCTTGGACGTGATTGGTTGTTTCTATGTGTTTTCACACCTTCTAGGTTACTTGTATTGAATTGTTTGTTTGACTTGAACTTTGACCCTTTGTGTGTGAGGTTTCTTTCTTATCGGTTGATAAAATCTGTCTATCTCGATATGTCTATTGATTGATGATTCACTGGAATGCCAAGCTTCTAAAAATTCTCTAGCATTCTTGTTGTTTCCTCTGTCTAATATTTGAACGTTGTCCCAGTCGAATTGATGCCCGTGGTTGTCTGTATGTAGTCATATGCGGGAGTGGATGTCATGTCTTTTGACGACTAGCTTATGATCGTGGATACGAAGACGAAGGGGACGTTCACTTTGACCAATGTAGTGTTTTTCGCAGCTGTTACAATTTATTTTGTAGATGATGTTGGTTTTATCTTCTTTCGTTGTTGAGTCTTTTGGTTGACATAGAACTGAGTGAAGTGATTTCGTTGGTTTGTGTGCGACGTCAATTCCTAAAGGTTTGAAGAGTCTTGCAGTGATTTCTGAGACATTCTTTATATATGGTAGGGTGATTTTCTTTGTGCTTTCCTTGGGGGATTTTGGTTTGATAGGTTGGCTTGGGGTGTATGTCTTTTGATGAAATTCCGTGGATATCATTAAAACAATATGAAATGGAGTAAACACTATGCATTTTGATAGATAGGAAGTTTAGGTAACCCCGTGATTTAAGCAGACCGCCATAGACTGGTAAGTACTCTGAAGCTGTTTAAATAAATGTACCTCATAAAAAGTTTACCAATTCATAATTTGATGTCAAATATCCAAATAATAGATTAACTGTGTCATTACGTGTAAATGGCAACGCTACAATAAGCGCCCATATTAGGGTATATCATGAAACCACTCGAAAATACAGCAGTATAAGAATACACGAAAATCTGACTCTATATTCATAGACTGGTGTATTTATATCCCTCTTAAAGTATACTTATGATTGATTTTATGCATACTAACCTGCGCAAGGCGTGAAATTCTCAAATTTGTTTAATCGATTTTAAAGCTATTGTTTGTTTTTTAACGAAAGACGTTTCTGACTTCTTTGGAAGGATTTCAATTGATTAGTTTGGTTATTTCGTTATCTAGTTATGAATAAACACTTGAGATTATATTTCGTAATCAGTGATTATATGGCGCAGTTATCAAACTTATCAAACCATTAAATTATTATCTGTTTTCTTCATGCAGTCTGTATACCAACCAATATTTGCCTTATTTTTCATAATCTCGCACACATAACTCTCTCTCCTTTTCATTTTCTCTCACTTCTATATAATATACACAATTTGTTGGTTTAATCTTTATATGTATCTCTTTCTTTTTGCAAAAATTGATTTCTGTTGTCATGGTAATAATATTGTTGTATGACTGAATGAATGTTTGTTTTGCAATTCATTTACTGGTGGAAGAAGAAGTAGTAGTCTCAGTTAGTACTGGTGTTATTTTTTTATTATGTTTTATGATTATTTTATCATTATTATTGTTGTTGTGTATTGATTCAAACAGAATTCTGTACTGCTTTGTATGATCATTGTTATTATTATTTCTTTTCGATAAATCCCGTTTACTTACAGTCGTGTTTCCGTATTGATTGCCAAATTCTAGCTATATTTTGATTCCACTTTTCGTGTGAATAGAAATTATTTAACAACCTCAATATACTACTGAATTATTATATCAATAGTTGAACATGTCAATATTTAAGGAATTAATTCCATATACAATTATTCCTAATCAGTGAATAAAATGCTTTTTAAACCACAGTAGTCAATCATTTAAATAAATTGGTTTAGCTAGTGTTAGAATGTATTAAGCTAGTGGTGAATAAGTATAACTGAAGGCTGTATATCATTCAACACTTCCTTGTATACTCTACTGATTGCTATCCTCCAGCCTGTCGGTCAGGGCTTTTAGACCAATTACACGTTTTTGGGACGTGACTAATAGATTTTCTTTTTTAGTAATTCCATACACTATTATTATTGTTATTCCAATGGGTTCCAAGTTGAACATAGGACTTCAACAACTCATCTCCATTAAGTCCTGTTCTCTAGAATTCTCTTCAGCTGACCCTGCAATTGCCCGTAAGCTTTCATCCCTTCCTCACACAATCTCTTTCATGTGACTCTACGATACCTAATTCGTTGTTACTCACTCGAGTTCCACCCTGGTGCGCTATGTCACTCAAAGGTCTCAGTGTGTGTCCGTTCCATTCACAGTATTCCATACATGACAGTAACAAGGCAGACAGTTCAGTTATTCGGAGGCGGAAATTATCAGCATTGGATTAATTTTTCTACAGTTTGTATCTTCAGATCATGTATAAAGTGAATATACCTTATAAACGACATGGTACAGCTGAGAATGGGTAAACTTCGGTCTGCCTCTCACAATCCTCTCATGTGGTGAACCGTTCATACCCTCTGCGAGATAATTTCTTTTCACTGCCTTCACGCTACGGTGGGCGTGTTTCTCATAAAAATGAGAGGGTTAGTGTGAACTTCTTGATCTTGAAACCGGACTAGTAGACATGAAGATAAACGTAGGGGAGTTGATTTCAAATCTATGGTGTAAGTGGGCTCCAGAATCCGAAAGGATCGAATGGTGTATGAAACTGTTTTGGTCACTGGCAACCATGAATACACTGCTCCACTGCCTTGTGAACCAAACATCAAGTCAAAGGCTCGGCGATGGCCCTTTAAGATAACCCTTCTGCTTCAATTTAGGCGTCCGAGCAGTATCCCAATTCTCGCATATACTGTGAGATTTTGTGTAGCGCATGTCTTTGTGCCCGTAATGTACTAAGTTTGTTTTAGTAGTAACAATAGGAAAAAGTTGACTATGAAACAATAGGAATGACCATTATAATTATTCAAAAGTTGTTGGTTTCCATTAAACAAAATAACAATCTACAAAAGAAGTGAAGAAATAACGTTGTACAGGGAAGATTCAGATGATACTTGAATCTACCTACACCAGTTTGACTGATTTTGAGCTACATCACTATAAGTCTTTAACATGAGGTGTCTGTGGTCACGTGGATTACAGCCAAGTAGTTTACCTGAGTAAGTCAGTCAGTCAATCTTCGCTTCTTTCTCTCCCAATCCTACTTTACTGATAAAGCTTGTTGAAGTAAGTGAAGATCATGCATGTACTATTCTGGTATACAGTAATAAAGTCTAGATCAATGGAAAAGCTAGAAACCACCCTGAAACGCCATCGTTTGAAGATTCGGGGATGACACTTGGATTACACATGTATGTATTCAGCCGACCTAAAAGAAAGAATTGACATGTTTTCTTCTAGATTAACCCTGAAAACACTCAAAACATTGTAAACAGTTGATGTTGTAACAAAACTATTTTTGTACCACTTCTTTTCATCTTAATAAGTTGTGCTAAAATCAAAGGTGGTAATTTCTTAGAAGTATGTTGGTTAAGGCGTCCGTAATGGTTCTCATTTTTACGTGCATTTCCCCCTTTTAATACCTATCAGAACTACCTCATACGATAGAAATTTATAATAATCTAGTCTGACTCATCTGTCTTACTTAAGGTTCTATGAGTCCTACTTAACATGAGAAATTACACAAAGTTACCTGTGGTTAAGTTTCTTAGGTTTTTATGGTCTCTTTACATCTAACATTCAAGTTCCGTAGTAGAATCTATTTTTATTGGCAGTAAGATTCGACTATCTGGGTCGAATCTAACCAGGATTATTACTGTTGAGCTCCGAGTGGAACGATCTTTCGGTCATTTCGATCTGGCTAGTAAACACTTCTGGTTGACGTAAGTGGTGTTTACAACTACTCGCATTAATCCGTAGTACGCAATATTTTGTTTGCTTTATTATTCATTGTCACTTACGGTATCAAGGAGATCGTGTATTTTGATCTCAGTGTTTCAGTTTTCCGGAGGATATCTTGATTAGTGACCTTTTTATCTTAATCTGTGTAATCTGTAAATTATATAGTCTATTAAACGTACAGTTGGTTGAAATGCTTCACCCACTGATTTAGTTACACAACATAATTGTTTTTTCCAATTTGATTTGTAGAAAGGACAATTTTTAGATGACTTTCTAACTTCGTATTACTTGTCATGTCATACACAACCAATTGGAATTGACAAAACTCCAGGTGAATCTGAATTGGCCAAACTTATAGCTGGATCAAATTTCCCTGCAATTAATTCACCAGTGAATAGTACGCTTACCTTCAACTCTTTACTTAATGATACTAGTACTAGTTGTAGTGAGTATAGTTCTTTACCAAACACCACACAGCAGTTACTTACAACAATGCCAAAGTCTATATCTAGCCATTTTCAATCATATAAATATTCTGCAGAAAAATTTATAGATTATTATGGTCGTTATGTATTGAATTCAGTACAGTATAAGTCACATGGACGAACAAGCCTAGATCATCGTCTACGTTCTCGTGTCTACTGGAATAATGCTGGTCTAACCTATGAGAAACGAAGAGATAAAACGAATGATGTAAGTCTCCGAATTTTGAAAAAAAAAGATATTGTCTGTGCTATTAATTAACACTTTTCACTATTTATGTTACATTGTACATGACGAGAAAGGTAGACTTTCTCAGTGTAAGCTTTGAGTTATGATGCTATATTCATAGCATGTTATACAACTAAAATTACTCATTAACATAATTTTCGGGTAAAGCAGTGCTGTTTTGGATGCTTATGAATATATGATTATTCAAAGTGAACTGATGATTTGCATAGAAAAATACTTTTTAAGCCCTGGACTGCGTTTCCAATTGTTTAGTTACATCTCCTGGGCAACAGAGCGAGTTGAGTAATCAATCAATATTCGGATGGATGTCTTGAAACTGATTTAAATTTTGTTTCTATGAAATACATATAATAGTAGCTGTTAGTATGTAAAAAGATATGTGTTTTTGAGTGTACTGAGAAATTACCAGATGAACATCCCAGTAAATGATCTAGTTTCATTCAGGATTCTAATCTTCAGCATTGTTTTAAACGTCAATGTATCCATCCATCGTTCGTCTACACTATGTGAATAAGCAGAAGTTGGGAATTATGCGTCATTGAATTCCATCTCGTTAGTACAGTGCTAACTTCCTTTTTTTATTATACCTACTCGCATTGAAACTTACCCCTCACCAAATCATGGATTGTTGTTGCTGCTTTAGGGTTACAAAGCTTAATTAAATGAAACAACTGTTAAGCGCCTCTTAATTTCTCCTAGTTTGTTTTTTGCTTATATTAGTGAACAGCAAATTCCAGTCTATAATCAATTAAGTCCTCACAAATCTGAAAACAAATTTAAAGACTATCTTTTGTCATTAACAAATTACTTACAATTAAGGTTATGGTGATAAGACGACCCCTAAAGGGGAAATACTTTATTTGGTTGAATAGTCAGTTTAATCATGTGAAGTGTCTTGTTCCAAACATCTGGCAATAGTAAAAGTTATTTTAAGTCAATGTATGGATGTTAAGTGAATTCAGTACTCACCCGTTTATATGGTCAATAATGTTGTTATTTATCCGAATGGCTTTTTTTCCATTTTTGACCAGTGTAGCACAAGTCCGATGCATAGATTATATTTATAAAATTAAACAATGACATTATTTAATATCTGACGATCGATATTTGCACTGTGAGAGCGGGGGGAGGTGAGGCTGTAATCTAGAGCCTAACAGCTTATTGCTAATGTCTTTGACAGTGACATAAGCTAGGATCTTTGAATTTCCCCGAAGCTTTTTGTACGCTTTAGTTGATGATTACCAATAGTCGGTCATTTAATTCTAAGTTTAGTAGAATTATGCAACGTTGACTAGGTAATATATACGCTCCATAGGGAAAAAAAAACACTACAGGTGACTGTACGAATGTTCAGAAGGATTACGATCAAACTGTATAATGTGTCGATGTTAGTTGGTAGAGACAGAGAGGGAGTCAACCATACTTTACCGTCTTCTTAGTACAAGCAAAGTGATTGGATATCCTTTGAGCTCTTCACAGATATCTTCAACGATAAGAAAATATAGTGTGTGCTTTCTACCACAAATTGATTCATATAGTATAAATACCAAACCATCATTGACTTCTATGAATATAAGCTATGCCTCTGTAAAACATAAATTGAGTTCGTTATTATATAAGTGTTAAACCATATGAGAAAGATGTTTGACAATAGAAGTTATTGATAACAAAAAGAACTCCCCTTTACAATATACTGTTCAGATGTTTCAGCCAGGTTGTAAAATTGTTAGTTAAAACACCATTATAACTTATTTCCCTGTATGTTCTATCTTCTCTTCACTTTTAGTCATCTCAAATATCAACTGTACACTTAGATGGGCTATCTGAAATGATTCTATACTTATTTGATAAGTTGACAATTGACTCTTCAACACCCACTGATCCACAGTCATTATCATCTCATTTAAATGAAACTGAAACCAAAACTGTCACCTCTTCTGAATCAATAGGTGACTGTGGAAACGTTTCTCAGACGCTTAAACAAAAGAAATCAACAGATCCTTGGGATGTTACTAATCCATGTTGGAGTGAAGCACTTCTTAATGGTCCATCATTACCAATTATTGACAGCAATAGTAATAATAATAATAACAACAACAACTGTGTGACTACTGAATTTCAGTCGACACAATCAATAACCACAACACCAACAGCTACAACACCTCAGTTATCCTCGTCTAATGAAATAACATCGAACAGTAAATTCACCAATACATCTGATAATATTCAAACCAGTAGCAATTCACGAATTATGCTACCAACAGTATCGATTAGTCTACATGATTTATTCTCAACATTGCAGGAGTTATACACAATTATTCAACAAGAGTTTAAAATACGTTTACGTCAGTTAATTCTGAGAATAGGCATCATACTTATCACCTATTTTAAAACACCAATTGATAATTGGTTAAGTCAACGTTTATTGCATTACTTTCATCGTACTTTTTCAGATGAAAACTTAGCTAGTATGTTAGAAACCATTAAAAGTAAGTTTTACTGGTATGTGTGTATATGATGTATAAGCTAATTGTTTATTTCACTTTTGTTGAGCAGTTCTGTTATGCATTTCATTCACATTCAGTGATATTTAGTAATGTAGGTTTAGAATGTGTATGTTGCCCTCTTATTGCTTCACTGGTTAACACTTCTTGAATCTTAATGGAACTTGATTTTAGAAGACTGCTGAGTGAAGATAGCTTATTCTTCACTATTATTTCTCAACTGTCAATAAAGCCAAGTATTCTTTATTTTTGTATTGTTTTCAAGTCTGTCCACATAATCAGAATTACTGTTTTTTCCGGTTTTACCTCGTTTTGTAACGATATTGTAATTTAGTAGTCTAATCAAACGTTAATAAAGATACTGAATAATAGGCCGTCAGTGAAAGCCGTATCCTACACAAACTAATGTTGATTCGCTATGAAATCTAAATTAATCCAAATCCGTACAAATCCCCTAGTCTAAATATCAGTCTCAAGCTCATTAATGGCTACTAAATGGATGTCCTGAAGTTGTAGTGAGAAGTTGTGACTTAGTGGAGTTCGACATGTCAAGGTAAGGTGGATGCTTATCAAAGTCATTGTTTGAAGGTAGCGTTATATTACGAGTTAACTAAGTTAGAATTTATGGGTCACTGAACTGCGGCCCAAGTGGGTGAATGATTAACGAGCTTTGTCTCGTAACCTGAAGGTTTGATTCCTGGTGGTGTCGTGGGTGCTCATTGCTGAAGAGTTCCAAACTAGTACGAATCAGCTGTCCAGTGCCCTCTGGTTTACAGTGATCCCTCTTGGTGTTGTTGTTCGTGATAAAATCTAACAACTGAAATTAAATTAAATGGATGAACTTTCCAAGTAGAAAGTCGACACTGTGATCTATAGAAATTTCGTGCTATTAACGATATATTTCTGGGTTGCATTTTGGTTGCTTTAGAGTGCAGCTACACTGTAACGGCAGATGATAAGAAAATTAGTAATGAACCTTTATTACTAATTCTTTCTGGCCTGTCGTTTGATCTTCATTATGGAGTCAGCGAAGACAGCTTTTGGTAAAAATTTGCATTAGCCTGTTCGAAATGCTTTTCGTGACGCGCCAATTAAGTTTCTGACCCATTTAGAAGAAATGACTGACTTGACATTTGTGTTGAAAATCTGAATCTTGTTCTTTATGCTGAGTGCAGAAGATGTCAAAACCGATAACAGAGCAATGAAGATATATATATGCCTTTCTGATTCTGGCTGACCGGCTTTATCATCTTCAACTGTCTGGTTGAAACGAAGCTTCCTAGATAAGTGAAGGGAGTGACCTCTGTGACCTCTCCCGTTGATGTTGATTGGTGCTGGTTGTTGTTGGTTGGTTATCTTCATCACCTCCGTCTTCTCTATTTTCCCTCGAATTCCTGTCTTCGGCGCTTCTTCTACCAATTTGCTAGTTTTCACCTGTAGGTCTTCGAGTTTATACTAACTTCCTCATATTCACTTACGTCTACTATAACTTCTGGAACCACAAGAATTGAAGATATATAGAACTATATCATATCTCCATTTCATTTCTATTCTGTCGACTTAATTAAAGCATATAGAAGAAACACTTTTAATGCGCCTTTTAGTGATTAATAAAATTCAACAAAACAGAACAAAATCATATCATATGATTCTGATTAAACTATTGTTCTGTTCTTACATAATTTCAAAACACTGTATCTAGTTGCATTATGGCTAGAAATAAGAGCTGATCGATTCACTTGTTCATCTGGTGTCACAATTAATACTTCCACATAATCGTACGACTATGGTCCAATATAGACCTGTTTTCCAACTGATAATCTTTTGGTTTCGATAACATTTCAGTGGCTTCCGTCCATCTGCATGTGACCAATTGAGTGAATAGTTCCCGTCTCATAGACAGAGACTTATACATTCTGGTACACAGAAACGTATATGCTGACCGTGTGTGTAGTTGGGTTGCATTATCTGTTATTAACAATTTAAAAGATAATAAGAAGGAAGACAAGAGAAATAGAGCATAGGAAGTCAAGTCAGTAGATTTTTCGGTTATACAGTATTTAGAGCCAGTGAGTTTTATTCATCCCAATATCCCCCCCCCCCATGACTTTTGAGTGGATTTATAACTTTCAGTGTTTTGTTGATCTGTCATATATTTTAGAATTATCGTGTCACTTCCCTGCTTGTCGTCTCTTTTAACACTCGACTTCAAATTGAGACTTGAAATAATTATGATTACTCTGACTTGTCAACCAGATAGTATCCTGTATCATACATAGCCCTTTGTGTTGGTGTTGACTGAGTTGCATCACTCAAGTTTTTGCAATGTGATCAACCTACTAAGTGTTAAATAGTTTTAGGTAATCAGCAAGAAGTTCTAGACTTAGGTTTCTTGCTTTTTGACAGTTACCAGCAAGGCGTATCTGTAACCGCTAAGGGAACTGATTTCTTCTTTTGAGCTTCGAACGTGAGTCAGCCAGTGCCGCAGTCGGAAATGTTCCTGCACTGACCTATTTGGGCCGACGGTTGACCTTCTATGGGACTTTAATGCCTCTGACTGCCGCACTGAGTAACATGGGTCCGAGTGTCACAGAGGGGAACATTTGTTACAAATACGTCTTTCTGAAGAATGCCAACAAGGATAAAACCTAAGTTCATGGCTTCCTGCTGATTACCTCTAACTATCTAATAATTGTTATTGCATTACGCTGAAGTTTTTTATTATGTTATTGCATTATTACTCCTTTCTTTCGTTTTGTTTCAATCTAGCAAATATATTCCATTATTCCGCTAAAAAGTGAGTACTAGTCTGTTTTTTTTTTAATAATTTTTATTTATGTTAACTTTCATCGCATCCACTGGTCGGACACAGTGAATTAATTGGGTTGTGTACTTTAGAGAGAGAGAGAGAGCTATTATTGGTGACTAGTGCATTAGGGGTAGGTTTACATATTAATCAAATCCTATGCATAAGCAGTCAAATAAAGAACAATAGTTACTGCGAAACAAATGTACTCCATATGTGTGATTATAAGACCATGCCGTTTACTATCCGCGCTATTTTGGATCCAGTCTGTTGGATGTGTTTATGTTGATTATTTTCAGCACGATATGATTCTGTTTAGTGAAGTGATTCCAGCAAACCGGTGATTATTTCATCTACAAATGAGTGAAACAGCTTGTCATTGTTTAAGTCCTTTAAATCTGGTTATTCAGTGCTATTAATTTGTGTGATTAGTTCCCAACTACTCGTCATAATTAGTATTATATGTCATCTAGCACTCATTTCTCCAATCTTGTAGTCATTTAGTGATATCAAGCAGCTCATATTATGAAAGACCAGTATTTTGTTTTCACAATATCTGTAACTGGGTATCTTGCAAATATCTGGAGTTTTGTTTTTGATGAACAGTATTTATTGCATATATTCTCCATCTATTTGTAAGCTCTTAGTTAAGATCACTTTTAGTTAGGCAACATCACTATGTCTAGAAACATAGTCATGCTAATTTTGTCCCGTAAAGAAAAGGTATAGGTAGATTCATAGTACTACAGCTTGTTGCACACATATTATTGATATTAATTGTGAATTCCCTGTGAATTATTTTCATAAAAAGATAGTATGTCATCCAAGCAGATATCGTCGAACCATCTGCACAAGGAGCCGACATGTCAACCTGAAACCGGGCTCTTCAGTCCAATCAATCGAAAGGGAAATCTAAACTGAATTGAATAATTAATAAGACCCGTTGCACAAGAGTTGGCTGTCGTGGCCCAAGTGGTCTAGTAGATAACGCTTTGGCGTTTGAAACTGTGGACACTGGGTTTGAGCCTCGGTGGGAATACCACTGCTCACAGGGGAATACAAGTACATCCAGATGATGAGCCCCAAATAGGTCGAAACCTACTGCTAGTCACTATCCACCGATTGACTTCAAGTTATCCAACTGTTTGTAATCAGTTACTTCTCAGTGTTCAGTAATGGTATTTTAGGTAAACAGTATTTTTATCAATTATACGCGTTCAATAAAAAGACTAGGCTGAAAGGGTTTCTTTTTGTTGTTGAAATATTGAATTACACAACTTTAAATCATTTTCTTTCTGTTTCTATTCTGATAGAGTTGATATGGATAAATCTGAACGTAAAGAAAAAGCACGTGCTACACTTGAGAAAGCGATACTTGGTAAGGTCCATTTCTATCATCTGTTGCATCATGTTTATATATATATATATATGTTTCAGTGGAGTAGAAAAACACTAATCATTTCTACTAAATGAATTAGACACGTTCTGTCGTGATTATTTTTTTACAAAGAAGTATTTCAGTTTCTTTCATCTCTCTCAGTGGTGTGTACAATGGCACACATCCCATAGTTCTATCCTCCAGTCTATTTTGATTTTGCACTAATGATTGGCTGACTGACTGACAGGTTTTAACGTACAACTCTGCACAGATGTGCAGCAGTTCGGGTTGCCACACTCCATGTAACATACAAAGCAAGAGAAGAGATTCAAAAGAGAGATAATAAACAAATTTGTGAGACAAAAAGATTAGTAATATGGACAAACAGTAGAGTTTTATTGGATACCAGAAATCACAAAGAGTGAATGCATCTGCGCTGTCATTGAGAACGATTTTGAGCCATATTATAGATTGTCCTCAGTTATTTGTTCTTAGAATCCCAGTGACCCCATTCGGGAAGTGTATATCTGCCAACGTGGCTTAAACTAAGTGTTATGGATTTCATTGACTTGTGAAGCCATATTTTGGTTTGACCACCACTGGCTCTTTTCCACCCTGATCAATCCGATGTCAGCTAACATTGCCCGTTGTCGAGGAAGGAAATGGCTAGACTAGGCATGTGTAACACATTTCCTAATTATCTCAATGAAAGGAACTTCACAACCTCGTCGATTGATTTCCCCTCCTTACATAGCACTCGACCGAAGCCTACCCTCAATATTACTCACTGTATTATGCCACCTAACATGGGAAATAGAACACAGGCACCCATTATCAAAGACTGCAAGCTAGCCTTTTCATGTCTTCCACTTTGAATGGCCATGTCACACAGACATAAAGAAGGACCGAGTGAATTGCTGAGTAGTACACACGTTCTTTGATCGACAGCCGGATATTACGTCTACGCCAGAAATGGCATAGGTTTGAATATGCCAAACGGGCCTTCTGTATCCATGCTGAGATTTTGTCAGCGATCAACGCGTTAGCTCTGGATGATGCAACTTCTTAAATAAGTGAAATACTCAGTGTGATCCAGTCCTGTAACTTCTTGTTTATTTGACAGGAGTGAATCGCATGGCATGCACTAATGATTAGTCTCGGATAAAAACGTAACAGTTGTCTAGTATTCCTAATAGTTTTTTAGTTATCAACTCTTAAGTTAATTTGCCTCTAAACGATACATAAATGTCACATTACGCATCGGTAGCATTCCTTATGCTCAATTTCCATTGTGTTGGGATTATCTTTGTCGCGTATGTTCAAGTGAGAACCGGAAACTTTGGAAACACCCTTCATGAGATGTAGAAAACAGTCCGAGTCGTTGAATTCTGTAGTAGTCCAAATGACATTCGATCCATTCACTGGATAGTCCAGTGGTAGAATGATCGCTAACCACGCCTGTGGTCCAGGGATCAACTTCCGGCCGACTAACCCTTAAACCTCGCTTAGGCTGTAGTAAACTCGGTAAAGAGGGAAGATTGATGTGAGGCTAGCAACTTCACCCCGTAAAAATAAAAACACTGTTACTGGGACTTCAGAACTCAAGACTGACGCCATATGTTCTATATGGAACTCAAAAGAATAAAATAAAAGAGTGATTAGGGGACAGATTATAGTCATCAGCCTATTTGATGTTCATACAGCCATTGGTTTCTCCTGCATTACTGTTTTGAACCCTAGAATTCAGTTGAATATATGAATACTCAGAGTTCGGACGGTTGATTTGCTTTTAAATTTAAAACCTGATAAATGGGCTGATTATAGTCTGTATGCTGGAGTCGATAAACTCGTTGCACCAACGTTCAAAACTCCTCGAGATTGAAGTGTCTGACAAGATACTTTATCTACCAGTGATCGGCGGTGAATCCCACATGATAACTTTGTTGACGATCATGAATTATCATAATTATGATTGGATGAGATAGTTAAATATATTGGGGTGTCTTTGTGCAGGCTCGAACTTCATAACTGCGGCCAAAATCTTTTGTCTGATATAATACTGGATTCGGGTTTGTTCTAATGATACTTCGACTAATCAGTTGACCACTATTCCCACACTAAGAAGAAATGGAAGACAGACTGAAGAGACAAAGATTTGTTGCTCCATGGAAAAGGGCAGTATAAGTAGAAAATACACCTACTTGTGTAGTTATTTCACGTGACTAATTAATTACTAGTTTAAGAAATAAAAAGCATGCATTTAACTGTCTGGATGGTATTAATAAAATGCCAATGACGTGATCTGTAATCTACATTAGGATCTGATATCTGGTTTACAGATCATGTAAGAAACACTGAGTCACTCTATATGTTCCCTTTTATCCTAACACTTTTTTCAACTTTACACATCTAATGTCACTTTGTACAGCTCTAGATTGCAATCTAGCTGTTTTATATTGTTTAGATCTAAAACCTCCTGATGTAGTCAATATTTACTCACATGTTATACGCAATAATGAAATGTATTCAATCAAGCATTAGGAATTATAAAACAGATGTTTATTTGCATACCATCCTATAAATTGCTGGAGGCGGACAGCCACAGGAAAAGTAGTGAGAACAAACTAACCAGTCATAACACAGAACTCAACGTTTATGAATCAATCCTATGCAAATGGCTGAGTAGAAAGAGATGGTCATAAAGTAACTATGACCCTCGAATACGTTGATGAATCGAGCGATTTTAATCAGATTATTCGATAAACGACTTTCACAATGTGAAGACTGAAATCAATAGACATCTGCGACGATTAATTTAATTCTGATGAAAACGTGAAACCTAAAGTCGGATGGAGCTCAAAGGGGGATAAACAACTTTCAGTTCTTGAGTTTTAACCGTGGTTTAGTGATTTGTTTTAAAAGTTGGCTACTGATTTAGTTGTTTTGTAAATGGAATTTCAGTAGTAGCAGTATATAAAGTAATGTTAAAGCGCACTTCCTTAATTCATCAGTTTCACTGAATAAGTCTTGCTAGACTACAACAGTAAGTCTTGTTTGGTAGTCATATCTAGGCTGCAGGCGTCATCCATCTTTATGGTTTCCTGCTAATAATATGTGACCAATTGCATTAGAAATGCTTCCTTGTTACTTGTATCCTAGTGGTGTTCATTTGAACTGGTGTATTTTGGTGTGTGATATGTCTAACATCACTCCAGTATAGATTTGATCACAAGCTAACCATTGGAAAGCCAGGGACATATGTATCGTCCTAGTTTGGGACTCTTCTTCGGTACATGCCCACCAGCGTTTGAGTCCAGAACCTTTAGGTAACAAGGCAAGCTCTCATAGACCATTTATCCACTGGAACCTGAATCATTGGCTTCATGAAATGCAATCTCTTTTCAATTCGCCAAGAGCCAGCTAGTGTCATTTGCGATTGAGTAGTAACTGACTTGGTGGACTCCGTTGGTCGTAACTTCTCACAGAGCTTTCCAGTGATTCTCTAACTAATGGCCGCTTGTGGTGAGACCTATAGGATAGTTGAATCCCTCTGCAAACTAACACTTGATAATAATCACTCCTGAATATTTTATTTATTAAATTTTTCGTATTCTCAATTATGTAATGCATTATGCACTACGTGTTTTTTTTAATGTTTCTTCACTTTTATATTTTACTCGAATAGGTATAAAAGGTCTTTCATATGTCACTGATCCAGAGAAGATATGTGATGATGTGAATTGTCTTTTCGATTGTTTTCAATACTCAAAATGGAATAAACAATTAACTTATGTTCTATTAGATCAATTTATATTAGAGTTATTTCCTGAACTTGCTTTAAACAACAATAGTAATAATAATAATAATAATAATAATAATAATCCCAATAACAATGCAGATGTAAGAAAAGAAACTTGTCAGTGATTTTTATCATTATTATTATTGTTATTATGATTAATACTTCATAAAGATTAATTTGTTTGATTTCATTATTCATCTCTTCTAAACATACATACCATACAAACACCTGTTATTGCCATTTATTTTCTCTTATTTCTTGTCTTTTTGTTGACTCATTGTTGTTGTACAGAAAATTTATAGTCATAAAATGTGTTGTCTTTCTCTTCTCTCTTTTTTTCTCCATAATTTAACTTGTGTGATTTTTCTTATGATTTTTATTTTATGCCCAATTTTTATAGAATTCTTACACATATGAATACATCCATTCATCAGAGAATGATTTATTTGTTGTACTCTTATTCTATGTGTATTTTTTCTCCGCGCTCATTGGCTTAAGCGCATTCAACTTTCAATCAATTGGTCCTGGATTCGAGTTTTGAGTATTTGTCTTTGTGATTTGTTTTTATTTTGTCTGATGTCGTTATTCATCGTCATTGTTGACAAATATCATCATATCATCGCATTGCAATGCATTACCTGTTTATTGTGTACTGTTATGTAACTATTGTCTTTCGTTGTTATATGTGGTATGTGAGTGTGTGTGTGTGTGTTAGTGAATATCACTATTCTTTGTCTTTGTGTTGGTGTGGCCTACGAGGAAATTACGGTATAGTAGTGGCAGCAGCAGCAGCAACAACAACATGAGTAGACGAAGAGGAAGAAGAGAAAAATTATAGTAATTTATGCTAAACAAACAATAGTTATACAAGCGTGTGTACATTTTCTTTTATTTTTAGTTATTGAACTTTTTTTCTCTTATTCGAATTCATTTCGTTAATCTGAAGTATTTGGATTGTAAATTGTCAGGGTAATTTTTGTTCATCTGTAACTTATTCTTTCTTTCTATCTTGTATACACACACACATGATGACTTATGACTGATTAAACTTCATTTGTTTAGTATAGGTCTCATTGAATTTGTTATACTTACACTGGCGATGGTATTGCGGTTGACAGGAAGTCAATCGCTGTAGAGGTAGAAGTGTTTTTATTCCTCAGATCTGGATTTAGTTTACTTTGTCGTAAGGAAGCGTCGGTGGTATAGTGGTCAGGACGCTCGCCGACCATGCACATGGTCCGGGGTTCGATCCCCGGCCGACGCACTCCTTTACCTCGCTAGGCCAGAAATAATTCTGGTGAAGAGGATAGGTTGGGCATGAGGCTAGCAACCCCATCCTGTAAAATAAACACTGCTACAGAAACTTCAAGCCACTAGCTTGAAGCCCTATGTTCCACTGGGAACGTGAAGGAAAAAAAAAAAGGAAGCAATCTCATTGTTTTACCTTGAACCAATCTCCAACCATTCAGAACAGTTTCTTGTCTACTGATCAAGCCGAATTTGAATGTGGTTAAAAAATTTTAAATATGATGTTTTTCCTCAACAAAAAAGCAGTCTTTTGCCGCTTTTGTTATCTTCTGACATTATGTTTGGCGTCGCTGCCTTCGAACAATGTAGATCCCATGACCTGCTGTTTTCGTAGAAGGAGACATACAGAGCGTTTTACGGGACTTCGATGAGGTCGCTTAGTTGATGGGCGCCCGGGATCCAACATCGACGCTGCCGAGACGTTGGGCAAAGGCGGCATACGACAGTGTGGAACGGGCAGTTGGTGAAGAAACCTGGAAGGTATTAGTGGCGGGGTTCGACATCCTGACGAGCATGCAGTTCGGCAGTTCCATGAAATGAATCTGAGACCGGACAGAGACCCGCTAGTATTGGCGGTGAACCTTACGAGTCTACTGCGTCGCGTGCTTCCCACATTTGATGAAAAGTTGTCCAATGAGGTTATTCCTTGACTACAGCGTAAAGGAGATCTGGATTTGAGGAGTAAACACTTCTACATCTGCAGAGACTGACCTGAAATGTTGGTTTTAATTTTGGCTGTTTCCTATCAATCTGTATCCTATAAGTCTTGATCGTAACACCCGCTACGTGGTAATGTGCCAATAGTGAAAACTACGATGATTGTCTAAAATAGTTAACTATAACACTTTATTATTAGAAAATAATATGTTTAAAAAATCAATATTCTGTATTGTTTGTTTGTTTCTAGTATTAAAATGAAGTATTGTGAGCTAATAATATATGAGCGACAAAGAGGTGTCGCAAATTGTTGGGTTTTAAATTGTGACACTAACTCAGAGTATTTTTTTGTTAATAATATCAGTTGATTGATAGAAGAAACCATTTAGTATGTTTGGCAGATAGTCACACAAGTACCAGTTAGCAATAATGAAAGTTCCATAACTTTGCAGTACATTTCACAGGTCACAACTAGCAGTTGTGATAACTCAGAAAGTGTGATATTGGGAGTTGTATTCCAAAGGAGACCAAGTCAGAGATAAAATTATGACAGGAAGTATTATGAACACTAATCACACAGCAATATAGTTTGAGTTGTGTGCGTCTGTCAAAATACTGATTTCGATTGTTAGACTTCCGTCATGAGCTAACATCTTTCGAAAAAATCACTGAAAACTAGGGAGCACTGGAGAACTGCTTCGTTCCATTTGCGGACTGTTCATCAGTGCACACCTCAACCCCGTCAGAGATCGGACCTGGGACCTACAGGTTACAAGGCCAAGCTCATTGATCACTCAGTCGGTTGAGTCGGAATTCAATGATCCGAGGATTTGTGATGCAGTGCTGCCGCCAGTCAGTGCCTTCGACTAAAATTCACTTCACCATGACATGGTGGACCCCATTCGTCATTACTTCACAGTACAGCACAAGTGGCTGAATGATCAACGAGCTTGGTGTCGTAAACTGAAGGTCCTGGTTTCTATCCATGGTGAGGTACCCTGTGAAGAGTCCCTTATTAGGACGAAACAGGTGCCCAGTTCTCCCTTATTACTCTGAAATCCTGTATCTGCAATCTGACTGTTTGTTTGTCTAGCTAACAGATAGATAGTCATTATTTATTTAACTTGAATTTCGCTTGATAGACTAACATGTTTAATCTACAGTCGGCCGTAACACAACCCAACGCCACAAGGGAGAAGAAGACTTATTTGCTAAACAAATTATTTCACTGTTCTGGCAACAGATAGCTAATAGAGAACAATTTTGAATGCATACTTATATTACGACCTTTTGCAACGGGAAGCTCCTTAATACGTCAGAAGAGTCAATTGTCAATGGGGAACAGCCTTCAGAAAGAGAGATAATGATAAAAATAATAATAGATATAATCAGGTTAGATTGTGTACAATTAAAGAAAAGAAAACGCAAAAAAGATAACTTAGGTCGTACTCAATATGATTCCGATTATAATACTGTAGTATATCCACGTTTCCATTTTCTTCAATTCGCTAAACGCTGCACGTGGCCAAATAGAAACAACGTTGTATCAGGAAGCACAAGTGAAAACTTCCAAAAATTTATTGTTAAAGAAATCAAATTTCGATGGTCGCGAGGCAGATGCAAGAGCGCGAAAACCGCGCAAAACATATGTATGTGAATATAATTAATGAAAATCAGTGTTCAATAATACAATAGCAAATATTCGACAAGCATATGAGAAATCAGTTTCTGTAAACGTATATTATGGGTACGTGAATTAGTTCTATAGGCATATAGTTAGAGACAATATAGGGGCGCTACAAGCTAATGAAATATATTCATTAGTAATAATAATAATATAATGGAACAAATAGATGGGGAAGTCAGAATTGTAAGACAACGAAAAGTGGGCACTAGTGAAAGGAAAAGTTTAAGTGTAGACTCATTAATTGTGTGGATTTTAAAGGGACAGACTGTTTGGATGTAGTCCTTTTGTCACCTCATTATTGTCCAGCCTTTTAAACTTTTCCGCAGACAGCACAGTAACCACATCTGAGGGAGAGAGTTCCGGGGGCCGCAAACCTGAATTGAAAAGGAATGGATGCTCACCGGACTCCTTGCTTACTGGTGTTCTATCCTTGGCGTATTGCCACGAGTAAGCCTATACTTCTTTAATGGCAGAATACCTTTATTTGGGTGATTCTGGCCATCTCTAATCCTAAAGGTAGTAGTTAAGACGCCTCTAAGCAGAGGGTATCCGAGGGTGAGGAGATCTAATTTCTTCCATAACACAATTACCCCTTTTGTTATCCGTCTTTGCATCTCTTCTGAGTAACTGGGAAGCAGTGATGCAGTGCACTTCATGGTATAGTCTTGCATATGCTCTCTATAGCCTTGGAAAAAACTTAGGAATTAGCGCACCCAAAGTGCATGACCAAATATGCCCTGTCTACATCACTTGTGTAATCCATGCTTGTATCCAATCTTTCCGTTAGAACTGGATCTAAGTCGCATTGTGACGTTAGACAGGTAGCAGCTTACATTCTGCAGTCTACAGGTGCACAGTTGTGCTACTGTGCATTTTTTTCAGGTTGAAACTCATGCCACTGACCAGATGCCAGTCTTCCAGAATTTTTAGGACTGCCTGTAGACTATCTGAGTCTTCCCAGCACTTTATTGTTCTCCAAATCCTTATGTCGTCAGCGGAAAGAAGAGTCAGAAAGCTAAGACATAAT
The DNA here is from genome assembly GCA_944472155.2 of Trichobilharzia szidati. Classification (NCBI taxonomy): domain Eukaryota; kingdom Metazoa; phylum Platyhelminthes; class Trematoda; order Strigeidida; family Schistosomatidae; genus Trichobilharzia; species Trichobilharzia szidati. The sequence continues at coordinate 29,917,094 of OX235276.1, read as the reverse complement.
GGCAGATCATTGGTAAAATCAAAAACACCACTGGACTTGGGATAGAACGCTGTGATACTCTTGATGCCGAACTGAGCCAGGATGGTCGGACACGACAGCCTTTGGTGCAGAATTCTCTTTTGTCTATGTAGTACTCTAGCTACAAGAGAAGTCGTCTATCCATACTCACCTGAACTGTTTTATGAAAAGGAAGATCGTGTCGAACCATGTCAAATACTTTCGCAAAGTCGAGGAGGACCACATTAACAGGAACATCCGCATGCCAGCGTGACTTCCAATCATTCCAAGCAGATAACAGATTTGTAACAAGGGATCTACCTCTCCTGAAACTATGTGTGCCAGGTATGGAAATAGAGAAACGTTTTGTGTGAGGTTTGCAGCAAAGACAGGTTATATAACGAGCCACGTTAAAGCGTAGAGCAAATATTGAACGTACCGCGTTTTATTCGAACACCCTCGCTCTACTTTGCATCAGACCGATCCAGTGAGCCCATTGCTTACATGTTCGCCATTTGACTACGCAAGTTTTGCAAAGAAATTCAAGTGGACGCTCCCGAGAAGCATACCAAGGTAAAAAGGGAAATTTGACATATTCTAGTGAACTACTTAATCTCAACTGAGCCGCTTTGATAGTACCATTTGCGCTAAGAAACTAGTAATTTAGAGTTCGTAAATCCCTGATTTCTATTGTGTCTAATTTCCAAAAGGGCTTGTTAATAGCTTCAACGTACTATTTCACAACAGATGACCAAATGTCATCACAAACTGGGGACTTTCCAGAGGTGCGTTTCTGCAACTTTCCTAATACCATCGCATGGTTTATTTGGAATGTCCTTGTTGGGTTTTCTCTCGGTAAGTTGGAAGTGCAGCCTTCATGACTTATACCAATAAAACCCACACTGCCATTGGACTGCCCGTCAAAGGCAGAACTGAATGTTCTGCCTATTTCCAAATTGGTGAAATATAGACCATTTGGATCTCCTAAGGTGCATACACCTGGATGATGGATTCTCTTTCCTACATGAGTCAGTACACGCTTCTGGAACTGGCTAAGACTGCTTCAGCAGTATATGGCTGAAATAATTTCGTGTCACTCCTGGCTCCTGCGTTGAATTGTGTTCCTGAATTCCAGGTACGTCTCATGGTCAGTGTGACTCTCGGAGAGTGGCCATATAACCTTTCCTCTTTGACGTTAGAATGTGCTGCGTTTCTCTCTTCAAACATGGGCATCGTTTCTTAGGTTGTTGAGTGACGATAACCTTTTGCCATCTCCCAGTGTCCTTCCACTGATAACCCAGCCCAGTCTGCGGGCCCATAGGAGGCTACTTAAACTTTGAGCTCGCTTCCTGTCGACTTCAACTAGAATTAACGTTCACGATTGTGGCGTGACTGTCTATCCTGCTAGATCTGAGCTTCGAATACATTACCTACTGACTCTTTAGCCTGACCCACCTAACCTGGTGGCCAGGCTGTTCTTTATGCTGTCCCAACAAGACAAGGGAGAATCCAACCATTATGGCTATTCAGGGATGTATTGATTAACGGTGGTATGAAGAGAGTACGGTGACGTCCAATCCCACCAGAAGTCATGGCCACACTCTTGCTCACTGAAAACCTAATTATCTGGAGTCTGATTCGGTCAGTACAAACAAAACAAATTTACAGCTGAAAGGGAAACGGATGAATTTCAGTTGAATGGACGAATTTTCCCTGTAGGCCATTCTCCGTCAGACAAAGGTCTTCGCATTCTGGTGTAGTCGGTTGTGTTATGGCATAGACAGGGTCACGTAGCACCCCACCGTATGTGCTAGCAAAGCAAGGCCACCACCACCTAGGGGCCGTTATTCAGAAGTTTTTGATCAGTAACTGGTTACTGGTTACGATGTAATCCAATTTTGATGACTCTGCACTAGGGCCCCACTTAGCTTCACTTCCAAAGTTCTCATTCACACCCGCATTCCTAGTGGTGTGTAGTGGATTCCTATGGAACTTTCCTTAAGCACACCGACACCGAAGTTTAAGGGAAAGAACAGTGGGGTCCCCACCTGTAGTGATTTGGTCATAGCGCATGTTCCGTATCACCGCTATGTAAAACTGAGCATATCCGATGTTGTGAAAGCCGGCCTTAGGCCCGGTAGACTGAGGCCACAATACGTCCCCATCCCTCTGAGACACTACGGCGGTACAGCACTTGCAATGACAGCCAGTGCCACCCAGGTGTCCTCCCTAGGTCTGAGGAAAAAATGACACCAAGACCGTTCCATCGGAATCGGCCAGTTAGTCTCAACATTAAATTCTTAACCACCTGCAGCCTACACAACGCCAACCACCCCACAACACGGTGAGGCGGCTAGACTCACTGTCCGTTGCCTAAATCGCAGCTTTTGAGGACTGAGAGGAAAAATAGATCAACTCAAAAACCTCCTATCACACCTGTACTTCAAGGTAATAATCCTGACAGAAGTCTGGCTAATCACTGCTACTGCCAAAAAAGATATTACTGTGGTTAGGAGAAGCAGGGATGATAGGGAAGGGGGAGGATATGCCACATACTTTGGGGAGCAGCTTAGATGCGTACGAGCAACGAACCCACCACTTGCTGAACGACCAGACTTTATATGATGCCATTTCACTGTAGGCTACGTCAAGTATTTATATATATATTTCACATAAATTAAGCATTTACATGATTGACATACCGTTTGTACAGGCGTGATTATATTTGACAAGTGCAATTTGAAATGGAACACTGTTTTATGACATAAAAATTTGGAAAGATGAAAAAGCCTCTAGAAACTTTATTAGAATAGATTGCAATGTATTGGTCCAAGTCTAAATTATAATCTATAATATACCTGTAGTCAGTCAAATTCATGCAGGAATTACGAAATGTTGCGTTAATGGAAGGTAAGAAGAGAGGCGGTACACAGGTGCTAGAGTAAGACACACAGGATACAGGCTTTGTGATCATTATCATTTTATCAATTAATAAGGGTTCAAAAATTTATTCATCGTATGTGCTAACAAGGTTCTGAATAACGCTCAAGTAATACAAACGTAGAAAGCAGCATCACTGTACATTTGCAATGCTCCAATGCAAAACCTTCGAGAAGAGAAGAAAGAAGAAAACAGAAAGAGAGGTGCAGAGGCAGCCAGCAACTAATAATAATAATAACCGCAGGGTTTATTGGCTGCCATCTGTCAATCACTCTTCTGTGGAGCAGAGCTCAACCAGCTAATTCACAGCTTCATAGCGGTGAAACGGAACATGCGCTATGACCAAATCACTACAGGTGGGGACCCCACTGTTCTTTCCCTTAAACTTCGGTGTCGGTGTGCTTAAGGAAAGTTCCATAGGAATCCACTACACACCACTAGGAATGCGGGTGTGAATGAGAACTTTGGAAGTGAAGCTAAGTGGGGCCCTAGTGCAGAGTCATCAAAATTGGATTACATCGTAACCAGTAACCAGTTACTGATCAAAAACTTCTGAATAACGGCCCCTAGGTGGTGGTGGCCTTGCTTTGCTAGCACATACGGTGGGGTGCTACGTGACCCTGTCTATGCCATAACACAACCGACTACACCAGAATGCGAAGACCTTTGTCTGACGGAGAATGGCCTACAGGGAAAATTCGTCCATTCAACTGAAATTCATCCGTTTCCCTTTCAGCTGTAAATTTGTTTTGTTTGTACTGACCGAATCAGACTCCAGATAATTAGGTTTTCAGTGAGCAAGAGTGTGGCCATGACTTCTGGTGGGATTGGACGTCACCGTACTCTCTTCATACCACCGTTAATCAATACATCCCTGAATAGCCATAATGGTTGGATTCTCCCTTGTCTTGTTGGGACAGCATAAAGAACAGCCTGGCCACCAGGTTAGGTGGGTCAGGCTAAAGAGTCAGTAGGTAATGTATTCGAAGCTCAGATCTAGCAGGATAGACAGTCACGCCACAATCGTGAACGTTAATTCTAGTTGAAGTCGACAGGAAGCGAGCTCAAAGTTTAAGTAGCCTCCTATGGGCCCGCAGACTGGGCTGGGTTATCAGTGGAAGGACACTGGGAGATGGCAAAAGGTTATCGTCACTCAACAACCTAAGAAACGATGCCCATGTTTGAAGAGAGAAACGCAGCACATTCTAACGTCAAAGAGGAAAGGTTATATGGCCACTCTCCGAGAGTCACACTGACCATGAGACGTACCTGGAATTCAGGAACACAATTCAACGCAGGAGCCAGGAGTGACACGAAATTATTTCAGCCATATACTGCTGAAGCAGTCTTAGCCAGTTCCAGAAGCGTGTACTGACTCATGTAGGAAAGAGAATCCATCATCCAGGTGTATGCACCTTAGGAGATCCAAATGGTCTATATTTCACCAATTTGGAAATAGGCAGAACATTCAGTTCTGCCTTTGACGGGCAGTCCAATGGCAGTGTGGGTTTTATTGGTATAAGTCATGAAGGCTGCACTTCCAACTTACCGAGAGAAAACCCAACAAGGACATTCCAAATAAACCATGCGATGGTATTAGGAAAGTTGCAGAAACGCACCTCTGGAAAGTCCCCAGTTTGTGATGACATTTGGTCATCTGTTGTGAAATAGTACGTTGAAGCTATTAACAAGCCCTTTTGGAAATTAGACACAATAGAAATCAGGGATTTACGAACTCTAAATTACTAGTTTCTTAGCGCAAATGGTACTATCAAAGCGGCTCAGTTGAGATTAAGTAGTTCACTAGAATATGTCAAATTTCCCTTTTTACCTTGGTATGCTTCTCGGGAGCGTCCACTTGAATTTCTTTGCAAAACTTGCGTAGTCAAATGGCGAACATGTAAGCAATGGGCTCACTGGATCGGTCTGATGCAAAGTAGAGCGAGGGTGTTCGAATAAAACGCGGTACGTTCAATATTTGCTCTACGCTTTAACGTGGCTCGTTATATAACCTGTCTTTGCTGCAAACCTCACACAAAACGTTTCTCTATTTCCATACCTGGCATACACTCTCTCAAGTCTGATTTAGCGCCCTATAGTGATCACGCGTTCAAATTTCCTTAAAGGACGTCTGAGTTATCAAATATAACTGAGGTTAGTCAACCTTTCGCCTTCCCATATCCTCACCATTTTAATACAACTGATTGCAGCTACCCAACTTTTACTATGGGGCGTCGTAATACCGACTTTAACTATGCCTATTCCTGGCGTACAGCCCCATGGACTCAGTCACCTGAACTTTCGGCATATTCTACTTGGAGACCCACACAATCAATGCCAGTACCCCATAAAAACGACCCCCCTCCGACATCAAATCCATCTTCACAACTCTCCAACTAGTCAATCTCCTCACCAATTTTTGGCTTTTTCTCACCCGACAATAATGCTTTCAATCAATCTGATGTCGAGGAATGTGCTTCCCTACCATCAAATTTGTCCTCTTTAAACGCCCAGGATACCCTGGTCTCCGTATGTCCATTCCCATGCGCTCGTGAACTGAGTCATCAGCCATGGACATCCCCTTTCTTTGCAGGACCTCAAGGAAAACGATGAGGGCCTCACACACCGAGCACTCTATGTACCGGTCAGTCTGTCATCTAATTTTCATTCGAACCTGGATGAATCCTTCCATCATCTCATTCACTTTGCTTCAGCCATTACCACTGATCAAAGATCATTTACTCTTTTCCTTATAAACACTCGTTCTATCAGCAACAAAATTCCGTACCTTCTCTCCTTGATTTCACTTTGTATTCTCTCAGTATTGTTGGTTACCGAGACCTGGTTACCATCTGACTTCAATGACAGACTGTTAAAATCTCCAGGATACACTCACTTTAGACATGGCGTGAGGGAGGACGTGGTGGTGGTTGCCTTACATTTGTTAGTAATAAATTACACGCTGTAGAATTTGGTGATCTTGATTGCTCACTGACAGATGTAGTGTGGGTCACTCTGAACACTAACTTAAACACAAGGCTTTTATTGGTATGTACATACCGTCCGCTTAATTCTGATGCCAACACAATGAGCCGATTATGTGGAATTTTCGAACACGTCTCTTCTCTAAATTTTGATAATAAAATTATAGCTGGAGACTTTAACATGCCTGGTATCCACTGCAATAGCCTAGATGTTACTACAGACCCTGATCGTTTTATAAACACGGTCAAATTCTATGGATGGACACAAAGTGTTAATCACCCCACATGTAAATCTAACATCCTGAATCTTATTTTCACACAACGAATTCTCCCTGTCAGCATTCGAGTTGGGTATTTATTCCCTGGTAGCGACCACAACACGGTCATTTCTACCTTTAACCTAGCAGCAAGCGGGTCAGCTAAAGGCTGTCACTGGACGTTAAAAGTCAGAAACGTTTCTAGGGCTAAGGAGGTAACAACGAATAAAGATTTGCTGACAAGACTGGGATACATTTTCTCCTAGGCAGACATTGATACTATTCTTGTCAGTTTCTACTCCAACATATCAATTCGCTTCAACGAATCTATCCCTAAATATAAATCCAAACGTGAATGTGTGACTCAGCTGTATATACCGAATACTAAAATGAACAAGCTAAGAAGACTCCGTAAAACTTATAATAAATCTGATGACTACTCCTCGCTCATTAGTATCCTAAAAGTAGATGAATAAATCAGATCAATGCCAATAAGACTTACAAAGAAGAACCTGTTTCCCATAAAAGTACCTGCAAAATTAGCTCTCATTGCAAACTCTTCCAAAAAAGACTGCGACAAAAAGAAGGTAACATTCCTTACATTCTTCATAATAATGTCGCTGTTAACGACGATGCAGGCATAGCTGGACTCTTTAACAAGCACGTTTCTGGTTCATATACGCACTATATTTCTGCAGGCATCGACTTTGACTCTGTAACAGGCAAAACACTCAAGTATATGCTCGGCTGTTGATGTTATAAACAGTGCAGTGTGTTCATTGAAGTTCTCCAATACTCCTGCACATGACTCAATTCCCTCATTCTTCTTGAAAAACGGTGGCTCCGATCACCCTCTCCTTTTGCTTAAAATATTTTCAACATTCCTAGTGGACGGGGTTTATCCTTCCAAATTAAAGCAGGCATATATTATCCCTAGATTTGAATCTGGCTCACAATTTGATGCAAAGAATTACAGGCCGATCAATATAACATCTATCTTTTCAAGGATACTTCAGAAGATAATCAGCACCACAATCACTGGCTTCTTATGGACCGAAGACTTCATAACACCTTCTCAGCATGGTTTGATAAAGTTCAGATAATGTGTGACTTGCCACTTGAAATTATTTGATTTTATAACTGAACTTATAGACAAAATATTTGTTGTTGACTTTACGTAAATTGTTCTTAAGAAGGCATTCGACGAAGTACGTCATAGTTTACTCCTGAAAAACTAGAGGCCAGCAGTATATCTGGCAACCTCTTACAGTGGTGCAATTCATTTACAAGTAGTCGGTCCCAATCTGTTGAGAATAACGACACATTTTATACTACCACCCGTATATCAAGTGGCGTAATTCAAGGTGATGTGCTAGGGCTTCTCTTCTTTCTTATGTACCTAAATGACGTCTGTGATGTTATAAGGCATGGCAGACCCTTCCTTTATGCCGATGGATTAAAGGTGATTTACCGCAATACTACGTTTGAAGTGACATATCTATTTCATAACATTTAATCGGATATTGATAATATTGAAACCTGGTTTAAGTCGGGGATGATGTAGATCAACGTGAAGAAGTGTGATCTGTTATGGCCAGTTCGGCTTCGTATCGCACCACACATGATTATATACGACAAGCCAATCACTATCTTTCCTTCTGAACTGGAATTCGGGCTCCGCCACTCTGCATAATTTAAGTTCTCTTGCTATGTTACCAACCAAGTTTCCAAAGCTGGAAGATTACTTAGATTTATATTCCATAACTTTCAAAACCAAGGGTCCAAAATGCTACTGTATAAAACATGCGTACGGCTTCTCGTTGAATACTGTCCATTTATCCTAGACAGAACCTCTGTTAAGGACAGACTAAAGATTGAAAGTGTCCTAAGGAGATTTACGAGTAGAATCTTAAGAACAAGTCTGAAAGTTCCCTGCAATTATCGTTGCACAACTCTAAAGGTCGAGCCCCTTTGGTTCAGGCGCCAACGACTTAACCTCATTCTCCTATTTAAAATTCTCAATGGAATAGTATACTTTCCCAATAACCTCTACTTTACTTCTTTAACGTGTGAATTACGCAGCGACGAGTCTTCTCTAAGTCATATTCTTTGTCGAACGAAGTCTCGCGCCAACTTCTTTACAGTTAATTTTAGGCAAATATGGAATTTCTTGCCAAGTGAAATCAAAATCAGCACCACAATAAAGCGATTCACCTATCTACCAAACAAATAATTCTTCGAAAACAGTCTTGACACAGTTCGCCACACGCTGAAAATTCGTTATATTGTTTTTCCCCCTTTGACTTACTTACCTAAACAGCTCTGTTCACTCAACGCGTTGACGAAAACGGTCAGAATCATCATACTTATTTAATATAATCAGCCTTGCGCTAATGCTGTTCTGGGTTCCTTTTTCGTTGATTCATTTATTTCTTTAGCAATCCTTATCCCAAAATATCCACCATCCTTTCGCACAAACCCGGAGTGGGATACACAGCCTAACACGTTCACCACGAACACTGCACCAAGTCTGCATGAATTACCCTCGCTGCAAACACATCCCAATCGCTTGAAAACCTCTGCCAACCCCATCTGTCATACATAAATAGTCATTCAACTCCACTTAACGCCGGCTGCTGACTGTCAAATTAATCGAATATCATAGCAAATATCCCTGTGTTATGGGTATTTCAGTGTGGTAGGAGTTCTGACTCAAGGTTGAGTAGTAAACAACCTGGATATGACTGGGATCAAAATCTCCTCTGGTGACTAACTAAGACCGTGCGCAAATACCATCTACCTCCACGCAAATCCCAGCCCTACTCAGGATCGTCTAAATAATTAGCTTAACTACACTGTGAGTCTTAAATATTAACGGATTTTATTCTGCTGTTCTGTGACCATAATCCTGTATAGTCGAATTATTCTAAATCATCTATTATGATTAACTACTGTCGCTTTCTATACACATATAAAATGATGTACCTTTTTTAGTATTCTTCGTACCTTAATAATAATAATATATATTTCCTATCAATGTAGGACACACCAGTTGTACAGGCATGGATAAGTATTATTTAAATTACATGAATTTGATTTATAGTGAAATTACATGGTTGCTGTCCTCTCTGACATCAGTTAGTGAGCACATTCTGATAGTTAGTCGTTCAATGGAGCACATAAAGAAATATAGAAATATTGTCCTCGCATTAACAAAAATACCCAAGTACGTGTCGGATAAATTACAAATATTTGGGAAAAAAATAAAGCTTGAAGTCAATTCCTCCATATAACTTTGTTGTGTGCGGCATCGTATCTTATTTTATGTTCAAATTGTGTATTAATTTAAAATGAGTGATTTATTTGTATGATTTTGACATCATTTTTTGCAAGTAATACCAGATGTGAATTCAACTGAATGCAGATTAATATTGGTCATTGTCAAGCAGATTTGTTTTACTGCACTCAAGTCACCCATAGCCCGCCATTTGTCACAGCATGGTTGCTCCGTACGAGTAAGTTGATAAACGCGTAGGAAGCTATATAAAAACCATTTTAGATCGTTGACAGTGCTTGTATAAGATGCTGTACAGCGTCTTGTTATGGTGACAGTGGATGAACACCACCATCAACTTTAACTAACCATCAGTACGTAAGACCATAAAATTCAACGACTATATATTCTTAGTAATAAAAACGGGAATGAACCCTGCGTTTGTCGCACACTGTTTGTCTACATTTTTATTATTTGCTGGCTACCTCTGCATCTCTCTTGCTACTTTCTTCTGCACTTTCCTTTTGAACGTACTGCATTGGAGTACTGAAAATGTATAGCAATGCTGCCTGTTCCATATTTCAGAACACATGACCCCGAAGAAGTTTTCGCGGAGTGCAAGTTTGGTTACGCAGATCGGAAGAGCCTTGTATTAAGTATTGTATGTCTTTACTGTCTGAGACTGAGATTTTTTGCGGGAACTTAAAGAAGAATATTTGGTTTATAATAAGTCGTCACGTGTAAAGTGGGTCAAGGCTTAGAGTCATACACCGTGGAATGTGATGTTCCTTTCAATCATATCCAAGAAGTTTGGACGTGAAATATCGCTGGATTTTTCAATTATCAGCTTTTCATATATGCCAGTGCTGCTAATAATAAATGGACAGTGTCCAAATATTGCCATTACACATGTTTTGTACCGAATGAGCCTGGCTTCATCGTCGCGAAACTTTCCGAGCATACATCCCGAGACCGTCCTCGACTTTCGAGTCTGCAATGCCTCTTGTTCAGAGAGTGTTAGGTCACTAGAGTACCTCAGGCCTAAGTCAACGACACTTCAGAGTCTGGGTAGGTTAGCAGATTGAAGCGTTAGCTGCATGTTGATTGAGGTTGCACCGAAGCAAATCCAACCACATTTGTTCAGATCGAACTGTAGATTCCGTAAAGACGATCAAGCAGAAATTTTATCCAATTCCTTCTGCAAAACATTCTGGGAGTACCCTAGGTCATCACACTCGAATGTATAAGCTACTTTAACGTCATCTGCAAAGATGAACGAATCACCATATGAGAAGCAAGTGAATATTTCGTTGATATCAAGTGTAAATAAGAGGGGCCCAATGACACTAGATTTCACTACACCAGAAGTGATTGAGCTAAGCTTGGAAGTTACAAGCCCGAGTTTAACCGTTTCGGACCTGTTGTTAAGGAATGATTTAAGCCATCCTAATAGTGGGTCACGTATTCCTAAGGAGTTCAGCTTATGTATTAGCAGTAAATGATCAACACGGTCAAATGCCTTAGAAATGTCAAAGTGGATGACAAGTACTAGTTGTCTTCTGTCACGACTGCTGCTCATAAAATTAAAGAAGTCTAGGTGGCATGTTAAACATGATCTGGATTTTAGGAATCGATGTTGGTTCGGGTTTAAAATGTTGCCACTAGGTATATGATTGGGTAGGTTATCTGTAACTGGTCCCTCCATAATTCTAGTTGTTGGCTTCTATTTCCGAGCCACATTTGTGTTCAGGTATAATCAATGACGTTTTCCACATCTACGAGTAAGTTTGTGTTTCTAGGGACATTGTAGAGATTTAAAGCAGTAGTAAGGGAATGTCAGGGCCAACATATTTATAAAAATTGGGTGACATGGCGTCAATGCCGGAACCTTTCGGGCTTCTGAGAGTCTAAATGGCTTGGTTGATGTTAGCATAAGTGAAATGAACAGTACTGATTTTTTTGGGGTGAGTAGAGATGGAAGTTGTGCCATATTAGTAGCAGGGTGTATACCGATCAACGGGACTGTAGGCTGAAGATATTTAGCTGCAAATGTTTTCTTGAATAATTCACACTTGTCTGCAGAGTCAGTTCATAGCATGCCTTTGTTTATGGGGAGAGGAATGCTGTGATTTTTGCGATTCAATTGCTTCTATAGGATTTCTGTGAGAGCATAAACCCTATCAGGGCTGACTAGTGCGGTGCGTTCTTCCTTTCTCATGCGCAAATCTGGAGCTCGTGAGATGGATCTTATAGCGTTAAGTAATAAACCGAGTGTGCCAAAGTCATGCTGTTTGAAGGAACTTGTCAAGAGTCTCTTCATTTTCGTACTATCCTTTGGTTTTATAAGTGACTTTCTATGCGGGAAAACCTTTAGTGTTTTGAGTGGAATGGCAGCGTCTAAGCATGTGTTTCAGTTCTGGTAGAAGATGCCTAGAGCTCTTGAGAGGTCATCAGTAGTGAAGTATTCACCCCATTCGGAAGATCTTAGCACTGATTCTACGAAAGCCCATTTTGCCCTACTATAGTTCCTACATGTCGTTTGTTGTGAAGTGGAGGTATATGATGCATTGTTACTCACTGGAAGTCTCAGCGCACACATAACTGCTTTGTGGTCACTATCTGAAAACTGAGAACCTACTAAGATTGAGAGGGGACTTATATTGTGACAGAATATTGAGTCTATTACATTGTCACCTCTTGTAGGGATAGTGACAGTTTGTTTCCAGCCGAAAATGTCCAGTGTCCCTAAGAGATTGTCGTATTTAGTTGGCCCTTTTAATAAATCCCAGTTGATTTCGGTTGCAGTAGGTTGAAGTCTCTACATATGATCTTATGGTCGTATGGAAGAGTTGATACTTACTCCAGTGCATTTATAAGTTGTGTATCGTTATCACAAAAGGTGTTAGGGGCTCTGTAGATACATCCTATTAGTACTGTGGCACTTTTGAAGTGTACGTTGACCCATAAGGGTGTCGTGCATGTCATTGAGTTCCCTATTTTCTAGCTGTAATACAGTAAGTGTTTTCAGGAAGTACATTAGGCAGCCTCCTCCCTTACCACTGTTCCTGTCACATCGAAAATGTGTGTACCATCGATGCTTGTCTCTTCTTCTGGTACATTGGAGTGACACAAGGATTCAGTAATAATGATTATTAGGGTTTTATATACCAGCGTGTGTGCCCTGAGCACAGGTAGTTTTCCAAGGATAGATCTAGCATTAATAAGGATCAAGTAAAGTTGAGATTTGAAGTAGTGTTTGAAGTATTTAAGCTAGTAGATCAGGCTCAAGTTTGGATCGGCACCCAGTGGTTCTGCGTGGCATGACAACCGTGTATTACAAGTATTGTCAGTACTATTTCTACCTATGTCTGTCGAGTTACTTCCTATTTCTCTTAGTGAATAATGTTTTATTATTGGATTCACTATAGGATGAGGTAGTCCTAGACTTGTATAGGTTGGGGACTTGGGTAGGAGTTTTTATTTCGCCTACGATTGTGCGAGCATTGGATGTGATTAATAATTCCATGTGCACTAGACTGTGTCCCGATAGTGAGCCGACATTAGTAGTACGGGTTCAGAAGAGCTAACATCCCCACCACTTGTTTGGTTAGAACCGACAGGGATGTGGTGGATAAAAAATCATTGGTACTTTGTGATGCCCATGACTTGTTAATCTGCCTATTGTTTGAAGACATTCTAAGTGACTTTACATGGGTTTCGTTATATGCATTGCTGCACTTAGGACTATCCAGAGACATATCTAGATCCACGGTAGTAAGTGTAGGGCTAATTTATTAGTAAGATAATAATTTGCAAGTCTTTCGGTTGGTGCCGTGTTCTTTGAAGCTATTTTTGTGAGATTTAAGAGTGTGGAGGCTGTGAGTTCTACCGTGTTGGCCGTGTGTTATCTATTTTAGTGGCTTGCGGTGTCTTGCCATTAGGTTTAGTGAGGTGAATGTAAGCATGACTTTCAATAACTGTCTAATCTGCTACAACTTTTATTTGTTTGTAGCTCGTATCCTGTAATAGGATACATTGTGTATTGGTGAATTTCCTAGCCTCTCTTTGTGTTTCATACTGAAGGCGTAAAGGGCGGCTGTGGTCGTGCTGACTATTTGTCAGTCTGTGACATTTTGTTTGGAGGTTAGGCATTTTCGCCGCCCTAGGTAAGATACTTTGAACTTTTTTCGACCCTTCCTTATTCAGTATATTATAGGCTATCACACTTTGGTTAGTATCAAGTCTTTTGATAACCTTTGTTGTGATGAAGTTTGTCAAGGTTTCTACCTCAGTTACTAACTCTTCGTCAAGTTCGTCGGGGTTTATAGTTATGGTGGGGATGTTCAGGAGTGCAAGTTCGCAGACTTGCTATTTTATCTCACTAGTCTGTGTTGATAGTTCAGATATACTGGCCAAATTTTTTGAACATCCTGAATCCATAGCCTTACTACACCTTATTTCCCGCATCTCAGTCTCCAGCTCTTCTACAGACAGCCTTACTCGTTCTATTTCTGAAGTAACAGTTGAAGCTGGACTTGGTGTCTGAAGTTTTGTGACACATAAATAAGGTGGATTGAAGAGGTCTATGTCAGGACCAGGTGCTGAGTTTTTAGAAGCCGTGCTAATACTAGTTGTTAGCATATGTTTGCTCTCAGTTACAGCCACAGTAGATGGTAGTGACACAGCAGCTCGACGCTTGCGGTATGTTGGCAAGCTGTGCGTCTCACTTCCAAATTTTGTGAGAGTTGTGTTGCTCGTTGTTGCGATTACATATGTGCTATCAGTCATCAGGTTAACAGGTGACTGCGTTCATGGTTTTTTATATGATCAGCCTTGGCATCATAGTTGTTATATATCCATTATTTTGTAAACTCATTGGTTTTTACTGCTAGTTATATAAAACTTTTTCCTTAGGTCATATTTAGATTCTTTGGTCACGAGTCATTTTAAAAAGTATGTCTGTAAAAGAAACAACTGCAGAAGACTTACATGTTAATTTTCAATTGACGAAGGCATACAGTATGACAGCTGCAAGCGTTGGTTTCACAACATGTGCAAAGGACTGACCTCTGGAACCTACGGACGCTGTTGCTAACACGCTGGCAAACTGGCTGTGTAATGACTGCTGAAGTAGGACTGAATTCCGTATTAAGGAAACCATTGCCATGCTCGTTGGGGCATTAAAGCTATGGACAGCAAATGTCTTCCACCACAGTAGAAGAGCAACTACTGCCTAGACACCGGTGAGGCGACTAGAATCACTGACAGCACAATACGCATTCCCGACGCGTTGCTGTCAAGGATCTAGTGGCCCCTCAGCATGAAAGAGCATTCACCGTACCTCGAACACCCCACCTGACAAGCTCTTTACTGCTGGTGGGCGAAAAAATCGTATTATTTGTCCAAAACCCACAGTCGAAGTAATCCACGATCTTCTAGACAAGGCCTCATCCACACAAGTGGATAGTAGGCAGACACAAACAACCGCGGATAGAGTAGAGGACACTAATGAATGGCTTTATGTGGTTTCCTTCAAAACAGAGACAAACATACCATGAAAGCCACACTGTCGATAAAGAACGAACAGACACTTGCACAGAAGAGCAAGAAAGCTACCGCAGGCAAACCTGATCCCTCCGACAGGTCGCCCATTCTCCACAAAGAGGAAAAATCAGTGGCCTTGAATCCCAAAGTTAAGCTTGAGTATGAACTTAACATAGTCAAGCCTCTCTTAGACAAGTCACTGCAACAACAGTATAGGGGGTAACTATACACAGCGTGTACAGAATTGGCCAAAAGGGTGGCTCTACATTAAATCAGCCGTTAAGCATTCTCAAAGTCGTGCTAAACTCAAAAACAGAGAGATGCTACGCTAAACAACTCCCAAACTCTTAAAGGATCAGACATGTACGTCCATGCTGACTTATGCTCAGCGGACCACGTCGAAAGACAGCCGAAACGGCCCCAGACACCTCACGATTAAAGATTTTCGAATTGTCAAAGTTCAAGGTCTGATGATCCCGAAAACTCTTTGGGTTGGGTGCGGAAGCACCAAAACGGGTTAACAGTTCGCTACACAAATGGTCGCAGCCTGCTGAGCAAACGGACTGAGATGCGTAATATGACAAGCTTCGGAAACTCGGACATAATTAACATCACACAGGCATGACTCACGTTGATGTGGTTGTGTTAGCTGGATATTTAATTTGAGAAGCTTTCATTGCCCTACTACATGTCTTACATGAAAGCTCCCCAAATTAACATCAGTCAAAATACAACACACCAAAATCATCCACCTGAGCTACAAATCTTCTCCATCATATCCATAACTCACATTCGATGTCACTGAAGACGAAGTTAACCTACCAAACTTCACGGGGAGGACCAATTAAGCCGCAAAGGAAGTGGCGTGGTCATTCACCTGAAGAAGTGTCTAAACGTGTGTAGCATCGAAGCTGTCGCAAACGAAATGCATAGGCCAAGATATTGACCTCATTGCTATAAACTGCAGTCCAAACTGCAATGCAGGCGACTTCCTAATAAAGAAGATAGGCTTACGAACATCCGAACATCGGAGTTCTGCAGTCGGGGATTTTAACGCCCGGACAGCTGGCTAAAGAAGGCTTACAATTTCATCTTCAGACTACTCCGTTGGTTAAAGTCCGCTGGAATCTAGCACTTCGCTAGCAGTAGTTCAACTTGTTATGAAGCCTATGCACCATGACTCACAGCACTCCTCTGGACCTAGTGTTCTTCCATGATGAGGATGTGGACTTCATACATCTTCGTCTTTTAGGGAAAAGGGATCACGCTGTGCTCATTTTCAATTTCACAGCAGCAGTATCATGGGCCGAAACCCCAGCTCGACCAAACTTTCGCAAGGCTGATATAAATGCTAACGTCTCAACAGTCAACTCATTGAACTGGCACATAAACCTATAGTTACAAGTAGAAGCCGCATGGAAACAGTTCAAACAACTTTACGTTCAGGTAACTGAACCTTCACTCCTCGGTCTGTCTCGAGGTCTGTCAGGAACATAACCCTCTTCGGGTAAACCCAGAGATGCGTAAATTACACAGACATAAACAGAAATTCTGCTACCTGTTTATCACATATAGGACTCCTAAGAACAAGAAGCTATAGAAAGTCGCTAGGAACAAAGCTTTGCAGAAACCCGCCAGTTAAGGATGAAGTTCGAAACACATCTTGCTCAAAATGTAATGGCGAGATCTAAGAAAACTTCTTCGCGCATGAACTTTAGGAATAAGACATCTATCTGTCTATTGACAGCGACGCAATCGAAGAGGATGAGGAGGAAGTAGAAGCAATGGTAGACTAATTCTCGAAAGTCCTTCAAATTATTCTCTACTCCATATAGGATCAGCTCTGGCCACATCAGAGGAAAACAGAATAGATTCCGTTGAAGTCGACTAAGACGTGTTCACTTGTCCAAGGAAACTAGACGTGGGGAAATCAATCCGTCCTGACAATCTTCATCCAAGTCTTCTCAAGGAGATAGCAGCCATCTCTACTCAATATAATGTCACCACGAGACTGGGAATATGCCATAGTAACCCACATCCACAAAAACGGACCAAGGCAATGCTCTTCAAACTACAAGCCTATTAGTCCCACCAGCAACTTAGTCAAGATACCGAAAATAATCATCAAGAGGGCATAGCGTATCTGGAAAACAACCACTCGTTGTTGGAAGCAAAACACGGCTTCCGAGGAAACACGTCCTACCTGGTAAACCTTCTGAGATTTCAAGAGTTGATTTGTAAGGATTTGATTTGTTCATCGAGTCTGACCATGGATTGATATCAGCTACAGAACCATCGAAGTTCAGGGAGTACTGAACAGTTGCTTCATCCCGGTTTTGGACTCATCGGCAGTGAGCACCACTGGGTTTCGAACCTAGGACATTCCGGTTACAAGACGAGCTCGTATACCATTCAGCCAATGGGGCCTGACTCAGAGGCTTGTGAATTACAATTTCTACCAATTCGTCATTTTAGCGAGACCATCTAGTAATATAAATGATATCAGTCCGTGATCAAACTCGGAAAACCTTCTTAAATAAGGAGAAAGCTGGGTCAGGTCAAGGGACAGCAGAAGACCTGTTAACTTCCTCTTCGTAGACTTCAGCAAAGCCTTCAATAGAGTGCCTCACAAAAGACTACTCATGAAGTTGGAAAGCTTTGGTATCAAAGGCAGCCTACGACAGAGGGTTAGGATGAACTCAAAATTCTCCTCACGGACAACGGCATGTAGTGGAGTGCCACGGTACTCGGGCCCCTCTTATTTGTATATCAATGACTTATCCGTGTTCACGGATTCCTCAGTGGTGCAGATGACTTAAGAATTTGGAAAGAGATGAAGGGAGACAGTGATGGGCTCACGTTGCTAAGAGACCTGAACAAATTGTAAGAGTGGTCCAAAGAACGGATATTCCCGGTCAACGTAGCAGAATGTGGAGCCATACTCATTGGACACGCAAGCATCATCTCCTACGAATTAGAAGGAATCACAATCCAATCAGTTCACACTCACTTATTTTTAGGTTTCATAGTAATTCATGACTTAAAAACTATAGCATATTGTCACGCGGTGGCTGCACATAGTTTCAGATCCTTATGGGCAAGACGTATATATATATAGGTCAAGACTGGATAACTGTATCCAAGCCTCCAGTGCTTTTCTTAAAGGGGACTTACATATTATAGGAAGGGTTCAAAGGGAGGTAACACGTATGATTTATGGCATGACTAATTTTTCATACGAGGAAAGACTAAACAGTTTAAATCTCTTCTCCCCATCATACCGTAGGCAGAGAGGAGACTGAATTGAAATATTTAGAATTTTAAGTAATGAATGTGGATATGATCAATTCTCTCTTCCCCTCACCGGGTCGAAACACCTAAGAGTATATCGTAGGAGAGTTTAACAACCAAGGAGAAACTACATTGCTGCGGAGTATTTATTCTCACACAGACTCCCAGAAAAAAAAGCGCCAGAGCCCTCAGTTGAGCCATTTAGAGAAGGGGGTGGACAAGCACAGAAATTTACTAGAAAAGGATAAACGCAGACTTCAGGCTTTCTGTCTTCAGTCAACAAATCTGAACATGGAAATTCGTTTATTATTATTATTGTATCCTTTAATTCCTACAGGAACATAGGGCTTCAGCCGTGCTTCTCCATTGCGTTCTGTTCTCCGCTAGAGTCTTCACCTGGCTTCAAGTTTGCCCACACGTTTTCATCTCCTCTTCACATGACCTCCTCCAAGTCACCCTTGGACGACCAGCTCACCGCTTCCATTTCGGGTTCCACTAAAGGGCTTGTCTAGTGATGTCACTTGATGGTTTCCTAAGAGTATGTCCAATCCATCTCCATTTCCTTCTGCATATTTGTTTCACAATCAGTTCCTGGTTGGTTTGCTCATTACCAGAGATCTCTGTTGCTGATCTTTCCTGGCCGGCCATCTGATCTTGAGTACTGAGCGAAGACAACTGTTAATGAAGGTCTGTAGTTTGCTTGAGATGCTCTTTATGACGCGCCAAGTCTCTGATCCGTATAGTAGCACTGACTTCACATTGGAGTTGAAAATCCGGATCTTATTTTTGATGCTGAGTGTTGTTGACCTCCACACAGACTTAAGAGTGGTGAAAGCTTGTCTTGCTTTTCCGATCCTTGCTTTGATATCCTCGTCAGTTCCGCCTGTAGTTGAAACGATGCTTCCCAGGTAGGTGGTGAAGGAGGTTGTTTCTTTCAGGTTCCTCCCATTTATGCTGATTGTTGTCAGTTGTTGTTGTTGCTGTTGGTGGTGTTGCCCAGGAATTTTCATCACCTCTGTTTTTTCTATGTTCACATGAAGTCCTATCTTTGATGCTTCTTCTGCCAACTTGTTGCTTTTCGCTTGCATGTCTTCCAGTTTGTGGGAAATCAGACATATATCATCGGCAAAGTCCAGATCCTCCAAGTTCTTTTTTGTGTGAGTCCATTTTATGCCTGCTTCCTCATTGCCCGCTGTTTGTCGCATTATCCAGTCTACTGCAATCAAGGAAACCATTGCCGATAGTAGACAGCGCCTTATTCAAGTGCTGCGTTACGAACTGGCATGCTATGAAAGGCGAGAATACATTTCGCGTATGTTAGATGTATAGCTTATTGCAGACTTAGTTCTTAAAATACAGGGATGAAATCAAGCAAAAGGTTGTTGTTTCATTTAAAAGCAACTTTTGCGAGAGCGACGTAAGTACACTTTACACTATACAATGCTCTTAGGACACCATAGACAGCTACTTTGCATCAGCTGTAGAAAAATGGACGGATAGCAGTGCAGGTGAACAATTCAGTAAGTTGTAGAAAACAAGTTTTACTTTCCAGTTTCATTTCGAAGGAGAATCGCCCCATATACTTTGAGTCTAAAGCTGATAATATTCCATCAAGTATGTTGTTCTGGTGTTTTTAATCCTGGTAGGATTTGATATGTCAAGAACTGAAAACTCTTTGGGAGCAGCTTAGTGACAACTGTTTGCCTCCTGTTCTAGAGTTAGTTTGTGATATATAATCCTCAATTTTTAGTCTAGTGGCAAACCTGGCTTGTGATACGCGAGAAGACTTTTTCTGTTACATCGACGAGTTCTTACCATTTGTAGTTGATACCATAACGAGAAATGCAAAAAACGCAGAGTTACTTGGTCACTGTTTTAACTGTTTGGCGCACTTGGTGTACTTTTTACACCGTCCTCTGGTTAGGAACTTTCAAAAAGTTTTAAGGTATTTGCCTTCTTCGCCTTTACTTATATATTTAGATATTTTTTACCGCTACTCTCTCACAATTCCTCACATATCCCAAGGTTCACAGCCGAGTGTTTAGCTTTTCTATTCAGGAAATATGGTGACAAAGACTGTCTCTTGCGTATGTTAGGGGAGGTGATTGAAAATGCTGAGGTGGTGTTTAATAATAAATAACTTTTATATCTAGTGTCTGGGAGTCGTTTTAACAGAAATACTTTTGGGCGCTGGTGGGAAGGTTCATACTACGTCCTTGGAGGTAACACTTAAATTTCTTAACAGTGTTAGACTCTTCCTTGCT
Source organism: Trichobilharzia szidati (assembly GCA_944472155.2). NCBI lineage: Eukaryota > Metazoa > Platyhelminthes > Trematoda > Strigeidida > Schistosomatidae > Trichobilharzia > Trichobilharzia szidati. Next base: position 29,896,543 of record OX235276.1, on the reverse strand, counting down.
TATTAAATGCATTGTTTAATTTCGATAATGTGGATAATCAGTTGGCGATTAATTGTGATTCAAAGAAACTTGCTTCACTTTCCAATGGATCTGAACCGTCAAAGTATGTACTGGCTGTAAGTTACTCTCTCGCACAGCTAGTTGAGAGAAGTCCTTCTTCAGAACAACTTGGTTTCGTAATTCGTCATTTGGAAGTTCTTTGTCGACGTCTGTCAGATATGCATAGTCCCCAGTATTTTCGGGAGTATCTTTCAATGCTGACCAGCTTCCTCCACTCATTGGCGAAATCTGAGTTTATGTCTTCGTTCGAAGAGGAAATAGAGAAGGTATGTTTTATTATGTTTGTATTTTTTATTTCATTTATTAAAATCGGAATACTTGAGCGCAGTACTTCGGAAAGGAAATTCAAATAGTTACTAGGAAACAATATTAAACTTGTAAGAATGCTTATGTAGGGTGTTCAAAGAGGCGGTAGTTATTTCTTATCACCATCGTAAGTAATTGAAGTGAGAAACTCAGAACATTTTTATCCATTGGTCTCAATCGAAAATCGTATTTCGTAACTTCTCTAGGTACTAAATTTTATGAGGTTTCATGCCGCATTAAAATATATCTCACCAATAGACACTAAGTCAACACCATTATCCTTCATTCCGTGGCACGATGCAGTAAGTTGACTACTCTTTTAGCAACCATTCTTGAGGCTAGCGAACAGTCTGTGAAGTGATATTTGCAGCATGTCAAAGCTTAAAATGACATCATTTATTGAACTACGATCTCCTCTTTGTGTAAGCACACCATCGGGGTTATTTAGACGGTGATTTCATCGAAGCGGCAGTGATGGAACACAGCCAAGAAACATCTTAAGGTAGAATTCACATAAGTAGAGTAAGATTGGCGCGCATTAGTGTTGTAGGCTTGGTCTTTCACGTTGCAGTTAACATTTCTGTTTTCAGAGCTTATGGAGATTTACTTATGTTGTTTTGGCCCTGTTCTGTGGTTGTAAATCTCAACCGTCATACTTCCTCAGGCGCTTACCTGACTGCGTAGATACAGGACCTTGTTGATCACTTAAAACTGCTCACCTATGAAAGTGAGTTCGGGTACAGGTTTCGACCAATTCTGCGATTATGATTTATGCTTTCGACTCTTGAGCACTTTAGGTTTCTTTTGAACTACCGGTAAGTTGATTGAATCGTTGTTAACCCACCGTAGAAAACAGTATTTCAGAGTAAAGGATAGTGATATTAAACGATAGCTAAACCTTTATTTAAAGCAGTGTTCCGAACGCCCCAAGATATTTATTTAGGTGTTAATCAACCCATCGTCTGCTCCACACACTTTTACTGATATTATGCTTCTTTCCGCCGTGTGGAACAGCTCTCTAAACAAGCTCGTTCTAACTACCATGCCTAATCATCCTTTGGTAAGCGCTGTTTGATTTTATGTGTAGGAGCTTTCTGTGACAATATACCTAAAGATGTTAGGAAGTTTCTAGAAACGTGCAGTAACTTAGTATTTGTCAACTGGACGTTCTTTTAAGACACGGGCGACTTAAGTTGCCGTCCTCATAACGTCTGTGAAATGCAACTAGCATTACTCTATACTTCTTTGGGAGAATTTAGCTCGGCTCGGTATTTTGCTTCATTAAAAGTACAATAAATTCACTTGTTCCAACATGTCCAGAACGGTGTGTACGATTATTAATAAAACTGAGATGAAACATAATATTTACTTAAGTACGATTAGAATGTAAACAGGTACTCCAAAATAAACAGTAGTCGTGTATGCACCCACACCAGTAGCTGATTGTTGTATGGTCTGTTCGATTTCAGTCTTGAGGAGCAAAGAGAGGATATCAGGTAGCGGAAGAACGATGTCTATGCTATGAGCTGGTGCTGTCTAGAGGTAAATTGTTACCTGCACAAAGCTGCAGAAGTCAGTTCGTGTTGATGGTAGAACTTACCCTTAGTTGAATTTGGTAAAAAATCTGTTGGTGCTTCATGTTACACAACCTTTTCGCCTAACAGCACGAGCATTTAAATGTAACAGTCAAGTAATTCATCTTTGACTCTAGCAAGTTAAGCAGTATGCTGATTCCATATAGTCATTGGATAAACTTACATGAAATATTTTTCTGAACTGATAGGTGGAGAAGTCAGGCAAAGTACTTAATCGAAATCCCCTCTGACGGTCTGTGAGATGGAACGTATATCGATAGTAAGGCTTTCACGAGTACGTACCAAACCCGCTTGCTTGACTTGCATTGGTGTAAAAGCTTGCAGACATCAAGGCTGAACGACTTAGATGCTAGAATAGCTCTGTCAGATATCAAACGAAAAGCCAGCTTTCTGAAAGCAGCTGCTGAATCACTCAAGACGGCACAAATAGTTTGAGACGAGCGGCTGGTCAGAGTAAAGATAAAAGTGAACACCAAGGGAACCATAACGAAGCGGTCCATGTGCGAAGGTAAATTAATAGTGAGAAATTGAGTGGTTGTGTATCTACATCAAAAATTGATAGGCTCAATAGGGTTCCAGAATGCTGGGTGGGGTTGAGCCTTACAATGACTTTTCGTCCCATATTTCTTCTGATATCTGATAAACTGTCCAAATCCGCAGTTCGAAGCTAATAGGAGGCCACTCCCCGAGCCTTTGATTTGAGGTGTGATACACAAGATTGCAGATAAACATCAGGAGCTACGTCTCTGGTTGGTAGTAGCCGGAGCAGGTTAACACAGCATTAGTTTCTCTTAGTTCTTTAAGCGTTTTCAATGTGGAATCATTGTTTCCTATATTCCCTGAGTTTAACCACTATATCAACCACCTTGCTCATAAGTTCCAGTTATTTTCATTTGCTTCACTTTTGTAAGGACATCCCTACTGCCGAATGAAGATAGCGAACAGGACTTGTCTGAGAGGAGCTGTGAACGTTTGGTTACATAGAGAGGTACTTATAGTGAGAGACCAGAGTCCAGTCACTATTAGTCTTACCATCATTTACAGGGGCTATTTTCATAATGAAATCAAAAATTCGACTCTGAGGTATATAATCCAGATCTTCTTATAATTTCTCGTTAATTTCTCGTGAACCTTTACTTTAAAATAAAAATACTGCTGCAGGGCGCAAAACAACTACCTAGTGTAGTAAGTGACGATCTGACTTTAGTTATGTGTCTCAAGCGTCTCAGTCAGTGAATGTTTATAGTCTCTCCAGCTGACTTTATTTACTTCAAAATCTGCTTTTTTAGTTCAGTAACAACTATTCCAACACCTATATGGGTTTCTAACTGAAAATTAGTAGTCACACGTTTCATCCTTTACTTTCGGATGTTGCGATTTAAAACTAATGATCTCCAATGGATACGACTGTTTTGTAGTTATGTTCGTTATGCATCTTAATTATAAATAATTGCTTTTCTGACTGTGGATAATGAATGGACGGTATTCAGAAATATTACAATACCTATTTATTACTTGTAGTATTCAGTTAACTGTCTAGATAGTAGAGGGAGATGTGACTTAGCAATATGGAATTCGTGCTGTGCTCAATAATACCACATCACATGTTTGGTTTTCTTACAGTGGCGGCTGCTATTGTGTGATTAATAAAGTTATAAGTCGTCCTGTAATCTGTCACTATTAGGAGTTAGTTTGTTATCATTACATATCATTTGAAAAACTTCAGGTTACATTCACTAGTCATAACTGTAGTTAGTTCGCCATAGTTAGATAACTTAGTCAGTATATCCATGCAGTGAATTTTTTGTGACATTAAGATTGACAATTAGTAATTATTATTAGTATTATTATCGATTTTATCAGAAACAGGGTAATATATGTATTTGTTTATGATTGTTTTGTTGAACTATGGACCATGGTAAAGACTATAGAAAAGACCAGACAGTAAGAAACAAGTCTGAAGCAAACCTGACAATTAGCACTTTACCGATTTTTTCTTATATATTCTAACCTAATTTACTTAAATTTCAGATTCTTACTACTCTGCTAGCCTGCTGTTCATTCCCCAATGTAATGGATTTATGCTGCGTATTTTTACAACATATATCTGGAAGATATAATCCCTTCGAATTTATCAGATCAGTATGTGGCTACCATAAAATTAACTCAAAACTTTTAGGTGGTTCAAAGTAAAGCTCAAAGCTGCGAAAACAAATTTGAGTTCCTTAAAAACCTCGCAAACTGGGAATATTTTGAAAGGGTAAGTTCAATACAGAAAGTAGCATTTTGATTTGAATAAAACAAACCCTTTCAAAATAATTCAAATCAAATAAACTCTTACATAAAATTAAAGGAAAAACTGCTCAACTCAACAAACCTCACATCAGATAAAAAACGTTTCAGCAATTAACAAACCCGTCAACAAAATTCATACAATTCAAAAGCCAAAAACCACGAGTACCCTAAACTGAAAACTACCCACAAATCATCATCATATCACTTCAAATCTAAGCACACACACAACAGACACAAACGATATCAAATAAAACATTCCAATGATGGTCGACAAGAGGACGTAAGAGTATCTCATGGACGTGCAAAGAAACCAATCTTTCACTAAATATCAAAGACTTGCACTAATAGGCAGACATCCGCGAACAAACTCCGTACATACTGTCGACATTGTAGTAGATGTGTAGAGTGTTGTGTATTGGTGTGGTGTGCGTTTCGGTTTGTGGATGTTGTTGTGCGTGTGGTGGGTGTGATTGAATGGAAGCACACCAAGTCAGCTGCATTCGATGACGTATCGAGGTTAGCAGTGTTACATGTGTGCGAGAGGGACATGCAATAGTCGACGTTTGGAGTCTCCTCCATGTCACATTGCGACATATTTGTTGTTGTTGGTTGTGAGATGTTGAGTGAGGGTGTGTGTGAGATTGTGTGGCTTTTGGTGTGGAATGGTTATTGTTGTTTGTTGTCGTTTATGCCTGTGAGTATGTGTATGTGCGTGTGAGGGTGGAGTGATGTTGTTGTTTGTTGAGTTTATTAGTGGGTTGTGTTTTGTGAGTTTTGTTGTTTAGTTGTGTTGGCCGGGATGTGTGAGTTGAGATAGTATTTGTTGTTGTGTTGTTGAGTGAGTGTGCCCACCAGGATAAGATCACACGTTGTGTTGGTCTGACGATTGGGCGAAGATTGATTTGCCTCGACTGATCTTCACATGGCCGTAATGCTTTGACCATGTGCGTGAACCGTCTCGGTACATACTGTCGACATTGTAGTAGATGTGTAGAGTGTTGTGTATTGGTGTGGTGTGCGTTTCGGTTTGTGGATGTTGTTGTGCGTGTGGTGGGTGTGATTGAATGGAAGCACACCAAGTCAGCTGCATTCGATGACGTATCGAGGTTAGCAGTGTTACATGTGTGCGAGAGGGACATGCAATAGTCGACGTTTGGAGTCTCCTCCATGTCACATTGCGACATATTTGTTGTTGTTGGTTGTGAGATGTTGAGTGAGGGTGTGTGTGAGATTGTGTGGCTTTTGGTGTGGAATGGTTATTGTTGTTTGTTGTCGTTTATGCCTGTGAGTATGTGTATGTGCGTGTGAGGGTGGAGTGATGTTGTTGTTTGTTGAGTTTATTAGTGGGTTGTGTTTTGTGAGTTTTGTTGTTTAGTTGTGTTGGCCGGGATGTGTGAGTTGAGATAGTATTTGTTGTTGTGTTGTTGAGTGAGTGTGCCCACCAGGATAAGATCACACGTTGTGTTGGTCTGACGATTGGGCGAAGATTGATTTGCCTCGACTGATCTTCACATGGCCGTAATGCTTTGACCATGTGCGTGAACCGTCTCGGTACATACTGTCGACATTGTAGTAGATGTGTAGAGTGTTGTGTATTGGTGTGGTGTGCGTTTCGGTTTGTGGATGTTGTTGTGCGTGTGGTGGGTGTGATTGAATGGAAGCACACCAAGTCAGCTGCATTCGATGACGTATCGAGGTTAGCAGTGTTACATGTGTGCGAGAGGGACATGCAATAGTCGACGTTTGAAGTCTCCTCCATGTCACATTGCGACATATTTGTTGTTGTTGGTTGTGAGATGTTGAGTGAGGGTGTGTGTGAGATTGTGTGGCTTTTGGTGTGGAATGGTTATTGTTGTTTGTTGTCGTTTATGCCTGTGAGTATGTGTATGTGCGTGTGAGGGTGGAGTGATGTTGTTGTTTGTTGAGTTTATTAGTGGGTTGTGTTTTGTGAGTTTTGTTGTTTAGTTGTGTTGGCCGGGATGTGTGAGTTGAGATAGTATTTGTTGTTGTGTTGTTGAGTGAGTGTGCCCACCAGGATAAGATCACACGTTGTGTTGGTCTGACGATTGGGCGAAGATTGATTTGCCTCGACTGATCTTCACATGGCCGTAATGCTTTGACCATGTGCGTGAACCGTCTCGGTACATACTGTCGACATTGTAGTAGATGTGTAGAGTGTTGTGTATTGGTGTGGTGTGCGTTTCGGTTTGTGGATGTTGTTGTGCGTGTGGTGGGTGTGATTGAATGGAAGCACACCAAGTCAGCTGCATTCGATGACGTATCGAGGTTAGCAGTGTTACATGTGTGCGAGAGGGACATGCAATAGTCGACGTTTGGAGTCTCCTCCATGTCACATTGCGACATATTTGTTGTTGTTGGTTGTGAGATGTTGAGTGAGGGTGTGTGTGAGATTGTGTGGCTTTTGGTGTGGAATGGTTATTGTTGTTTGTTGTCGTTTATGCCTGTGAGTATGTGTATGTGCGTGTGAGGGTGGAGTGATGTTGTTGTTTGTTGAGTTTATTAGTGGGTTGTGTTTTGTGAGTTTTGTTGTTTAGTTGTGTTGGCCGGGATGTGTGAGTTGAGATAGTATTTGTTGTTGTGTTGTTGAGTGAGTGTGCCCACCAGGATAAGATCACACGTTGTGTTGGTCTGACGATTGGGCGAAGATTGATTTGCCTCGACTGATCTTCACATGGCCGTAATGCTTTGACCATGTGCGTGAACCGTCTCGGTACATACTGTCGACATTGTAGTAGATGTGTAGAGTGTTGTGTATTGGTGTGGTGTGCGTTTCGGTTTGTGGATGTTGTTGTGCGTGTGGTGGGTGTGATTGAATGGAAGCACACCAAGTCAGCTGCATTCGATGACGTATCGAGGTTAGCAGTGTTACATGTGTGCGAGAGGGACATGCAATAGTCGACGTTTGGAGTCTCCTCCATGTCACATTGCGACATATTTGTTGTTGTTGGTTGTGAGATGTTGAGTGAGGGTGTGTGTGAGATTGTGTGGCTTTTGGTGTGGAATGGTTATTGTTGTTTGTTGTCGTTTATGCCTGTGAGTATGTGTATGTGCGTGTGAGGGTGGAGTGATGTTGTTGTTTGTTGAGTTTATTAGTGGGTTGTGTTTTGTGAGTTTTGTTGTTTAGTTGTGTTGGCCGGGATGTGTGAGTTGAGATAGTATTTGTTGTTGTGTTGTTGAGTGAGTGTGCCCACCAGGATAAGATCACACGTTGTGTTGGTCTGACGATTGGGCGAAGATTGATTTGCCTCGACTGATCTTCACATGGCCGTAATGCTTTGACCATGTGCGTGAACCGTCTCGGTACATACTGTCGACATTGTAGTAGATGTGTAGAGTGTTGTGTATTGGTGTGGTGTGCGTTTCGGTTTGTGGATGTTGTTGTGCGTGTGGTGGGTGTGATTGAATGGAAGCACACCAAGTCAGCTGCATTCGATGACGTATCGAGGTTAGCAGTGTTACATGTGTGCGAGAGGGACATGCAATAGTCGACGTTTGGAGTCTCCTCCATGTCACATTGCGACATATTTGTTGTTGTTGGTTGTGAGATGTTGAGTGAGGGTGTGTGTGAGATTGTGTGGCTTTTGGTGTGGAATGGTTATTGTTGTTTGTTGTCGTTTATGCCTGTGAGTATGTGTATGTGCGTGTGAGGGTGGAGTGATGTTGTTGTTTGTTGAGTTTATTAGTGGGTTGTGTTTTGTGAGTTTTGTTGTTTAGTTGTGTTGGCCGGGATGTGTGAGTTGAGATAGTATTTGTTGTTGTGTTGTTGAGTGAGTGTGCCCACCAGGATAAGATCACACGTTGTGTTGGTCTGACGATTGGGCGAAGATTGATTTGCCTCGACTGATCTTCACATGGCCGTAATGCTTTGACCATGTGCGTGAACCGTCTCGGTACATACTGTCGACATTGTAGTAGATGTGTAGAGTGTTGTGTATTGGTGTGGTGTGCGTTTCGGTTTGTGGATGTTGTTGTGCGTGTGGTGGGTGTGATTGAATGGAAGCACACCAAGTCAGCTGCATTCGATGACGTATCGAGGTTAGCAGTGTTACATGTGTGCGAGAGGGACATGCAATAGTCGACGTTTGGAGTCTCCTCCATGTCACATTGCGACATATTTGTTGTTGTTGGTTGTGAGATGTTGAGTGAGGGTGTGTGTGAGATTGTGTGGCTTTTGGTGTGGAATGGTTATTGTTGTTTGTTGTCGTTTATGCCTGTGAGTATGTGTATGTGCGTGTGAGGGTGGAGTGATGTTGTTGAGTTTATTAGTGGGTTGTGTTTTGTGAGTTTTGTTGTTTAGTTGTGTTGGCTGGGATGTGTGAGTTGAGATAGTATTTGTTGTTGTGTTGTTGAGTGAGTGTGCCCACCAGGATAAGATCACACGTTGTGTTGGTCTGACGATTGGGCGAAGATTGATTTGCCTCGACTGATCTTCACATGGCCGTAATGCTTTGACCATGTGCGTGAACCGTCTCGGTACATACTGTCGACATTGTAGTAGATGTGTAGAGTGTTGTGTATTGGTGTGGTGTGCGTTTCGGTTTGTGGATGTTGTTGTGCGTGTGGTGGGTGTGATTGAATGGAAGCACACCAAGTCAGCTGCATTCGATGACGTATCGAGGTTAGCAGTGTTACATGTGTGCGAGAGGGACATGCAATAGTCGACGTTTGGAGTCTCCTCCATGTCACATTGCGACATATTTGTTGTTGTTGGTTGTGAGATGTTGAGTGAGGGTGTGTGTGAGATTGTGTGGCTTTTGGTGTGGAATGGTTATTGTTGTTTGTTGTCGTTTATGCCTGTGAGTATGTGTATGTGCGTGTGAGGGTGGAGTGATGTTGTTGTTTGTTGAGTTTATTAGTGGGTTGTGTTTTGTGAGTTTTGTTGTTTAGTTGTGTTGGCCGGGATGTGTGAGTTGAGATAGTATTTGTTGTTGTGTTGTTGAGTGAGTGTGCCCACCAGGATAAGATCACACGTTGTGTTGGTCTGACGATTGGGCGAAGATTGATTTGCCTCGACTGATCTTCACATGGCCGTAATGCTTTGACCATGTGCGTGAACCGTCTCGGTACATACTGTCGACATTGTAGTAGATGTGTAGAGTGTTGTGTATTGGTGTGGTGTGCGTTTCGGTTTGTGGATGTTGTTGTGCGTGTGGTGGGTGTGATTGAATGGAAGCACACCAAGTCAGCTGCATTCGATGACGTATCGAGGTTAGCAGTGTTACATGTGTGCGAGAGGGACATGCAATAGTCGACGTTTGAAGTCTCCTCCATGTCACATTGCGACATATTTGTTGTTGTTGGTTGTGAGATGTTGAGTGAGGGTGTGTGTGAGATTGTGTGGCTTTTGGTGTGGAATGGTTATTGTTGTTTGTTGTCGTTTATGCCTGTGAGTATGTGTATGTGCGTGTGAGGGTGGAGTGATGTTGTTGTTTGTTGAGTTTATTAGTGGGTTGTGTTTTGTGAGTTTTGTTGTTTAGTTGTGTTGGCCGGGATGTGTGAGTTGAGATAGTATTTGTTGTTGTGTTGTTGAGTGAGTGTGCCCACCAGGATAAGATCACACGTTGTGTTGGTCTGACGATTGGGCGAAGATTGATTTGCCTCGACTGATCTTCACATGGCCGTAATGCTTTGACCATGTGCGTGAACCGTCTCGGTACATACTGTCGACATTGTAGTAGATGTGTAGAGTGTTGTGTATTGGTGTGGTGTGCGTTTCGGTTTGTGGATGTTGTTGTGCGTGTGGTGGGTGTGATTGAATGGAAGCACACCAAGTCAGCTGCATTCGATGACGTATCGAGGTTAGCAGTGTTACATGTGTGCGAGAGGGACATGCAATAGTCGACGTTTGAAGTCTCCTCCATGTCACATTGCGACATATTTGTTGTTGTTGGTTGTGAGATGTTGAGTGAGGGTGTGTGTGAGATTGTGTGGCTTTTGGTGTGGAATGGTTATTGTTGTTTGTTGTCGTTTATGCCTGTGAGTATGTGTATGTGCGTGTGAGGGTGGAGTGATGTTGTTGTTTGTTGAGTTTATTAGTGGGTTGTGTTTTGTGAGTTTTGTTGTTTAGTTGTGTTGGCCGGGATGTGTGAGTTGAGATAGTATTTGTTGTTGTGTTGTTGAGTGAGTGTGCCCACCAGGATAAGATCACACGTTGTGTTGGTCTGACGATTGGGCGAAGATTGATTTGCCTCGACTGATCTTCACATGGCCGTAATGCTTTGACCATGTGCGTGAACCGTCTCGGTACATACTGTCGACATTGTAGTAGATGTGTAGAGTGTTGTGTATTGGTGTGGTGTGCGTTTCGGTTTGTGGATGTTGTTGTGCGTGTGGTGGGTGTGATTGAATGGAAGCACACCAAGTCAGCTGCATTCGATGACGTATCGAGGTTAGCAGTGTTACATGTGTGCGAGAGGGACATGCAATAGTCGACGTTTGGAGTCTCCTCCATGTCACATTGCGACATATTTGTTGTTGTTGGTTGTGAGATGTTGAGTGAGGGTGTGTGTGAGATTGTGTGGCTTTTGGTGTGGAATGGTTATTGTTGTTTGTTGTCGTTTATGCCTGTGAGTATGTGTATGTGCGTGTGAGGGTGGAGTGATGTTGTTGTTTGTTGAGTTTATTAGTGGGTTGTGTTTTGTGAGTTTTGTTGTTTAGTTGTGTTGGCCGGGATGTGTGAGTTGAGATAGTATTTGTTGTTGTGTTGTTGAGTGAGTGTGCCCACCAGGATAAGATCACACGTTGTGTTGGTCTGACGATTGGGCGAAGATTGATTTGCCTCGACTGATCTTCACATGGCCGTAATGCTTTGACCATGTGCGTGAACCGTCTCGGTACATACTGTCGACATTGTAGTAGATGTGTAGAGTGTTGTGTATTGGTGTGGTGTGCGTTTCGGTTTGTGGATGTTGTTGTGCGTGTGGTGGGTGTGATTGAATGGAAGCACACCAAGTCAGCTGCATTCGATGACGTATCGAGGTTAGCAGTGTTACATGTGTGCGAGAGGGACATGCAATAGTCGACGTTTGGAGTCTCCTCCATGTCACATTGCGACATATTTGTTGTTGTTGGTTGTGAGATGTTGAGTGAGGGTGTGTGTGAGATTGTGTGGCTTTTGGTGTGGAATGGTTATTGTTGTTTGTTGTCGTTTATGCCTGTGAGTATGTGTATGTGCGTGTGAGGGTGGAGTGATGTTGTTGTTTGTTGAGTTTATTAGTGGGTTGTGTTTTGTGAGTTTTGTTGTTTAGTTGTGTTGGCTGGGATGTGTGAGTTGAGATAGTATTTGTTGTTGTGTTGTTGAGTGAGTGTGCCCACCAGGATAAGATCACACGTTGTGTTGGTCTGACGATTGGGCGAAGATTGATTTGCCTCGACTGATCTTCACATGGCCGTAATGCTTTGACCATGTGCGTGAACCGTCTCGGTACATACTGTCGACATTGTAGTAGATGTGTAGAGTGTTGTGTATTGGTGTGGTGTGCGTTTCGGTTTGTGGATGTTGTTGTGCGTGTGGTGGGTGTGATTGAATGGAAGCACACCAAGTCAGCTGCATTCGATGACGTATCGAGGTTAGCAGTGTTACATGTGTGCGAGAGGGACATGCAATAGTCGACGTTTGGAGTCTCCTCCATGTCACATTGCGACATATTTGTTGTTGTTGGTTGTGAGATGTTGAGTGAGGGTGTGTGTGAGATTGTGTGGCTTTTGGTGTGGAATGGTTATTGTTGTTTGTTGTCGTTTATGCCTGTGAGTATGTGTATGTGCGTGTGAGGATGGAGTGATGTTGTTGTTTGTTGAGTTTATTAGTGGGTTGTGTTTTGTGAGTTTTGTTGTTTAGTTGTGTTGGCCGGGATGTGTGAGTTGAGATAGTATTTGTTGTTGTGTTGTTGAGTGAGTGTGCCCACCAGGATAAGATCACACGTTGTGTTGGTCTGACGATTGGGCGAAGATTGATTTGCCTCGACTGATCTTCACATGGCCGTAATGCTTTGACCATGTGCGTGAACCGTCTCGGTACATACTGTCGACATTGTAGTAGATGTGTAGAGTGTTGTGTATTGGTGTGGTGTGCGTTTCGGTTTGTGGATGTTGTTGTGCGTGTGGTGGGTGTGATTGAATGGAAGCACACCAAGTCAGCTGCATTCGATGACGTATCGAGGTTAGCAGTGTTACATGTGTGCGAGAGGGACATGCAATAGTCGACGTTTGGAGTCTCCTCCATGTCACATTGCGACATATTTGTTGTTGTTGGTTGTGAGATGTTGAGTGAGGGTGTGTGTGAGATTGTGTGGCTTTTGGTGTGGAATGGTTATTGTTGTTTGTTGTCGTTTATGCCTGTGAGTATGTGTATGTGCGTGTGAGGGTGGAGTGATGTTGTTGTTTGTTGAGTTTATTAGTGGGTTGTGTTTTGTGAGTTTTGTTGTTTAGTTGTGTTGGCCGGGATGTGTGAGTTGAGATAGTATTTGTTGTTGTGTTGTTGAGTGAGTGTGCCCACCAGGATAAGATCACACGTTGTGTTGGTCTGACGATTGGGCGAAGATTGATTTGCCTCGACTGATCTTCACATGGCCGTAATGCTTTGACCATGTGCGTGAACCGTCTCGGTACATACTGTCGACATTGTAGTAGATGTGTAGAGTGTTGTGTATTGGTGTGGTGTGCGTTTCGGTTTGTGGATGTTGTTGTGCGTGTGGTGGGTGTGATTGAATGGAAGCACACCAAGTCAGCTGCATTCGATGACGTATCGAGGTTAGCAGTGTTACATGTGTGCGAGAGGGACATGCAATAGTCGACGTTTGGAGTCTCCTCCATGTCACATTGCGACATATTTGTTGTTGTTGGTTGTGAGATGTTGAGTGAGGGTGTGTGTGAGATTGTGTGGCTTTTGGTGTGGAATGGTTATTGTTGTTTGTTGTCGTTTATGCCTGTGAGTATGTGTATGTGCGTGTGAGGGTGGAGTGATGTTGTTGTTTGTTGAGTTTATTAGTGGGTTGTGTTTTGTGAGTTTTGTTGTTTAGTTGTGTTGGCCGGGATGTGTGAGTTGAGATAGTATTTGTTGTTGTGTTGTTGAGTGAGTGTGCCCACCAGGATAAGATCACACGTTGTGTTGGTCTGACGATTGGGCGAAGATTGATTTGCCTCGACTGATCTTCACATGGCCGTAATGCTTTGACCATGTGCGTGAACCGTCTCGGTACATACTGTCGACATTGTAGTAGATGTGTAGAGTGTTGTGTATTGGTGTGGTGTGCGTTTCGGTTTGTGGATGTTGTTGTGCGTGTGGTGGGTGTGATTGAATGGAAGCACACCAAGTCAGCTGCATTCGATGACGTATCGAGGTTAGCAGTGTTACATGTGTGCGAGAGGGACATGCAATAGTCGACGTTTGGAGTCTCCTCCATGTCACATTGCGACATATTTGTTGTTGTTGGTTGTGAGATGTTGAGTGAGGGTGTGTGTGAGATTGTGTGGCTTTTGGTGTGGAATGGTTATTGTTGTTTGTTGTCGTTTATGCCTGTGAGTATGTGTATGTGCGTGTGAGGGTGGAGTGATGTTGTTGTTTGTTGAGTTTATTAGTGGGTTGTGTTTTGTGAGTTTTGTTGTTTAGTTGTGTTGGCCGGGATGTGTGAGTTGAGATAGTATTTGTTGTTGTGTTGTTGAGTGAGTGTGCCCACCAGGATAAGATCACACGTTGTGTTGGTCTGACGATTGGGCGAAGATTGATTTGCCTCGACTGATCTTCACATGGCCGTAATGCTTTGACCATGTGCGTGAACCGTCTCGGTACATACTGTCGACATTGTAGTAGATGTGTAGAGTGTTGTGTATTGGTGTGGTGTGCGTTTCGGTTTGTGGATGTTGTTGTGCGTGTGGTGGGTGTGATTGAATGGAAGCACACCAAGTCAGCTGCATTCGATGACGTATCGAGGTTAGCAGTGTTACATGTGTGCGAGAGGGACATGCAATAGTCGACGTTTGGAGTCTCCTCCATGTCACATTGCGACATATTTGTTGTTGTTGGTTGTGAGATGTTGAGTGAGGGTGTGTGTGAGATTGTGTGGCTTTTGGTGTGGAATGGTTATTGTTGTTTGTTGTCGTTTATGCCTGTGAGTATGTGTATGTGCGTGTGAGGGTGGAGTGATGTTGTTGTTTGTTGAGTTTATTAGTGGGTTGTGTTTTGTGAGTTTTGTTGTTTAGTTGTGTTGGCCGGGATGTGTGAGTTGAGATAGTATTTGTTGTTGTGTTGTTGAGTGAGTGTGCCCACCAGGATAAGATCACACGTTGTGTTGGTCTGACGATTGGGCGAAGATTGATTTGCCTCGACTGATCTTCACATGGCCGTAATGCTTTGACCATGTGCGTGAACCGTCTCGGTACATACTGTCGACATTGTAGTAGATGTGTAGAGTGTTGTGTATTGGTGTGGTGTGCGTTTCGGTTTGTGGATGTTGTTGTGCGTGTGGTGGGTGTGATTGAATGGAAGCACACCAAGTCAGCTGCATTCGATGACGTATCGAGGTTAGCAGTGTTACATGTGTGCGAGAGGGACATGCAATAGTCGACGTTTGGAGTCTCCTCCATGTCACATTGCGACATATTTGTTGTTGTTGGTTGTGAGATGTTGAGTGAGGGTGTGTGTGAGATTGTGTGGCTTTTGGTGTGGAATGGTTATTGTTGTTTGTTGTCGTTTATGCCTGTGAGTATGTGTATGTGCGTGTGAGGGTGGAGTGATGTTGTTGTTTGTTGAGTTTATTAGTGGGGTGTGTTTTGTGAGTTTTGTTGTTTAGTTGTGTTGGCCGGGATGTGTGAGTTGAGATAGTATTTGTTGTTGTGTTGTTGAGTGAGTGTGCCCACCCGGATAAGATCACACGTTGTGTTGGTCTGACGATTGGGCGAAGATTGATTTGCCTCGACTGATCTTCACATGGCCGTAATGCTTTGACCATGTGCGTGAACCGTCTCGGTACATACTGTCGACATTGTAGTAGATGTGTAGAGTGTTGTGTATTGGTGTGGTGTGCGTTTCGGTTTGTGGATGTTGTTGTGCGTGTGGTGGGTGTGATTGAATGGAAGCACACCAAGTCAGCTGCATTCGATGACGTATCGAGGTCAGCAGTGTTACATGTGTGCGAGAGGGACATGCAATAGTCGACGTTTGGAGTCTCCTCCATGTCACATTGCGACATATTTGTTGTTGTTGGTTGTGAGATGTTGAGTGAGGGTGTGTGTGAGATTGTGTGGCTTTTGGTGTGGAATGGTTATTGTTGTTTGTTGTCGTTTATGCCTGTGAGTATGTGTATGTGCGTGTGAGGGTGGAGTGATGTTGTTGTTTGTTGAGTTTATTAGTGGGTTGTGTTTTGTGAGTTTTGTTGTTTAGTTGTGTTGGCCGGGATGTGTGAGTTGAGATAGTATTTGTTGTTGTGTTGTTGAGTGAGTGTGCCCACCAGGATAAGATCACACGTTGTGTTGGTCTGACGATTGGGCGAAGATTGATTTGCCTCGACTGATCTTCACATGGCCGTAATGCTTTGACCATGTGCGTGAACCGTCTCGGTACATACTGTCGACATTGTAGTAGATGTGTAGAGTGTTGTGTATTGGTGTGGTGTGCGTTTCGGTTTGTGGATGTTGTTGTGCGTGTGGTGGGTGTGATTGAATGGAAGCACACCAAGTCAGCTGCATTCGATGACGTATCGAGGTTAGCAGTGTTACATGTGTGCGAGAGGGACATGCAATAGTCGACGTTTGGAGTCTCCTCCATGTCACATTGCGACATATTTGTTGTTGTTGGTTGTGAGATGTTGAGTGAGGGTGTGTGTGAGATTGTGTGGCTTTTGGTGTGGAATGGTTATTGTTGTTTGTTGTCGTTTATGCCTGTGAGTATGTGTATGTGCGTGTGAGGGTGGAGTGATGTTGTTGTTTGTTGAGTTTATTAGTGGGTTGTGTTTTGTGAGTTTTGTTGTTTAGTTGTGTTGGCCGGGATGTGTGAGTTGAGATAGTATTTGTTGTTGTGTTGTTGAGTGAGTGTGCCCACCAGGATAAGATCACACGTTGTGTTGGTCTGACGATTGGGCGAAGATTGATTTGCCTCGACTGATCTTCACATGGCCGTAATGCTTTGACCATGTGCGTGAACCGTCTCGGTACATACTGTCGACATTGTAGTAGATGTGTAGAGTGTTGTGTATTGGTGTGGTGTGCGTTTCGGTTTGTGGATGTTGTTGTGCGTGTGGTGGGTGTGATTGAATGGAAGCACACCAAGTCAGCTGCATTCGATGACGTATCGAGGTTAGCAGTGTTACATGTGTGCGAGAGGGACATGCAATAGTCGACGTTTGGAGTCTCCTCCATGTCACATTGCGACATATTTGTTGTTGTTGGTTGTGAGATGTTGAGTGAGGGTGTGTGTGAGATTGTGTGGCTTTTGGTGTGGAATGGTTATTGTTGTTTGTTGTCGTTTATGCCTGTGAGTATGTGTATGTGCGTGTGAGGGTGGAGTGATGTTGTTGTTTGTTGAGTTTATTAGTGGGTTGTGTTTTGTGAGTTTTGTTGTTTAGTTGTGTTGGCCGGGATGTGTGAGTTGAGATAGTATTTGTTGTTGTGTTGTTGAGTGAGTGTGCCCACCAGGATAAGATCACACGTTGTGTTGGTCTGACGATTGGGCGAAGATTGATTTGCCTCGACTGATCTTCACATGGCCGTAATGCTTTGACCATGTGCGTGAACCGTCTCGGTACATACTGTCGACATTGTAGTAGATGTGTAGAGTGTTGTGTATTGGTGTGGTGTGCGTTTCGGTTTGTGGATGTTGTTGTGCGTGTGGTGGGTGTGATTGAATGGAAGCACACCAAGTCAGCTGCATTCGATGACGTATCGAGGTTAGCAGTGTTACATGTGTGCGAGAGGGACATGCAATAGTCGACGTTTGGAGTCTCCTCCATGTCACATTGCGACATATTTGTTGTTGTTGGTTGTGAGATGTTGAGTGAGGGTGTGTGTGAGATTGTGTGGCTTTTGGTGTGGAATGGTTATTGTTGTTTGTTGTCGTTTATGCCTGTGAGTATGTGTATGTGCGTGTGAGGGTGGAGTGATGTTGTTGTTTGTTGAGTTTATTAGTGGGTTGTGTTTTGTGAGTTTTGTTGTTTAGTTGTGTTGGCCGGGATGTGTGAGTTGAGATAGTATTTGTTGTTGTGTTGTTGAGTGAGTGTGCCCACCAGGATAAGATCACACGTTGTGTTGGTCTGACGATTGGGCGAAGATTGATTTGCCTCGACTGATCTTCACATGGCCGTAATGCTTTGACCATGTGCGTGAACCGTCTCGGTACATACTGTCGACATTGTAGTAGATGTGTAGAGTGTTGTGTATTGGTGTGGTGTGCGTTTCGGTTTGTGGATGTTGTTGTGCGTGTGGTGGGTGTGATTGAATGGAAGCACACCAAGTCAGCTGCATTCGATGACGTATCGAGGTTAGCAGTGTTACATGTGTGCGAGAGGGACATGCAATAGTCGACGTTTGGAGTCTCCTCCATGTCACATTGCGACATATTTGTTGTTGTTGGTTGTGAGATGTTGAGTGAGGGTGTGTGTGAGATTGTGTGGCTTTTGGTGTGGAATGGTTATTGTTGTTTGTTGTCGTTTATGCCTGTGAGTATGTGTATGTGCGTGTGAGGGTGGAGTGATGTTGTTGTTTGTTGAGTTTATTAGTGGGTTGTGTTTTGTGAGTTTTGTTGTTTAGTTGTGTTGGCCGGGATGTGTGAGTTGAGATAGTATTTGTTGTTGTGTTGTTGAGTGAGTGTGCCCACCAGGATAAGATCACACGTTGTGTTGGTCTGACGATTGGGCGAAGATTGATTTGCCTCGACTGATCTTCACATGGCCGTAATGCTTTGACCATGTGCGTGAACCGTCTCGGTACATACTGTCGACATTGTAGTAGATGTGTAGAGTGTTGTGTATTGGTGTGGTGTGCGTTTCGGTTTGTGGATGTTGTTGTGCGTGTGGTGGGTGTGATTGAATGGAAGCACACCAAGTCAGCTGCATTCGATGACGTATCGAGGTTAGCAGTGTTACATGTGTGCGAGAGGGACATGCAATAGTCGACGTTTGGAGTCTCCTCCATGTCACATTGCGACATATTTGTTGTTGTTGGTTGTGAGATGTTGAGTGAGGGTGTGTGTGAGATTGTGTGGCTTTTGGTGTGGAATGGTTATTGTTGTTTGTTGTCGTTTATGCCTGTGAGTATGTGTATGTGCGTGTGAGGGTGGAGTGATGTTGTTGTTTGTTGAGTTTATTAGTGGGGTGTGTTTTGTGAGTTTTGTTGTTTAGTTGTGTTGGCCGGGATGTGTGAGTTGAGATAGTATTTGTTGTTGTGTTGTTGAGTGAGTGTGCCCACCAGGATAAGATCACACGTTGTGTTGGTCTGACGATTGGGCGAAGATTGATTTGCCTCGACTGATCTTCACATGGCCGTAATGCTTTGACCATGTGCGTGAACCGTCTCGGTACATACTGTCGACATTGTAGTAGATGTGTAGAGTGTTGTGTATTGGTGTGGTGTGCGTTTCGGTTTGTGGATGTTGTTGTGCGTGTGGTGGGTGTGATTGAATGGAAGCACACCAAGTCAGCTGCATTCGATGACGTATCGAGGTTAGCAGTGTTACATGTGTGCGAGAGGGACATGCAATAGTCGACGTTTGGAGTCTCCTCCATGTCACATTGCGACATATTTGTTGTTGTTGGTTGTGAGATGTTGAGTGAGGGTGTGTGTGAGATTGTGTGGCTTTTGGTGTGGAATGGTTATTGTTGTTTGTTGTCGTTTATGCCTGTGAGTATGTGTATGTGCGTGTGAGGGTGGAGTGATGTTGTTGTTTGTTGAGTTTATTAGTGGGTTGTGTTTTGTGAGTTTTGTTGTTTAGTTGTGTTGGCCGGGATGTGTGAGTTGAGATAGTATTTGTTGTTGTGTTGTTGAGTGAGTGTGCCCACCAGGATAAGATCACACGTTGTGTTGGTCTGACGATTGGGCGAAGATTGATTTGCCTCGACTGATCTTCACATGGCCGTAATGCTTTGACCATGTGCGTGAACCGTCTCGGTACATACTGTCGACATTGTAGTAGATGTGTAGAGTGTTGTGTATTGGTGTGGTGTGCGTTTCGGTTTGTGGATGTTGTTGTGCGTGTGGTGGGTGTGATTGAATGGAAGCACACCAAGTCAGCTGCATTCGATGACGTATCGAGGTTAGCAGTGTTACATGTGTGCGAGAGGGACATGCAATAGTCGACGTTTGGAGTCTCCTCCATGTCACATTGCGACATATTTGTTGTTGTTGGTTGTGAGATGTTGAGTGAGGGTGTGTGTGAGATTGTGTGGCTTTTGGTGTGTAATGGTTATTGTTGTTTGTTGTCGTTTATGCCTGTGAGTATGTGTATGTGCGTGTGAGGGTGGAGTGATGTTGTTGTTTGTTGAGTTTATTAGTGGGGTGTGTTTTGTGAGTTTTGTTGTTTAGTTGTGTTGGCCGGGATGTGTGAGTTGAGATAGTATTTGTAGTTGTGTTGTTGAGTGAGTGTGCCCACCAGGATAAGATCACACGTTGTGTTGGTCTGACGATTGGGCGAAGATTGATTTGCCTCGACTGATCTTCACATGGCCGTAATGCTTTGACCATGTGCGTGAACCGTCTCGGTACATACTGTCGACATTGTAGTAGATGTGTAGAGTGTTGTGTATTGGTGTGGTGTGCGTTTCGGTTTGTGGATGTTGTTGTGCGTGTGGTGGGTGTGATTGAATGGAAGCACACCAAGTCAGCTGCATTCGATGACGTATCGAGGTTAGCAGTGTTACATGTGTGCGAGAGGGACATGCAATAGTCGACGTTTGGAGTCTCCTCCATGTCACATTGCGACATATTTGTTGTTGTTGGTTGTGAGATGTTGAGTGAGGGTGTGTGTGAGATTGTGTGGCTTTTGGTGTGGAATGGTTATTGTTGTTTGTTGTCGTTTATGCCTGTGAGTATGTGTATGTGCGTGTGAGGGTGGAGTGATGTTGTTGTTTGTTGAGTTTATTAGTGGGTTGTGTTTTGTGAGTTTTGTTGTTTAGTTGTGTTGGCCGGGATGTGTGAGTTGAGATAGTATTTGTTGTTGTGTTGTTGAGTGAGTGTGCCCACCAGGATAAGATCACACGTTGTGTTGGTCTGACGATTGGGCGAAGATTGATTTGCCTCGACTGATCTTCACATGGCCGTAATGCTTTGACCATGTGCGTGAACCGTCTCGGTACATACTGTCGACATTGTAGTAGATGTGTAGAGTGTTGTGTATTGGTGTGGTGTGCGTTTCGGTTTGTGGATGTTGTTGTGCGTGTGGTGGGTGTGATTGAATGGAAGCACACCAAGTCAGCTGCATTCGATGACGTATCGAGGTTAGCAGTGTTACATGTGTGCGAGAGGGACATGCAATAGTCGACGTTTGGAGTCTCCTCCATGTCACATTGCGACATATTTGTTGTTGTTGGTTGTGAGATGTTGAGTGAGGGTGTGTGTGAGATTGTGTGGCTTTTGGTGTGGAATGGTTATTGTTGTTTGTTGTCGTTTATGCCTGTGAGTATGTGTATGTGCGTGTGAGGGTGGAGTGATGTTGTTGTTTGTTGAGTTTATTAGTGGGTTGTGTTTTGTGAGTTTTGTTGTTTAGTTGTGTTGGCCGGGATGTGTGAGTTGAGATAGTATTTGTTGTTGTGTTGTTGAGTGAGTGTGCCCACCAGGATAAGATCACACGTTGTGTTGGTCTGACGATTGGGCGAAGATTGATTTGCCTCGACTGATCTTCACATGGCCGTAATGCTTTGACCATGTGCGTGAACCGTCTCGGTACATACTGTCGACATTGTAGTAGATGTGTAGAGTGTTGTGTATTGGTGTGGTGTGCGTTTCGGTTTGTGGATGTTGTTGTGCGTGTGGTGGGTGTGATTGAATGGAAGCACACCAAGTCAGCTGCATTCGATGACGTATCGAGGTTAGCAGTGTTACATGTGTGCGAGAGGGACATGCAATAGTCGACGTTTGGAGTCTCCTCCATGTCACATTGCGACATATTTGTTGTTGTTGGTTGTGAGATGTTGAGTGAGGGTGTGTGTGAGATTGTGTGGCTTTTGGTGTGGAATGGTTATTGTTGTTTGTTGTCGTTTATGCCTGTGAGTATGTGTATGTGCGTGTGAGGGTGGAGTGATGTTGTTGTTTGTTGAGTTTATTAGTGGGTTGTGTTTTGTGAGTTTTGTTGTTTAGTTGTGTTGGCCGGGATGTGTGAGTTGAGATAGTATTTGTTGTTGTGTTGTTGAGTGAGTGTGCCCACCAGGATAAGATCACACGTTGTGTTGGTCTGACGATTGGGCGAAGATTGATTTGCCTCGACTGATCTTCACATGGCCGTAATGCTTTGACCATGTGCGTGAACCGTCTCGGTACATACTGTCGACATTGTAGTAGATGTGTAGAGTGTTGTGTATTGGTGTGGTGTGCGTTTCGGTTTGTGGATGTTGTTGTGCGTGTGGTGGGTGTGATTGAATGGAAGCACACCAAGTCAGCTGCATTCGATGACGTATCGAGGTTAGCAGTGTTACATGTGTGCGAGAGGGACATGCAATAGTCGACGTTTGGAGTCTCCTCCATGTCACATTGCGACATATTTGTTGTTGTTGGTTGTGAGATGTTGAGTGAGGGTGTGTGTGAGATTGTGTGGCTTTTGGTGTGGAATGGTTATTGTTGTTTGTTGTCGTTTATGCCTGTGAGTATGTGTATGTGCGTGTGAGGGTGGAGTGATGTTGTTGTTTGTTGAGTTTATTAGTGGGTTGTGTTTTGTGAGTTTTGTTGTTTAGTTGTGTTGGCCGGGATGTGTGAGTTGAGATAGTATTTGTTGTTGTGTTGTTGAGTGAGTGTGCCCACCAGGATAAGATCACACGTTGTGTTGGTCTGACGATTGGGCGAAGATTGATTTGCCTCGACTGATCTTCACATGGCCGTAATGCTTTGACCATGTGCGTGAACCGTCTCGGTACATACTGTCGACATTGTAGTAGATGTGTAGAGTGTTGTGTATTGGTGTGGTGTGCGTTTCGGTTTGTGGATGTTGTTGTGCGTGTGGTGGGTGTGATTGAATGGAAGCACACCAAGTCAGCTGCATTCGATGACGTATCGAGGTTAGCAGTGTTACATGTGTGCGAGAGGGACATGCAATAGTCGACGTTTGGAGTCTCCTCCATGTCACATTGCGACATATTTGTTGTTGTTGGTTGTGAGATGTTGAGTGAGGGTGTGTGTGAGATTGTGTGGCTTTTGGTGTGGAATGGTTATTGTTGTTTGTTGTCGTTTATGCCTGTGAGTATGTGTATGTGCGTGTGAGGGTGGAGTGATGTTGTTGTTTGTTGAGTTTATTAGTGGGGTGTGTTTTGTGAGTTTTGTTGTTTAGTTGTGTTGGCCGGGATGTGTGAGTTGAGATAGTATTTGTTGTTGTGTTGTTGAGTGAGTGTGCCCACCAGGATAAGATCACACGTTGTGTTGGTCTGACGATTGGGCGAAGATTGATTTGCCTCGACTGATCTTCACATGGCCGTAATGCTTTGACCATGTGCGTGAACCGTCTCGGTACATACTGTCGACATTGTAGTAGATGTGTAGAGTGTTGTGTATTGGTGTGGTGTGCGTTTCGGTTTGTGGATGTTGTTGTGCGTGTGGTGGGTGTGATTGAATGGAAGCACACCAAGTCAGCTGCATTCGATGACC